>OZ007573.1:5528315-6108315 GCA_963931925.1 Onchidella celtica | reverse complement strand
AAAAAGGGGAGGAGTACCATATGAGTTACAGAACTTCAGTCGGGCAATATATTTCATGTTCCAAGTGTTAATCACCAAGCCCCGCATTTAGCTTAAGTACCCTATAAAAACATCCACCTAGAGGACTAACTTGCCGGTGGGGGGGCTGCCCCCTTGTGACCCCCCACTCACGGCACGGACGCTCCTAAACTGGCGTCCTTATACTTGGCATCTCTGCATCTCCTCCCCAGAAATAGTGCAGCACGTTTATTGGCTAAAGTGCAGTCTAGCCCCCCATTTTTCTGCCCATCCATGTTCCCCTATTCCCAGAGCTAAACCAACTCCCTCTGTAATGGCTCATTTTTGAAATTGAAGGGGGTATACTGATCTCCACAAGGATGCCTCTTTAGGAGTGGCCATGCATGGGGGAGGGGGAGCTCAGAGAGCAGGGACAGAGCCCCCCCCCCGGTGAGTGAGTCTTCTATAGGGATTTTTTTTTTACAGCAAACGCCCTGCTCAGAGATTCCCTGCCTAGAATTCTGACTAAAGGCATGTGATGTTTCCTTTTATGGACAGTGTGAAATTGTCAGCTGTCTAAAATGAAATCGGGAGGGCGCACACTTGACAGAATAGCCGAAACACACGTGACATGCGCAGGAAGAATTTGGATGGTTAAACTGCACTTTTACTTAAATTATTTTAAAAGTATACATGTATTAGGTCTAAACCTGTAAAATCAAGTTAACAGGTTTGTATGATATTACCAATAGTAGCTTGTGTCATTTTCAGAAGGTCAGATGAGGTACGGGAATTGATCTGTAATGAGTGAAAATATTGCTAGATAGTAGAATGAAGTGTTAGTCATTACGTTACGTGGACTTTCTGAGAGAGGCTAAGATCTACAATTTGATTTAAAAACTTTATACTCATTTACTATTAAACTTTTTCCAGGGCTGTATTATATATTAAAAAACAATTTGTTTTTTAGAATTTTAGCAATGTGTTAAAACTTGTACGAATGTATTTAATTCTAGGTTAAACTTAACAGCTCTGAATACGAAACGTAAATAAAGTGTACCCAAATAGACCGTGAAGGGTGCAAAGTGGCCGTTATCATGCTGACGCACCGTAAAACTCAGATTCAAGCAAATGGATGTCACAGTTGAGCTTACTAAATGTTTAGTTCAGCTGAAAACATATTGACATTCTCTCTTTGTTTTGTTGCAGGGAATAACACTGCGCCACTACTGGTCAGATAAAATATGGCTGAGTCACGACGGTGATGGGACTCTGATGTCACCTGCACGGCCCAAGTCTGAAGCTGTAACTTCAGAGTGGATTTCAGGCACATTGAAGAAATCAGTCCCGGCAAGTTGCAATATGTTAGGATGTACGGAAGGAGTACCATAATTATGAGTTACACAACTTAAGTGCATATTTCATGTTCTGGATATTAATTGCTGAGCTCCGCATTTATTATAAAAAAAACCATCCACTTAGAACACTTAACTCTCCAAGGGGGCGCTCCCTGTCTACCCCCTCGCTCAATTCGCATCCTTGTAAATCCTTACAATGTAACTCAAATGGAGCTCCTCCCAGACATGTAAAGTTTAAAGTTTTTCTTATTTATATTTGTACATGGATTTTGGCTGAATCATTGTTTGATTTTAGGTTGGGGGAGGGGGTTGTTAGGTTGCTAGGTTGCTAGGTTCAGTTTTCAATGAGTCATTGCCAAACAAGAGTGGGTCAAGTCTACATTCTAAAATAAGGATATTGTAACTCATCATAACTCTAGAATTACTGGGAATTGAATAATTACCAAAGAAGCAAAGTTGTAGGTCACATCTTGAAAAGGTGAAAAGTATTGCTCTGCTGATGACATATTGGAAACTGATCAGGAGTTATTGCCCTTGTCATTATAAACTAATATCCACTACGATTTTACGATATTTTTAGGATTCTGAGTCTACAATCATTGTGAAACCAATACTGTTTAAAGAAGGAACGTTGAAGATTAGACTAAGCAGAATCGACAGTAACTATTGTTTAAGTATTTTAACAATATCTTCGCGAGTTGCGTCCCTCCGTTTTCTAAAACTGCTGACCATCCATAAAATCAGTTGTTTTGGAAACTGTAAGAAAATCAATACTTCTCGAAGAAGCAAAGTTGCAGGACATTAATTTGCATGCTTAAAAATTGTCTTTTTCTGTTACTGAAACTTTTCGTAGGCATCTGGTCCTTTTATTGTCCAAATTTGCGTGTCCATAATTGTCCATTCATCAAAACCACAACCGTCTCACAATTTCTGCACAAATCAATACACCCAAGAGAAACAGATTAGTAGAACAGCCTCTGTGGTGTTTGCAGAAGTTCTTAATTTGTCACGCTGAATCTTGTGTAGGACTTGCCTCCTTTGATTCACCAATCATTCGTCTATGCATTCATCAAGAGTGTACATATTTCACTGTTTCTGCAAAAAAACTATCCACCTAAAGAAGCAATATTGCAGAGTAGTGATTGTCACGATCACATGCAAACATTGTCACATTGTCAAATGCAATCTCACTGTGTAAGAGTAGAGCCCTTTGATTTTTAAAATTTATGCCCATTCATCAAAACCATTTTCAGTCTGCTGAAAGCAATAATTCTCAAAGAAGAAAAATGGTAGAACAAATAATACAACTAAATATGGTCATTTTGACATCCCTGATCATTTGTGAGTACACGTTTTGTGTACATATAGTTTTGGATGCACATATTTTAAGGTTCTAATACATGGGACTTTCCCATTCCTTTTCAGATTAAATACATGTAAATAATACAATTCTTCTCATGCAAATAACTTACTTCTGACAGATAACAAATATGAAAAAGGCAAATATGAGCACATCAATTGTAAATGTACAATTTTTGTAGCATAATTTAACAATAGTGAAAATTCCATATAACTTGTGCAGCAGTTAAAACGAAACATTACATAGGCACAAAAAACATCATAAAACTCTCCAATTACAGCAATACTTGATGTTAAATCCAAACAGTATATAGGCACAAACAAACTTAAACTGTCAACACCATTATCATATTTCATGTAGTTAAATCCATACATTACATAGGCACAAATGTAGAATGTCTACAACTTTATCGTCATGCTTCCTATAGTTAAATCCATACATTACATGGGCACAAACAAATTCTGATGCCTACAACTTTATAGTCATGCTTTTTGTAGTTAAATCCATACATTACATAGGCACAAACAAATTCTGATGCCTACAACTTTATAGTCATGCTTCCTGTAGTTAAATCCATACATTGAACCGGCACAAACAAATTCTGATGCCTGCAATTTATAGCCATGCTTCCTGTAGTTAAATCCATACATTGCATACTCACAAACGAATTCTGATGCCTACAACTTTGTCATGCTTCCTGTACTTAAATTCATACATTACACAGGCACAAATGAATTCTGATACCTACAACTTTATAGCCATCCTTCCTGTAGTTAAATCCAAACATTACATGGGCACAAACAAATTCTGATGCCTACAACTTTATACTCATGCTTTCTGTAGTTAGATCCATACATTACACGGGCACAAACAAATTCTGATGCCTACAACTTTATAGTCATGCTGCCTGTAGTTAAATCCATACATTACATGGGCACAAACAAATTTTGATGTCTACAACTTTATAGTCATGCTTCTTGTGCTTCCTGTAGTTAAATCCATACATTACACAGGCACAAATGAATTCTGATGCCTACAACTTTATAGTCATGCTTCTTGTGCTTAATGTAGTTAAATCCATACATTACACAGGCACAAATGAATTCTGATGCCTACAACTTTATAGTCATGCTTCCTCTGGTTAAATTCATACATTACATAGGCACAAATTCTGATGCCTACAACTTTATAGTCATGCTTCTTGTGCTTCCTGTAGTTAAATCCATACATTACATAGGCAGAAATGAATTCTGATGCCTACAACTTTATATTCATGCTTCCTGTAGTTAAATCCATACATTACACAGGCACAAACAAATTCTGATGCCTACAACTTTATAGTCATGCTTCTTGTGCTTCCTGTAGTTAAATCCATACATTACACAGGCAGAAATGAATTCTGATGCCTACAACTTTATAGTCATGCTTCCTCTGGTTAAATTCATACATTACATAGGCACAAACAAATTCTGATGCCTACAACTTTATACTATCTCATGCTTCTTGTGCTCCCTGTAGTTAAATCCATACATTACACAGGCACAAATGAATTCTGATGCCTACAACTTTATAGTCATGCTTCCTCTGGTTAAATTCATACATTACATCGCACAAACAAATTCTGATGCCTACAACTTTATAGTCATGCTTCCTCTGGTTAAATTCATACATTACATACGCGCAAACAAATTCTGATGCCTACAACTTTATAGTCATGCTTCTTGTGCTCCCTGTAGTTAAATTCATACATTACATAGTGTCACGTAGCGAGTTCGTGAACTGTTCCTAATTCATTCTCCCTTTAAAGTAAGTACCAAACCAAGCAAGCAGACCAACGACCAAGGACACATGGAGTGAATTTTCAAATGAAACACGTTATTTATTTCACGATGAGTTTCATAGTGGCTTCTGCCAAATATACCAACTCATACAAGAGGCAAAATGTACAATCAAAAGACAAAGACATGCAAAAATTCCTATCGAGGACTTGGCAATTATTTACGAACCCCTTTCTTTCTAGAACCTAACTGATACTTAAAAGGTCCTGGTCAACAGCTGTTCTCCTCGTTGATACTTTCACGTCTTCTTGTTTCAAACGATTCATGAGGCGATTCACTCACGCCCTCATGGATAGACTGTCTCGAAGGGTATCCAGGCCCTCTTCGAGACCTCCAGCCTTCAAACGACAATCTTCAGGGTTCCAACGATTCATGAGGTGATTCACTCACGCCCTCATAAAAGAAAATTAACACAATGGTTCCCCACGATCACACAGATCGCCATTTCGTGCAGCCAAACTCTGAGGGGGAACGCTTGTGGTGAGCCTTTCTACCTATTTATACCCCGGAGGGTTTTGCACACGGTACCAATTTTTAAGCGAGTCGAGTCTATCTTTTCACGCTCGTAAACACGTTTTAAAATCATGCTTTCCCTCGCCAAGTTTACCCCCTCTACTCTTGTGGCGTACAAGGCCATCAACCTTACTCGTGACAATAAGCACAAATGAATTTGATGCCAACAACTTTATAGTCATGTTCCTGTAGTTAGATCCATACATTACATTGGCACAAACAAATTTACCTTTGTTTTCTTTTTTTAATCTGTTTTTCTCTACATTCTCCACATTCATGCTGATAAAAAATATACACAGCATTTTTTCTAACTGACAAAGGCTCATCGATATATTATGATCAACAGCAAGGTAAAATGAAGAGTTGAATGTGACAGTCAAGCCAAAGCAGTCACAGTTCACCAGCCTTTTATAGTTTTGACATGACTTCTGAATATTTTTTGGCTTACTTGACACGCATGTGTATAATTTGTTGATAATCAAGGATGGAAAGTAATGCCAGAATAATTTCCTCTATTTCAGACGTTAAGTGTCACCACCAGGCGCGACACACATAGCTCTTGCAGATTATATTACATTCGAGTTTGGACAGTCCTTTGTGGGAAATGTGTAATGCTGAGTGGTATTTCTTCTCTTCTGGTTGCCTCTGCCTAGCTCCATTCTTTCAGGTCCTGATACTGCTTCTGTCTGTAGCTGGCCCATTTCTCAGGATCTTTCCATAGATGCTCTGACATGGACCCACGGCACCTCTTGTCATTTCTGAAAGAGGTGGAACTCTACAAGTTGATTTAGCAGACTTTTATCATATTTACAAAATTCATGGAGACATACTTTACAGTTCAGGCTTTTTCAGGTTATATTTTTAACTTCACTTTTATCTGATTTTACCTACAGGCCTCTGAGGGCTGAAAGCTAACACAAAGAGAGATAACGAAAAAAACCATGAGAGACACAATGTGGCCGTTATCGTGCTGACATGCCTTGAAACTCAAACTGAAACTAGACGTTCTATATAGGCAGTCTGGTGTTCTGGTCTTTGTCTTCCCCGTCTCAGAGCCTTGAAATTCAGCTTGACATGAGGCAACCACATATATTCTGTTACCAAAAAAAAAAAAAAGCAGGAAATATAAAATATTAGTGAATTACATAATTACCCCATATTGACTTATTCCATCCCAAGGCAAGCTCCAGCTGTGCTTGTCTGGTACCCAAGCAGAAGGACTAAATTTGAATTTCATCGCTACGTATTTCCAAAATGTATTTTGGCACATAATTATCAGTGTATTCCACTGTACAGAGACATGGACAAACTTTAAGAATTTGTTTTCCATGTTACACATGAGAAATGACTCTCTGTCATTCATAGAAGTGTTTCAATCCCAAGAGGGTCAACACTGGCTTCACTAGGTCCCTCACTTTCACTTTCAATCGCCTGACAGCACTCCATCCCACACTCGCACTTGATTGCACCAGGTTGGGACGATTGAAGTTGCAATTTGGAATGGAAAACACAAGGATGCACTTGCATCTGAGGGCTGAAAGCTAGCCCATAGAGAGATAACGAACAAAAAACGTGAAATACGCAAAGTGGTGGTTGTCGTGTCGCTGCGCCGTTAAACTCAAACTCAGAGATGTTCTTGAAAGTATTTTTCAAAGAGTGAATATTTGTAATAAGCAAAGATAGTCCACAAAACATTGAGGCCCATTCCATGTCAGGTGTGTTACATGCAAAGACTAGTTTTTCACCTTGCTAGCTACTTAAACGAATCGAGATATTTATCATTTAAACCTTTTTGACGTTAAAAAAAATGGTCACTCTACAAGTTTTCATCTTTAATTTTTTTGGCGAAAGTAATCTAAGAATTTTATCTAAATTTTTCAATAATAGTGTAAATGAAAGTAAATTCTGTCATTCATAATTCTTAAATTTTTTGATGATGCAGACAAAAAAGCATCATGACGTATGTTAGTTTTTTCATGGCTTGTGTCACATGTTCATGTGCTTTTTCCGGGAATAAGATAAGTTTTGGAATTAAGCTTGAATGTTTAACAATTCACAGTCATAAGTTATATTTGTTTTATAATTTGTTTTGAACTGTCTCAAATATTTATTGCTAGAGAAAAACTTAATGACGTAAACATGTTACATGAACCAGTGACATTTTTTTGGGTTCTTTCTAGTCATAATCTAAATCAGAACTATAATTTTCTTATTTTTACGTTGTTAAAATGTCGAGGCAAAATAAGTGTAACAGGACGGGAACGAGCGGTCTCTCTATAGCTATCTCACACAGTCAAACATACAAACAAAACTATCAGGTTATGAGAGGACACCAATTTTATGAAAAGGAAAAGAAAAAAACAAATCAAATAATAAACACAAGACAATAAACAGTACAATAAACAAGACACTAAACCACAATAAACCACAATACAATAAACAAGACAATAAACAAGACCATAAACAAGACAATAAACCAGACAATAAACAAGACAATAAACCACAATACAATAAACAAGTCAATAAAAAAGACAATAAACCCAACCGATAGGCGCGGTGAATTAGCCAAAGGAATTCACACTTGCTACATCAAAGCTTGCACTAGTTGCACTTCACAACTCTCTTGAAATATTTACAAGTTCTTTTAGTCGGGACAGAATAACACGACCTGCTGTCTTGAAGACGTGGGTGGAACTGCCTGACCCACGCTATCATCTAAGCGTCACCCAAAAACACGCAACCCATTTACTCCCTAACAGTTCACTAGGTGCAAATTCTAACAACCACTATAACAAATAAAAACATTTTTAAAGAACTACCCTCTTGATCGTATATGTTCTAAATACACTATCTGAGTAAAATATTGCTTAACAAGATAAATACTAAACAAAACTTACAATGTAGTGATACATAACAAGATTCCACCTATGGAACCAGAGATGGTCACTTAAATTGACCAATCCTGGACAATACAGACAACGCTAAGACTATGGTTTAAAAATTGGCGCAGTGAGTACATCAGTTGGGAATGTTACTCAACACTACATGACTCATGTCAAGTGCACAATCAAACAATAAGGGGAGATTATCTATAGTTTCTGTGTGGTTACTTCCCCTTGACCACATCTAGTGGTCCAGCTAGTCAAAATAAATGGGTTTATCTCCCTTTCACCACAGCGAGCTATAACTCAGTTCTGTAATTGTTAACCCCATTACAATTCACCGCCTTCAAGTTGTGTCGACCGTCCCGTGTCGACAGATCAGCTCCACCTAGTACTTATCGCGTCATAGAATGCACAACTGGTCTCTCACTGGCCAATTATTAATAAGTTCACAAGGTACAAAACATATCATACATTTAAGGCAAAAAGAGGAACATTCACAGAAAATACAATGCACATCTATAAAATTAAAGGCAACAGTCAAATAAAAAAAAAAAAATCATAGCTGCAATGCTAATAAAGCAGGCCTTACCACTACAAAACCTTACAAAACCTTGCACATCTTTATATGTGAGACACTCCTCATTTTGCAATAAATTCCAAATTCCTTTTTAAAGTAGACCACCGCATTGCCCATAACACCTAAAAATAGAAATAAGTAAAACTCAGGCTTAAAGCTCATCCAGCTACAAGGAACAACCACTCTGTTGTTATTCTTGTTACTTTCTGCCTCAGTCATTATTTGACAATCCCTGTCAAATACTACCGGTTTCCTTGATACCCATTGTAACTGGACATGCACTTCAACTCTACAAGTTACATGCCAGTACAACCATTATCTCAAATGGGAATAGAAAATAATAGAAACATAATGGCAATATTATTTAAATCCAAAATGATCAAATTACATATCCCAAAAGAAATAATAATAAAATGACAAAGGTTATCATTAAAACCCCACCAAGGGTACACCATGTAGACTATCTACATCAAAACCATAAATTCAACATTATGATTTAAACTGAGAAATAACATCGCTAGAACATGTAAATAGGACAAACTGACTTAGCACCTGTAGATGGAAACACATGCGTAGTACCAATATTAATACATGTACTTAGTTCATAAATTATACTTAATTCTCTGTACTTTACTGTCTGGATAAATCATAAAGGCAATGTAGCAATAAAACTACGGTAATAGTAAAACGTCCAAGGGCAAGAACCGATAGGTCCTAGTCGGTTAACTTATGAGTGTCTGGCTTGTTGAACTTGGGCATCAGGCACACCACTGCCATCATTCCGCCGGACGATGAATGGTCCACCGCTCTCAGGACACTTTGTACACGTCGCCTCCCCCTGCATCCTGGATTTTGTTGCGCCCAGGCACATGATTCCGCCACAGAACCAGGTCACCTTGTTGTAGCCTCACAGGGTGGTGCTCTCGCCGAGTATGGTCTCGTTGCTCTGCTGCCATCCGGTGCACATCCACCAATCGTAGGTGGCATGCCAGATAATCTTCTGCTTTCGAATGGCCCTCTTCTACTGTGCTGCGGCACAAGTAGATGTCAAGCGCCTGCCTCACCTCGCTACTGTGCACCCACAGCAACGCACGCTTAGCTGATGGCGTCTTGTAGATAGCAGCTTCCCACGCAGCCTCCACTTCTTCCACAAACCAGCGTGTGTCCATCACACCATCATTGTAGAGTCTGAGTATGTGCACCTCCCGGGGTGCCATCACCACAACTGGAGCTGCCGCTGATCTTCTTGACGCCATCTCGCCAAATCGGTTGGGTTTATAAGACGTGCACAAAAAAAATAATACACAAAACAGAAGAATAACAAAAAGTAAGTCCTCTAACCTGATCCCACTTCTGACACCAAATTTGTAACAGGATGGGAACGAGCGGTCTCTCTATTGCTATCTCACACAGTCAAACATACAAACAAAACTATCAGGTTATGAGAGGACACCAATCTTATGAAAAGGAAAAGAAAAAAACAAATCAAATAATAAACACAATACAATAAACACAAGACAATAAACAGTACAATAAACAAGACATTAAACCACAATAAACCACAATACAATAAACAAGACAATAAACAAGACCATAAACCAGACAATAAACAAGACAATAAACCCAACCGATAGGCGTGGTGAATTAGCCAAAGGAATTCACACTTGCTACATCAAAGCTTGCACTAGTTGCACTTCACAACTCCCTTGAAATATTTACAAGTTCTTTTAGTCGGGACAGAATAACACGTCCTGCTGTCTTGAAGACTTGGGTGGAACTGCCTGACCCACGCTATCATCTAAGCGTCACCCAAAAACACGCAACCCATTTACTCCCTAACAGTTCACTAAGTGCAAATTCTAACAACCACTATAACAAATAAAAACATTTTTTAAAGAACTACCCTCTTGCTTGTATATGTTCTAAATACACTATCTGAGTAAAATATTGCTTAACAAGATAAATACTAAACAAAACTTACAATGTAATGATACATAACAAGATTCCACCTATGGAACCAGAGATGGTCACTTAAATTGACCAATCCTGGACAATACAGACAACGCTAAAATGATGGTTTAAAAATTGGCGCAGTGAGTACATCAGTTGGGAATGTTACTCAACACTAAATGACTCATGTCAAGTGCGCAATCAAACAATAAGGGGAGATCATCTATAGTTTCTGTGTGGTTACTTCCCCTTGACCACATCTAGTGGTCCAGCTAGTCGAAATAAATGGGTTTATCTCCCTTTCACCACAGCGAGCTATAATTCAGCCTTGTAATGGTTCACCCCATTACATAAGGAACAAAAAATTGATCACATCCGACACTTATTTTAATATTAGACATAAAACTGCAAAATTATATAGAATATTTTTTTTCTCGGTACGAAACCTTGTTCTTAAAAAACATGCGGTGAAATTTTGAAATCCAGTTCGTTTTCTTTTCAGATGACATTTTCTGTCAATAAACCATTTTAGAACAATAGAAGTTAAACCAAGGTTTTTTTTTTTTTTTTTTCAACTTTCATATTTTCTCAAATTGTTGGACCTTTCATGGAATGGACCATAACATGTTGCAAAGAAACAAACAAAATGAACAATATTTCAACAGCATTTGCATGTAAACTATAATTACATAGGTATACACATTTGGCAAGAAAATATTGAGGAGTTTCTCAGGATAAAATAAGTCATTTAAATCTTACCCTCCTATCTGCTGTTTACAGCATCTGTCTCTGGAGTTTCCTCCACATTCCTGCTGATCACTTCTAAAACATAAAAACTAAACATAGCATATTACCAACTGACAAAGGCTCCTCAAGCTATGATCAATGACAAAGAAAAATGAATTAAATGTGATGACAGTTTAGCCATAACATTCACAAGAATCTCAAGACTGTTTATAGTTTTGGCATGATTTCTGAATATTTTGTTGGCTTGCTTGACACACATGTGTATATTTTGTTGATGATCAAGGATGGAAAGTAATCTAAGAATAATTTCCTCTATTTCAGACGTTAAGTGTCACCACCAGGCGCGACACCCATAGCTCTTGCAGATTATATTACATTCGAGTTTGGACAGACGTTTGTGGGAAATGTGTAATGCTGAGTGGTATCTCTTCTCTTCTGGTTGCCTCTGCCTAGCTCCATTCTTTCAGGTCCTGATACTGCTTCTGTCTGTAGCTGGCCCATTTCTCAGGATCTTTCCGTAGTTGTTCTGACATGGACCCACGGCACCTCTTGTCATTTCTGAAAGAAGTGGAACTCTACAAGTTGATTTAGCAGACTTTTATCATATTTGCAAAATCCATGTAGACATACTTTACAGTTGGGGCTTTTTTCAGGTTATATTTTTAACTTTACTTTTATCTGATTTTACCTACAGGCCTCTGAGGGCTGAAAGCTAACACAAAGAGAGATAACGAAAAAAAACATGAGAGACACAATGTGGCCGTTATGGTGCTGACATGCCTTGAAACTCAAACTGAAACTAGACGTTCTGTATAGGCAGTCTGGTGTTCTGCTCTTTGTCTTCCCCGTCTCAGAGCCTTGAAATTCAGCTTGACATGAGGCAACCACGTGTATTCTGTTACCAAAAAAAAAAAAAAAGCAGGAAATATAAAATATTAGTGAATTACATAATAACCTCATACATGTATTGACTTATTCCATCCCAAGGCAAGCACTAGCTGTGCTTGTCTGGTACCCAAGCAGAAGGACTAAATTTGAATTTCATCGCTACGTATTTCCAAAATGTATTTTGGCACATAATTATCAGTGTATTCCACTGTACAGAGACATGGACAAACTTTAAGAATTTGTTTTCCATGTTACATATGAGAAATGACTCTCTGTCATTCACAGAAGTGTTTCAATCCCAAGAGGGTCAACACTGGCTTCACTAGGTCCCTCACTTTCACTTTCAATCGCCCGACAACACGCCATCCCACACTCGCACTTGATTGTACCAGGTTGGGACGATTGAAGTTGCAATTTGGAATGGAAAACACAAGGATGCACTTGCATCTGAGGGCTGAAAGCTAGCCCATAGAGAGATAACGAACAAAAAACGTGAAAGGCGCAAAGTGGTGGTTGTCGTGTCGCTGCGCCGTTAAACTCAAACTCAGAGATGTTCTTGAAAGTATTTTTCAAAGAGTGAATATTTGTAATAAGCAAAGATAGTCCACAAAACATTGAGGCCCATTCCATGTCAGATGTGTTACATGCAAAGACTAGTTTTTCACCTCGCTAGCTACTTAAACGAATCATTAAGTGAGATATTTATCATTTAAACCTTTTTGACGTTAAAAAAAATGGTCACTCTACAAGTTTTCATCTTTAATTTTTTTGGCGAAAGTAATCTAAGAATTTTATCTAAATTTTTCAATAATAGTGTAAATGAAAGTAAATTCTGTCATTCATAATTCTTAAATTTTTTGATGATGCAGACAAAAAAGCATCATGACGTATGTTAGTTTTTTCATGGCTTGTGTCACATGTTCATGTGCTTTTTCCAGGAATAAGATAAGTTCTGGAATTAAGCTTGAATGTTTAACAATTCACAGTCGTAAGTTATATTTGTTTTATAATTTGTTTTGAACTGTCTCAAATATTTATTGCTAGAGAAAAACTTATGACGTAAACATGTGTTACATGAACCAGTGATATTTTTTTGGGTTCTTTCTAGTCATAATCTAAATCAGAACTATAATTTTCTTATTTTTACGTTGTTAAAATGTCGAGGCAAAATAAGTGTAACAGGACGGGAACGAGCGGTCTCTCTATAGTCAAACATACAAACAAAACTATCAGGTTATGAGAGGACACCAATTTTATGAAAAGGAAAAGAAAAAAACAAATCAAATAATAAACAAGACAATAAACAGTACAATAAACAAGACACTAAACCACAATAAACCACAATACAATAAACAAGACAATAAACCACAATACAATAAACAAGACAATAAACCAGACAATAAACAAGACAATAAACCCAACCGATAGGCGCGGTGAATTAGCCAAAGGAATTCACACTTGCTACATCAAAGCTTGCACCAGTTACACTTCACAACTCCCCTGAAATATTTACAAGTTCTTTTAGTCGGGACAGAGTAACACGTCCTGCTGTCTTGAAGACTTGGGTGGAACTGCCTGACCCACGCTATCATCTAAGCGTCACCCTAAAACACGCAACCCATTTACTCCCTAACAGTTCACTAAGTGCAAATTCTAACAACCACTATAACAAATAAAAACATTTTTAAAGAACTACCCTCTTGATCGTATATGTTCTAAATACACTATCTGAGTAAAATATTGCTTAACAAGATAAATACTAAACAAAACTTACAATGTAGTGATACATAACAAGATTCCACCTATGGAACCAGAGATGGTCACTTAAATTGACCAATCCTGGACAATACAGACAACGCTAAGACTATGGTTTAAAAATTGGCGCAGTGAGTACATCAGTTGGGAATGTTACTCAACACTACATGACTCATGTCAAGTGCACAATCAAACAAGGGGAGATTATCTATAGTTTCTGTGTGGTTACTTCCCCTTGACCACATCTAGTGGTCCAGCTAGTCAAAATAAATGGGTTTATCTCCCTTTCACCACAGCGAGCTATAATTCAGCTCTGTAATTGTTCACCCCCTTCAAGTTGTGTCGACCGTCCGGTGTCGACAGATCAGCTCCACCTAGTACTTATCGCGTCATAGAATGACCACAACTGGTCTCTCACTGGCCAATTATTAATAAGTTCACAAGGTACAAAACATATCATACATTTAAGGCAAAAAGAGGAACATTCACAGAAAATACAATGCACATCTATAAAATTAAAGGCAACAGTCAAATAAAAAAAAAAAAATCATAGCTGCAATGCTAATAAAGCAGGCCTTACCATTACAAAACCTTACAAAACCTTGCACATCTTTATATGTGAGACACTCCTCATTTTGCAATAAATTCCAAATTCCTTTTTAAAGTAGACCACCGCATTGCCCATAACACCTAAAAATAGAAATAAGTAAAACTCAGGCTTAAAGCTCATCCAGCTACAAGGAACAAACACTCTGTTGTTATTCTTGTTACTTTCTGCCTCAGTCATTATTTGACAATCCCTGTCAAATACTACCGGTTTCCTTGGTACCCATTGTAACTGGACATGCACTTCAACTCTACAAGTTACATGCCAGTACAACCATTATCTCAAATGGGAATAGAAAATAATAGAAACATAATGGCAATATTATTTAAATCCAAAATGATCAAATTACATATCCCAAAAGAAATAATAATAAAATGACAAAGGTTATCATTAAAACCCCACCAAGGGTACACCATGTAGACTATCTACATCAAAACCATAAATTCAACATTATGATTTAAACTGAGAAATAACAACATCGCTAGAACATGTAAATAGGACAAACTGACTTAGCACCTGTAGATGGAAACACATGCGTAGTACCAATATTAATACATGTACTTAGTTCATAAATTATACTTAATTCTCTGTACTTTACTGTCTGGATAAATCATAAAGGCAATGTAGCAATAAAACTACGGTAATAGTAAAACGTCCAAGGGCAAGAACCGATAGGTCCTAGTCGGTTAACTTATGAGTGTCTGGCTTGTTGAACTTGGGCATCAGGCACACGTCGCCTCCCCCTGCATCCTGGATTTTGTTGCGCTCAGGCACATGATTCCGCCACAGAACCAGGTCACCTTGTTGTAGCCTCACAGGGTGGTGCTCTCGCAGAGTATGGTCTCGTTGCTCTGCTGCCATCCGGTGCACATCCACCAATCGTAGGTGGCATGCCAGATAATCTTCTGCTTTCGAATGGCCCTCTTCTACTGTGCTGCGGCACAAGTAGATGTCAAGCGCCTGCCTCACCTCGCTACTGTGCACCCACAGCAACGCACGCTTAGCTGATGGCGTCTTGTAGATAGCAGCTTCCCACGCAGCCTCCACTTCTTCCACAAACCAGCGTGTGTCCATCACACCATCATTGTAGAGTCTGAGTATGTGCACCTCCCGGGGTGCCATCACCACAACTGGAGCTGCCGCTGATCTTCTTGACGCCATCTCGCCAAATCGGTTGGGTTTATAAGACGTGCACAAAAAAAATAATACACAAAACAGAAGAATAACAAAAAGTAAGTCCTCTAACCTGATCCCACTTCTGACACCAAATTTGTAACAGGATGGGAACGAGCGGTCTCTCTATTGCTATCTCACACAGTCAAACATACAAACAAAACTATCAGGTTATGAGAGGACACCAATCTTATGAAAAGGAAAAGAAAAAAACAAATCAAATAATAAACACAATACAATAAACACAAGACAATAAACAGTACAATAAACAAGACATTAAACCACAATAAACCACAATACAATAAACAAGACAATAAACAAGACCATAAACCAGACAATAAACAAGACAATAAACCCAACCGATAGGCGTGGTGAATTAGCCAAAGGAATTCACACTTGCTACATCAAAGCTTGCACTAGTTGCACTTCACAACTCCCTTGAAATATTTACAAGTTCTTTTAGTCGGGACAGAATAACACGTCCTGCTGTCTTGAAGACTTGGGTGGAACTGCCTGACCCACGCTATCATCTAAGCGTCACCCAAAAACACGCAACCCATTTACTCCCTAACAGTTCACTAAGTGCAAATTCTAACAACCACTATAACAAATAAAAACATTTTTTAAAGAACTACCCTCTTGCTTGTATATGTTCTAAATACACTATCTGAGTAAAATATTGCTTAACAAGATAAATACTAAACAAAACTTACAATGTAATGATACATAACAAGATTCCACCTATGGAACCAGAGATGGTCACTTAAATTGACCAATCCTGGACAATACAGACAACGCTAAAATGATGGTTTAAAAATTGGCGCAGTGAGTACATCAGTTGGCAATGTTACTCAACACTAAATGACTCATGTCAAGTGCGCAATCAAACAATAAGGGGAGATCATCTATAGTTTCTGTGTGGTTACTTCCCCTTGACCACATCTAGTGGTCCAGCTAGTCGAAATAAATGGGTTTATCTCCCTTTCACCACAGCGAGCTATAATTCAGCCTTGTAATGGTTCACCCCATTACATAAGGAACAAA
Organism: Onchidella celtica; assembly: GCA_963931925.1. Lineage (NCBI taxonomy): Eukaryota > Metazoa > Mollusca > Gastropoda > Systellommatophora > Onchidiidae > Onchidella > Onchidella celtica. The sequence goes on along the minus strand of OZ007573.1, from coordinate 6,091,623 downwards.
AAATTGATCACATCCGACACTTATTTTAATATTAGACATAAAACTGCAAAATTATATAGAATATTTTTTTTCTCGGTACGAAACCTTGTTCTTAAAAAACATGCGGTGAAATTTTGAAATCCAGTTCGTTTTCTTTTCAGATGACATTTTCTGTCAATAAATCTAAATTTTTCAATAATAGTGTAAATGAAAGTAAATTCTGTCATTCATAATTCTTAAATTTTTTGATGATGCAGACAAAAAAGCATCATGACGTATGTTAGTTTTTTCATGGCTTGTGTCACATGTTCATGTGCTTTTTCCGGGAATAAGATAAGTTTTGGAATTAAGCTTGAATGTTTAACAATTCACAGTCATAAGTTATATTTGTTTTATAATTTGTTTTGAACTGTCTCAAATATTTATTGCTAGAGAAAAACTTAATGACGTAAACATGTTACATGAACCAGTGACATTTTTTTGGGTTCTTTCTAGTCATAATCTAAATCAGAACTATAATTTTCTTATTTTTACGTTGTTAAAATGTCGAGGCAAAATAAGTGTAACAGGACGGGAACGAGCGGTCTCTCTATAGCTATCTCACACAGTCAAACATACAAACAAAACTATCAGGTTATGAGAGGACACCAATTTTATGAAAAGGAAAAGAAAAAAACAAATCAAATAATAAACACAAGACAATAAACAGTACAATAAACAAGACACTAAACCACAATAAACCACAATACAATAAACAAGACAATAAACAAGACCATAAACAAGACAATAAACCAGACAATAAACAAGACAATAAACCACAATACAATAAACAAGTCAATAAAAAAGACAATAAACCCAACCGATAGGCGCGGTGAATTAGCCAAAGGAATTCACACTTGCTACATCAAAGCTTGCACTAGTTGCACTTCACAACTCTCTTGAAATATTTACAAGTTCTTTTAGTCGGGACAGAATAACACGACCTGCTGTCTTGAAGACGTGGGTGGAACTGCCTGACCCACGCTATCATCTAAGCGTCACCCAAAAACACGCAACCCATTTACTCCCTAACAGTTCACTAAGTGCAAATTCTAACAACCACTATAACAAATAAAAACATTTTTAAAGAACTACCCTCTTGATCGTATATGTTCTAAATACACTATCTGAGTAAAATATTGCTTAACAAGATAAATACTAAACAAAACTTACAATGTAGTGATACATAACAAGATTCCACCTATGGAACCAGAGATGGTCACTTAAATTGACCAATCCTGGACAATACAGACAACGCTAAGACTATGGTTTAAAAATTGGCGCAGTGAGTACATCAGTTGGGAATGTTACTCAACACTACATGACTCATGTCAAGTGCACAATCAAACAATAAGGGGAGATTATCTATAGTTTCTGTGTGGTTACTTCCCCTTGACCACATCTAGTGGTCCAGCTAGTCAAAATAAATGGGTTTATCTCCCTTTCACCACAGCGAGCTATAACTCAGTTCTGTAATTGTTAACCCCATTACAATTCACCGCCTTCAAGTTGTGTCGACCGTCCCGTGTCGACAGATCAGCTCCACCTAGTACTTATCGCGTCATAGAATGCACAACTGGTCTCTCACTGGCCAATTATTAATAAGTTCACAAGGTACAAAACATATCATACATTTAAGGCAAAAAGAGGAACATTCACAGAAAATACAATGCACATCTATAAAATTAAAGGCAACAGTCAAATAAAAAAAAAAAAATCATAGCTGCAATGCTAATAAAGCAGGCCTTACCACTACAAAACCTTACAAAACCTTGCACATCTTTATATGTGAGACACTCCTCATTTTGCAATAAATTCCAAATTCCTTTTTAAAGTAGACCACCGCATTGCCCATAACACCTAAAAATAGAAATAAGTAAAACTCAGGCTTAAAGCTCATCCAGCTACAAGGAACAACCACTCTGTTGTTATTCTTGTTACTTTCTGCCTCAGTCATTATTTGACAATCCCTGTCAAATACTACCGGTTTCCTTGGTACCCATTGTAACTGGACATGCACTTCAACTCTACAAGTTACATGCCAGTACAACCATTATCTCAAATGGGAATAGAAAATAATAGAAACATAATGGCAATATTATTTAAATCCAAAATGATCAAATTACATATCCCAAAAGAAATAATAATAAAATGACAAAGGTTATCATTAAAACCCCACCAAGGGTACACCATGTAGACTATCTACATCAAAACCATAAATTCAACATTATGATTTAAACTGAGAAATAACAACATCGCTAGAACATGTAAATAGGACAAACTGACTTAGCACCTGTAGATGGAAACACATGCGTAGTACCAATATTAATACATGTACTTAGTTCATAAATTATACTTAATTCTCTGTACTTTACTGTCTGGATAAATCATAAAGGCAATGTAGCAATAAAACTACGGTAATAGTAAAACGTCCAAGGGCAAGAACCGATAGGTCCTAGTCGGTTAACTTATGAGTGTCTGGCTTGTTGAACTTGGGCATCAGGCACACCACTGCCATCATTCCGCCGGACGATGAATGGTCCACCGCTCTCAGGACACTTTGTACACGTCGCCTCCCCCTGCATCCTGGATTTTGTTGCGCTCAGGCACATGATTCCGCCACAGAACCAGGTCACCTTGTTGTAGCCTCACAGGGTGGTGCTCTCGCCGAGTATGGTCTCGTTGCTCTGCTGCCATCCGGTGCACATCCACCAATCGTAGGTGGCATGCCAGATAATCTTCTGCTTTCGAATGGCCCTCTTCTACTGTGCTGCGGCACAAGTAGATGTCAAGCGCCTGCCTCACCTCGCTACTGTGCAGCCACAGCAACGCACGCTTAGCTGATGGCGTCTTGTAGATAGCAGCTTCCCACGCAGCCTCCACTTCTTCCACAAACCAGCGTGTGTCCATCACACCATCATTGTAGAGTCTGAGTAGGTGCACCTCCCGGGGTGCCATCACCACAACTGGAGCTGCCGCTGATCTTCTTGACGCCATCTCGCCAAATCGGTTGGGTTTATAAGACGTGCACAAAAAAAATAATACACAAAACAGAAGAATAACAAAAAGTAAGTCCTCTAACCTGATCCCACTTCTGACACCAAATTTGTAACAGGATGGGAACGAGCGGTCTCTCTATAGCTATCTCACACAGTCAAACATACAAACAAAACTATCAGGTTATGAGAGGACACCAATCTTATGAAAAGGAAAAGAAAAAAACAAATCAAATAATAAACACAATACAATAAACACAAGACAATAAACAGTACAATAAACAAGACATTAAACCACAATAAACCACAATACAATAAACAAGACAATAAACAAGACAATAAACCAGACAATAAACAAGACAATAAACCCAACCGATAGGCGTGGTGAATTAGCCAAAGGAATTCACACTTGCTACATCAAAGCTTGCACTAGTTGCACTTCACAACTCCCTTGAAATATTTACAAGTTCTTTTAGTCGGGACAGAATAACACGTCCTGCTGTCTTGAAGACTTGGGTGGAACTGCCTGACCCACGCTATCATCTAAGCGTCACCCAAAAACACGCAACCCATTTACTCCCTAACAGTTCACTAAGTGCAAATTCTAACAACCACTATAACAAATAAAAACATTTTTTAAAGAACTACCCTCTTGCTCGTATATGTTCTAAATGCACTATCTGAGTAAAATATTGCTTAACAAGATAAATACTAAACAAAACTTACAATGTAATGATACATAACAAGATTCCACCTATGGAACCAGAGATGGTCACTTAAATTGACCAATCCTGGACAATACAGACAACGCTAAAACGATGGTTTAAAAATTGGCGCAGTGAGTACATCAGTTGGGAATGTTACTCAACACTAAATGACTCATGTCAAGTGCGCAATCAAACAATAAGGGGAGATCATCTATAGTTTCTGTGTGGTTACTTCCCCTTGACCACATCTAGTGGTCCAGCTAGTCAAAATAAATGGGTTTATCTCCCTTTCACCACAGCGAGCTATAATTCAGCCTTGTAATGGTTCACCCCATTACATAAGGAACAAAAAATTGATCACATCCGACACTTATTTTAATATTAGACATAAAACTGCAAAATTATATAGAATATTTTTTTTCCCGGTACGAAACCTTGTTCTTAAAAAACATGCGGTGAAATTTTGAAATCCAGTTCGTTTTCTCTTCAGATGACATTTTCTTGTCAATAAACCATTTTAGAACAATAGAAGTTAAACCAAGGTTTTTTTTTTTTTTTTTTCAACTTTCATATTTTCTCAAATTGGTGGACCTTTCATGGAATGGACCATAACATGTTGCAAAGAAACAAACAAAATGAACAATATTTCAACAGCATTTGCATGTAAACTATAATTACATAGGTATACACATTTGGCAAGAAAATATTGAGGAGTTTCTCAGGATAAAATAAGTCATTTAAATCTTACCCTCCTATCTGCTGTTTACAGCATCTGTCTCTGGAGTTTCCTCCACATTCCTGCTGATCACTTCTAAAACATAAAAACTAAACATAGCATATTACCAACTGACAAAGGCTCCTCAAGCTATGATCAATGACAAAGAAAAATGAATTAAATGTGATGACAGTTTAGCCATAACATTCACAAGAATCTCAAGACTGTTTATAGTTTTGGCATGATTTCTGAATATTTTGTTGGCTTGCTTGACACACGTGTATATTTTGTTGATGATCAAGGATGGAAAGTAATCTAAGAATAATTTCCTCTATTTCAGACGTTAAGTGTCACCACCAGGCGCGACACCCATAGCTCTTGCAGATTATATTACATTCGAGTTTGGACAGACGTTTGTGGGAAATGTGTAATGCTGAGTGGTATCTCTTCTCTTCTGGTTGCCTCTGCCTAGCTCCATTCTTTCAGGTCCTGATACTGCTTCTGTCTGTAGCTGGCCCATTTCTCAGGATCTTTCCGTAGTTGTTCTGACATGGACCCACGGCACCTCTTGTCATTTCTGAAAGAAGTGGAACTCTACAAGTTGATTTAGCAGACTTTTATCATATTTGCAAAATCCATGTAGACATACTTTACAGTTGGGGCTTTTTTCAGGTTATATTTTTAACTTTACTTTTATCTGATTTTACCTACAGGCCTCTGAGGGCTGAAAGCTAACACAAAGAGAGATAACGAAAAAAAACATGAGAGACACAATGTGGCCGTTATGGTGCTGACATGCCTTGAAACTAGACGTTCTGTATAGGCAGTCTGGTGTTCTGCTCTTTGTCTTCCCTGTCTCAGAGCCTTGAAATTCAGCTTGACATGAGGCAACCACGTGTATTCTGTTACCAAAAAAAAAAAAAAAGCAGGAAATATAAAATATTAGTGAATTACATAATTACCCCATATTGACTTATTCCATCCCAAGGCAAGCTCCAGCTGTGCTTGTCTGGTACCCAAGCAGAAGGACTAAATTTGAATTTCATCGCTACGTATTTCCAAAATGTATTTTGGCACATAATTATCAGTGTATTCCACTGTACAGAGACATGGACAAACTTTAAGAATTTGTTTTCCATGTTACACATGAGAAATGACTCTCTGTCATTCATAGAAGTGTTTCAATCCCAAGAGGGTCAACACTGGCTTCACTAGGTCCCTCACTTTCACTTTCAATCGCCTGACAGCACTCCATCCCACACTCGCACTTGATTGCACCAGGTTGGGACGATTGAAGTTGCAATTTGGAATGGAAAACACAAGGATGCACTTGCATCTGAGGGCTGAAAGCTAGCCCATAGAGAAATAAGGAACAAAAAACGTGAAAGGCGCAAAGTGGTGGTTGTCGTGCCGCTGCGCCGTTAAACTCAAACTCAGAGATGTTCTTGAAAGTATTTTTCAAAGAGTGAATATTTGTAATAAGCAAAGATAGTCCACAAAACATTGAGGCCCATTCCATGTCAGATGTGTTACATGCAAAGACTAGTTTTTCACCTTGCTAGCTACTTAAACGAATCATTAAGTGAGATATTTATCATTTAAACCTTTTTGACGTTAAAAAAAATGGTCACTCTACAAGTTTTCATCTTTAATTTTTTTGGCGAAAGTAATCTAAGAATTTTATCTAAATTTTTCAATAATACTGTAAATGAAAGTAAATTCTGTCATTCATAATTCTTAAATTTTTTGATGATGCAGACAAAAAAGCATCATGACGTATGTTAGTTTTTTCATGGCTTGTGTCACATGTTCATGTGCTTTTTCCAGGAATAAGATTGTCACAAATCCCAGACTGGGAGATGTAATAGTTTATGACAGGACGACAATCACGAACAAACAAGTTAACACTTAACAAAACAACCCATCAGACTCACACATTTATTAAACATAATTATACATATAATAGCGCAGTTACATACATTATATTATTGAAATGACTGCCGTACAACGGCCTTATTCTCACACACACTCTCCCTCGGATCCACAATCCGGTAGTTACTCCTAAAGGCACTTCGGCCTCAGCCTCTCCCCTCAGGGTCTTAATAGCACATTAATAATTTACTGGCACCGCAGTCTCTCAATATCCCCTCCCTATTGTCATACCCCTTAGCACTCCCCTAGCACCTCAGCAGGGCAATAACACATTATTATTTCCATAGCCATCAACATGGCAACAACATAGTATCAGTTCACTAGCCTATCAACATGGCCACAATATAGTATCTCATCCACTCTCATATCTACGTCCCTGTCCGTGGCCTGACTGCCACGACTTTATGTGCCTCTACTGTCCTGTACTGACAGCCTCACTTCTGGCCTATGTGTGGCCTCCGGCCCTAGGCTGGCCTATCCCTTGTGCTCATCGAGGTGGCTCTTCGGCCCGTCCCCGACACCAGTCATTACTGGAACAACACTCATCCGTCTCCCGACTGCTTTCACTTATGTCCGCCCGCTGGGCTCTTATTCACAGGTCCGCTCCGTCGGACCTTCTAACTTGCAGTCATAGTTATACAGCGCTTTCGCCTCATTCAGACTTCCACACCACTCATACACGCACGCTTTTCCCACTTGTCTGCATGAGTTATTTTTACTCTTCCCCTTTCACGTCTTTTCCTATCCGTCTGTCGTGAGCTCTTCTTATTCTACACCCGCTCTGTAGCAATCCCCTTAATTGCACTCACTCCACTCGTGACAAAGATAAGTTTTGGAATTAAGCTTGAATGTTTAACAATTCACAGTCGTAAGTTATATTTGTTTTATAATTTGTTTTGAACTGTCTCAAATATTTATTGCTAGAGAAAAACTTAATGACGTAAACATGTGTTACATGAACCAGTGATATTTTTTTGGGTTCTTTCTAGTCATAATCTAAATCAGAACTATAATTTTCTTATTTTTACGTTGTTAAAATGTCGATGCAAAATAAGTGTAACAGGACGGGAACGAGCGGTCTCTCTATAGCTATCCCACACAGTCAAACATACAAACAAAACTATCAGGTTATGAGAGGACACCAATTTTATGAAAAGGAAAAGAAAAAAACAAATCAAATAATAAACACAATACAATAAACAGTACAATAAACAAGACACTAAACCACAATAAACCACAATACAATAAACAAGACAATAAACCAGACAATAAACAAGACAATAAACCCAACCGATAGGCGCGGTGAATTAGCCAAAGGAATTCACACTTGCTACATCAAAGCTTGCACTAGTTACACTTCACAACTCCCTTGAAATATTTACAAGTTCTTTTAGTCGGGACAGAGTAACACGTCCTGCTGTCTTGAAGACTTGGGTGGAACTGCCTGACCCACGCTATCATCTAAGCGTCACCCAAAAACACGCAACCCACTTACTCCCTAACAGTTCACTAAGTGCAAATTCTAACAACCACTATAACAAATAAAAACATTTTTAAAGAACTACCCTCTTGATCGTATATGTTCTAAATACACTATCTGAGTAAAATATTGCTTAACAAGATAAATACTAAACAAAACTTACAATGTAGTGATACATAACAAGATTCCACCTATGGAACCAGAGATGGTCACTTAAATTGACCAATCCTGGACAATACAGACAACGCTAAGACTATGGTTTAAAAATTGGCGCAGTGAGTACATCAGTTGGGAATGTTACTCAACACTACATGACTCATGTCAAGTGCACAATCAAACAAGGGGAGATTATCTATAGTTTCTGTGTGATTACTTCCCCTTGACCACATCTAGTGGTCCAGCTAGTCAAAATAAATGGGTTTATCTCCCTTTCACCACAGCGAGCTATAACTCAGCTCTGTAATTGTTCACCCCCTTCAAGTTGTGTCGACCGTCCGGTGTCGACAGATCAGCTCCACCTAGTGCTTATCGCGTCATAGAATGACCACAACTGGTCTCTCACTGGCCAATTATTAATAAGTTCACAAGGTACAAAACATATCATACATTTAAGGCAAAAAGAGGAACATTCACAGAAAATACAATGCACATCTATAAAATTAAAGGCAACAGTCAAATAAAAAAAAAAAATCATAGCTGCAATGCTAATAAAGCAGGCCTTACCACTACAAAACCTTACAAAACCTTGCACATCTTTATATGTGAGACACTCCTCATTTTGCAATAAATTCCAAATTCCTTTTTAAAGTAGACCACCGCATTGCCCATAACACCTAAAAATAGAAATAAGTAAAACTCAGGCTTAAAGCTCATCCAGCTACAAGGAACAACCACTCTGTTGTTATTCTTGTTACTTTCTGCCTCAGTCATTATTTGACAATCCCTGTCAAATACTACCGGTTTCCTTGATACCCATTGTAACTGGACATGCACTTCAACTCTACAAGTTACATGCCAGTACAACCATTATCTCAAATGGGAATAGAAAATAATAGAAACATAATGGCAATATTATTTAAATCCAAAATGATCAAATTACATATCCCAAAAGAAATAATAATAAAATGACAAAGGTTATCATTAAAACCCCACCAAGGATACACCATGTAGACTATCTACATCAAAACCATAAATTCAACATTATGATTTAAACTGAGAAATAACAACATCGCTAGAACATGTAAATAGGACAAACTGACTTAGAACCTGTAGATGGAAACACATGCGTAGTACCAATATTAATACATGTACTTAGTTCATAAATTATACTTAATTCTCTGTACTTTACTGTCTGGATAAATCATAAAGGCAATGTAGCAATAAAACTACGGTAATAGTAAAACGTCCAAGGGCAAGAACCGATAGGTCCTAGTCGGTTAACTTATGAGTGTCTGGCTTGTTGAACTTGGGCATCAGGCACACCACTGCCATCATTCCGCCGGACGATGAATGGTCCACCGCTCTCAGGACACTTTGTACACGTCGCCTCCCCCTGCATCCTGGATTTTGTTGCGCCCAGGCACATGATTCCGCCACAGAACCAGGTCACCTTGTTGTAGCCTCACAGGGTGGTGCTCTCGCCGAGCATGGTCTCGTTGCTCTGCTGCCATCCGGTTCACATCCACCAGTCGTAGGTGGCATACCAGATAATCTTCTGCATTCGAATGGCCCTCTTCTACTGTGCTGCGGCACAAGTAGATGTCAAGCGCCTGCCTCACCTCGCTACTGTGCACCCACAGCAACGCATGCTTAGCTGATGGCGTCTTGTAGATAGCAGCTTCCCACGCAGCCTCCACTTCTTCCACAAACCAGCGTGTGTCCATCACACCATCATTGTAGAGTCTGAGTAGGTGCACCTCCCGGGGTGCCATCACCACAACTGGAGCTGCCGCTGATCTTCTTGACGCCATCTCGCCAAATCGGTTGGGTTTATAAGACGTGCACAAAAAAAATAATACACAAAACAGAAGAATAACAAAAAGTAAGTCCTCTAACCTGATCCCACTTCTGACACCAAATTTGTAACAGGACGGGAACGAGCGGTCTCTCTATAGCTATCTCAGACAGTCAAACATACAAACAAAACTATCAGGTTATGAGAGGATACCAAGCTTATGAAAAGGAAAAGAAAAAAACAAATCAAATAAACACAATACAATAAACAGTACAATAAACAAGACATTAAACCACAATAAACCACAATACAATAAACACAAGACAATAAACAGTACAATAAACAAGACACTAAATCACAATAAACCACAGTACAATAAACAAGACAGTAAACAAGACCATAAACAAGACAATAAACCAGACAATAAACAAGACAATAAACCCAACCGATAGGCGCGGTGAATTAGCCAAAGGAATTCACACTTGCTACATCAAAGCTTGCACTAGTTACACTTCACAACTCCCTTGAAATATTTACAAGTTCTTTTAGTCGGGACAGAGTAACACGTCCTGCTGTCTTGAAGACTTGGGTGGAACTGCCTGACCCACGCTATCATCTAAGCGTCACCCAAAAACACGCAACCCATTTACTCCCTAACAGTTCACTAAGTGCAAATTCTAACAACCACTATAACAAATAAAAACATTTTTAAAGAACTACCCTCTTAATTGTTCGTATATGTTCTAAATACACTATCTGAGTAAAATATTGCTTAACAAGATAAATACTAAACAAAACTTACAATGTAGTGATACATAACAAGATTCCACCTATGGAACCAGAGATGGTCACTTAAATTGACCAATCCTGGACAATACAGACAACGCTAAAACTATGGTTTAAATTGGCGCAGTGAGTACATCAGTTGGGAATGTTACTCAACACTACATGACTCATGTCAAGTGCACAATCAAACAATAAGGGGAGATCATCTATAGTTTCTGTGACTTCCCCTTGACCACATCTAGTGGTCCAGCAAGTCAAAATAAATGGGTTTATCTCCCTTTCACCACAGCGAGTTATAACTCAGCCTGTAATGGTTCACCCCATTACATAAGGAACAAAAAATTGATTACATCCGTCACTTATTTTAATATTAGACATAAAACTGCAAAATTATATAGAATATTTTTTTTCGCGGTATGAAACCTTGTTCTTAAAAAACATGCGGTGAAATTTTGAAATCCAGTTCGTTTTCTCTTCAGATGACATTTTCTTGTCAATAAACCATTTTAGAACAATAGAAGTTAAACTAAGGATTTTTTTTTTTTTTTTCAACTTTCATATTTTCTTAAATTGGTGGACCTTTCATGGAATGGACCATAACATGTTGCAAAGAAACAAACAAAATGAGCAATATTTCAACAGCATTTGCATGCAAACTATAATTACATATATAGGTATACACATTTGGCAAGAAAATATTGAGGAGTTTCTCAGGATAAAATAAGTCATTTAAATCTTACCCTACTATCTGCTGTTTACAGCATCTGTCTCTGGAGTTTCCTCCACATTCCTGCTGATCACTTCTAAAACATAAAAATTATACATAGTATATTTCCAACTGACATAGACTCCTCAAGCTATGATCAATGACAAAGACAAATGAATTAAATGTGATGACAGTTTAGCCATAACATTCACAAGAATTTCAAGCCTGTTTATAATTTTGGCATGATTTCTGAATATTTTGTTGGCTTGCTTGACACACATGTGTATATTTTGTTGATGATCAAGGATGGAAAGTAATGGAAGAATAATTTCCTCTATTTCAGACGTTAAGTGCCACCACCAGGCGCGACACCCATAGCTCTTGCAGATTATATTACATTCGAGTTTGGACAGACGTTTGTGGGAAATGTGTAATGCTGAGTGGTATCTCTTCTCTTCTGGTTGCCTCTGCCTAGCTCCATTCTTTCAGGTCCTGATACTGCTTCTGTCTGTAGCTGGCCCATTTCTCAGGATCTTTCCGTAGATGTTCTGACATGGACCCGCGGCACCTCTTGTCATTTCTGAAAGAGGTGGAACTCTACAAGTTGATTTAGCAGACTTTTATCATATTTGCAAAATCCATGTAGACATACTTTACAGTTGGGGCTTTTTTCAGGTTATATTTTTAACTTCACTTTTATCTGATTTTACCTATAGGCCTCTGAGGGCTGAAAGCTAACACAAAGAGAGATAATGAAAAAAAACATGAGAGACACAATGTGGCCGTTATGGTGCTGACATGCCTTGAAACTCAAACTGAAACTAGACGTTCTATATAGGCAGTCTGGTGTTCTGGTCTTTGTCTTCCCCGTCTCAGAGCCTTGAAATTCAGCTTGACATGAGGCAACCACAAGTATTCTGTTACCAAAAAAAAAAAGCAGGAAATATAAAATATTAGTGAATTACATAATAACCTCATATTGACTTATTCCATCCCAAGGCAAGCACTAGCTGTGCTTGTCTGGTACCCAAGCAGAAGGACTAAATTTGAATTTCATCGCTACGCGTTTTCCAAAATTTATTTTGGCACGTAATTATCAGTGTATTCCACTTTACAGAGACATGGACAAACTTTAAGAATTTGTTTTCCATGTTACATATGAGAAATGACTCTCTGTCATTCATAGAAGTGTTTCAATCCCAAGAGGGTCAACACTGGCTTCACTAGGTCCCTCACTTTCACTTTCAATGGCGTGACAACACACCACCTCACACTCACATTTGATTGCACCAAGTTGGAACGATTGAAGTTGCAATTTGGAATGGAAAACACAAGGATGCACTTGCATCTGAGGGCTGAAAGCTAGCCCATAGAGAGATAAGGAACAAAAAACGTGAAAGGCGCAAAGTGGTGGTTGTCGTGCCGCTGCGCCGTTAAACTCAAACTCAGAGATGCTCTTGAAAGTATTTTTCAAAGAGTGAATATTTGTAGTAAGCAAAGATAGTCCACAAAACATTGAGGCCTATTTCATGTCATGTGTTACATGCAAAGACCAGTTTTTCACCTTGCTATCTTCTTAAACGAATCATTAAGTGAGATATTTATCATTTAAACCTTTTTGACATTAAAAAAATGGTCACTCTACAAGTTTTCATCTTTAATTTAAAATACTTAAGGTAAGATCTAACTCAAAATGGTGCTTAATTCGGCGTGACATGTTACATTCACAAAAAGTAGTTTTCTAGTTTAAGTAACATTTTCTGGAATTTTTGTGAAAGTAATCTAAGAATTTTATCTAAATTTTTCAATAATACTGTAAATGAAAGTAAATTATGTAATTCATAATTCTTAAATTTTTTGATGCGGACAAAAAAGCATTATGACGTATGTTAGTTTTTTCATTGCGTGTGTCACATTTTCATGTGCTTTTTCCGGGAATAAGATAAGTTTTGGAATTAAGCTTGAATGTTTAACAATTCAGTCGTAAGTTATATTTGTTTTATAAATTTTTTGAACTGTCTCAAATATTTATTGCTAGAGAAAAACTTAATGACGTAAACATGTGTCACATGAACCAGTGACATATTTTTGGGTTCTTTCTAGTCATAATCTAAATCAGAACTATAATTTTCTTATTTTTACGTTGTTAAAATGTCGATGCACAATAAGGAAAAAAAATTGATTACATCCGTCACTTGCCATTTTAATATTAGACATAAAACTGCAAAATTATATAGAATATTTTTTTTCTCGGTACGAAACCTTGTTCTTAAAAAACGTGGTGAAATTTTGAAATCCAGTTCGTTTTCTCTTCAGATGACATTTTCTTGTCAATAAACCATTTTAGAACAATAGAAGTTAACCAAGGATTTTTTTTTTTTTTTTCAACTTTCATATTTTCTCAAATTGGTGGACCTTTCATGGAATGGACCATAACATGTTGCAAAGAAACAAACAAAATGAATAATATTTCAACAGCATTTGCATGTAAACTATAATTACATATATAGGTATACACATTTGGCAAGAAAATATTGAGGAGTTTCTCAGGATAAAATAAGTCATTTAAATCTTTCCCTCCTATCTGCTGTTTACAGCATCTGTCTCTGGAGTTTCCTCCACATTCCTGCTGATCACTTCTAAAACATAAAAACTATACATAGTATATTTCCAACTGACAAAGGCTCCTCAAGCTATGATCAATGTCAAAGAAAAATGAATTAAATGTGATGAGAGTTTAGCCATAACATTCACAAGAATTTCAAGCCTGTTTATAGTTTTGGCATGATTTCTGAATATTTTGTTGGCTTACCTGACACACGTGTATATTTTGTTGATGATCAAGGATGGAAATTAATGCCAGAATAATTTCCTCTACTTCAGATATTTAAGTGTCACCACCAACCGTGACACACATGGGCCTTAGACATCATATATTGGACAGTCAGAAATGAGCTCATATTTTGCCTGTATGATGATGTGGAGTTCAAGACATCTTTCCTCACATTTTAATTTGTTTCTTCTGACAGCAAATTTCCACCTCAGCAAAGAAAAAGCAAACTTTCAATCCAGAAATCAGGAAGTTTGCAAAGGATCCCCACCCCAGAAAGAGGATACTTAAGCTTCCTCTGTATAAAATCTTCACTCTGAATTTTACCTGCCTGGCTGCTGATTTGGGTCTCAAAGTCATGGTCGGCATTTCTCCTATGCAGTCTTCAACTGCTGCCTCTTGACTTTCCCCAGATTCCAGCTGGCCACTGTAAAATTATCTTCTAAGTTTACACACACAGACATACTTTAAAATGCGGGCTTTTCCCGTTAGATTTTTATCTTTTATCTGATCTTACCCACAGGGCTGAATTCTAGCCCAAAGAAAGATAATGAAAAACCAGTGAGAGGCGCAAAGTGACCATTATCGTGTCGAAGGGCCGTTAAACTCAAACTCCTACTGGTTTACAAAACTTGTTTTCCAGATCTATACAAACAACTTTTTAGAATTTTATCAGTGTGTTAAGATTATATGAATGTATTTCATTAAATGTTAAACTTAACAGCTCTGAATACAAAACATAGATAAAGAAAGTGCATCCAAATCGACCGTGAGGGCGCAAACGGCAAAGTAGCCGTTATCATGCCGACACACTGTAAAACTCAAACTCAAACTCCCAGCTGCTGATTTGGGCCTCAAAGTCATGATTGGCATTTTCTCCTATGCAGTCTTCAACTGCTGCCTCTTGACTTTCCTAAAGTTCCAGCTGGCCACTGTCAAATTATATTTTAAGTCTACTGCTTGAAAAAGAAAAAAAAAAAACAACTTTAATTTCAGAAAACTAATAAAATGAAATGAAATTTCACATACAACACTTTTTTCATTATATTTTCTTCCTCACCTAAAATGTTTGCATAAAGTAACATTAACATCAATGCATTAAACTAGAAATAAAGGTAATTTTAGAATATTCCAAGAAAAAAGGAGTTATTTGCTTCTTATATTTTACACTGTTCTTATAAGCTTAGTTCAGGATTTTTCCTGTTAGATTTTTAATAGGGGCCTTTTCTCGTCGGATCTTAACTTCCCTTTTATCTGATCTTACCTCGTGAGAGGCACAAAGTGGCCATTATTGTGCCAGCGCGCCTTTAAACTCAAACTCAAACTCAAACTCAAACAAATCTGATCTTACCTACAGGGATGTGAGGGCTGAAAGCTAGCCCAAAGATATAAACAACAAACCATGGGAGGTGCAAAATGGCCATTATTGTGCCGATGCGCCGTTAAACCTAAACTCAAACTCGTAAGATAGTGTAATTGTGATAACAGAGTCAAGGCTAAAGAAAATTCTTCGCATCACAGCAAAGGGCGTAATTCCCAGCCTTTAATACATTTATCAATATTGAATTATGCACTTAGAAATTTCTGAACACTGGTTGAATTTGATCTTATTCTGGCTTTTTCCAAAACATCAATACATTTTGTTGTTGATGTCATTAACCTGAAGAAGCCAATCTGTCCTTGATGCTTCTTTTGTATGGAACTATCACAATGTGTCGGTTCCTGCCTTCTATCTGACCACACACACATTTCAAATAAAAGAAAAAGGAAAAGTCTGCTTCATGCAAGTGATTTTTTTCTGTAACAAGATGAGTTGAATGCCAAAGGGACAGCACAATTCGTTTTGTTTATTTAACACACAACAAAGTCACCCAAGTCATGTAACAAATGATGCGATACACTTGCTCAGCAGAAAGGAGCAAACTGTAATTTTTAGGCTAAGAGCTGGACATAACAGACTCCGGCAGCATCTTTACAAAAAATTCAGGGTTGGAGAAACTGAGACATGCTCATATATGGAAATTTCCCAGAGAATGCAGAACGTCAGCCAACAATGCCCCCTATGCAGACAACAGAGGGAAGACACCTGGCCCCGAGGTGCGGCACTACACAATAAGCTATGTGGGACAGCAGAGGAACTCAGGAGGGCAGGGTCCTTCATAAAGACTACCGGCCTCCTGATATAAACAGTCTGACATGAAGAATGCAGAAGAAGAAGAAGACTTAACACACAGGTTGAGGTAGAAAATCTTTATGTACCAAATATCAGTGGTGCGATCATGATAAAAAAAAAGCAAGAATAGAGAAATTTCTTCACATCCAAGCATGAGAAATAATTCCCAGCCTTCAATACTCAAAATTCAATTAGGTATGTGGAAATCTCTGAATGCTGGTTATACTTGATTTCACCCAGGGCTTTGCGACACTTATCCCAGCACATTTTGTTATTGACGCCATTGATCTGACGAAGCCATGGTGTCCTTCATGCTTCCTGTATGTAACTGATCACAATTTGTCTATTTCCATATTTTCCCGACGCAAACACACATTTTAAATAAAAGCAAAACAGTGAAAATGTATCTACTTGTGGCTTGGTCAGCAGGTGGAATCCCACAAGGAAAGAACAGGTCAGTGCTAACCACACACTTGTCACACACTCGTGACAAAGACACGTCTATCACGGTTCCTGTCTTCACATGAAAATGACATGTGCTGGCATTATGTAACGCGCCAAAAACAATCATCGGCATTTATTTTGGACTTCAAAACAAAGCCTGGGTGATCCCTTAGAGGCTGTGATATTACAAACATAGGGAACTAACTTGATAGAAAAGATTGCTAGAGGGCAGCCTCATGAGTTTATCACTTACCACACAACACTTTGATCACATATGCTGTATTTTCCTCAAGCAGAATCCCTTCTTTTAATCATTACGCAAAGTGTGATGAAAACAATGCTTGTTTCATGATTGCAGAATGTAGGTGAGAGAGACAGATGTTTTTGACAGTGAATATCTTTGATAGAAGATGGAGGCTAAGATCTACAACTTGATTTAAAAATTTACACTCATAGTCATTTACAAAACTTTTTCCAGGTCTATACAAAACAAGCTTTTCAGAATTTTACCAATGTGTTAAAATTATATGAATGTATTTAGTTCTATATTAAAAGCTCTGACTACGAAACACAAATAAAGAAAATGTACCCAAACAGACCGCAAGGGTGCAAAGTGGACATTATCGTGCTGACGGGCTGCAAAATTCGAACACAAACTCAAAATAGATAGAAAACACTTGGAATTGATTTTCATTTTTGTGAATTTTAGACAACAAACAAGTGGTTTGTCATAGAGAAGTAACAAGCTGAGAAAAGGAAAAAGGAAACTTGCATAGAATTGAATTGGAAACATAGATAAACCCTTTCTTTGTTACTGAAAAGAAATTGTGTGTAGCCAAGTATTTTAATAACTGAGATTCTTTTGAGAGACCTCTTTCCGGGTAGACTTGACCCACTCTTATTTGACATTTTTGTGATGTGTGCCAATTTCAGACAATTTAACGGGGAGGGGGAGGGGGGCATGAAAGACTAGTTTTTCATTTCCTTGTTCTGTTAAAATAAAAGCGCCCGGTAGGATCAGGGGTGAAATAGAACAGGATATTGACCTTTCATTTGTGAATGTTAGGACCTTTCTGGAAAAAATATCAATTCTCGCCAGATTCAGTAGTGCACATGCAATATAAAAAGTCAAAATGAAAAGTCAGTGTCGTGATTATTTTTTTTTATAAAGAAGAGTGCTATGATACTGAACTATAGGACCTTACTTATGGCCTTGAAATTTTGAAAAGTGATTTATATCCTGTCTCAGCCTTTCAATAACAGATGCCATATATTATGCTATGTTGGTGGCACAGGGGAAGTCAGTTGCCTAGTCACAAAGTTTAATGTTCCAGTAGTTCATCACTAACACTACTAAACTGCATAGACTCATTCATTTTACTTTTACTACTAAACTATACATAGCCTGTATGGTTTGCCTAACGCCACTTTAGCTGTGTTTTCATGTGTGCAGAAACGGCAGCAGAAACGGCAAAAATCCATCAAGTAGCAACACGAAAGACTGTTTTCTTGCAGACGGAAATGGAGTTTGCGAACAGATAAAAACATTCTTTCTGTTTCACTACTGGAAGGATTTTTTATGTTTCTGTTTCCCTTTCCATGAACATGTAAATACAGCTTAACCTCCTTTAGAGACCCCATCATTTTATTAACGCTATCAACCTATATGTACATATAGACCACATCATTTTACTAACGCTGTCAATCTATATGTACATATAGACCCCATCATTTTACTAACGCTACCAACCTAGTACATATAGACCCCATCATTTTACTAACGCTTTCAACCTATATGTACATATAGACATGCTATCAACCTGTATGTACATATAGACCCCATCATTTTACTAACGCTGTCAACCTATATGTACATTTTGCTAGCACTACCAACCTAGCTCCATAATATGACTAACTCTGCTAACCCGTTGTAGACCTCTTCATAACACTAACATTACTAACTTTATTAGAGTTCTCTTCATAATACTAACTCTACTAACCAACCTGTCATAGCCCTGTTCATAAAACTAACATTTCTAACATTACCACTAATACTGCCAATCTGTGATAGTCCTATTCCATATTACTAGCACTACTAACCTGTAGTTAGTCCCCATTATTTTACTGACAATACTAACTTGCTTCTGTCCCACATGTTTTGCATTTTTACATTGTGAACTTCAAATTTTGTGATCGTGGTAACATTAGAACCTGGCGTCAACCTTCCATTAGGCGACTGTGAAAGGCTGAGACTATTTCTTTCTGTAAATGTGAAACTCTTTTTGGAGACATGATACCCAAGTAAATAATGGATAGGTAATTAGGACTTTTCTATGCAGGATATTTTTTTAAGAATGTTTGGGAAATTTTTTGGTCTGGATCCAAACTTTTTTCCAGGATTTTAATTCTCTGCTTTATAATATTCCTCGCCATTTTTCAAGATACTTTTGAAACTTTCTTGTTTAAGGTGAAACTTAAAAAGATAGTGTTGTAATAGGAAAAATGGGAGTTGCAGGACAGAGTTTGATAGCACGAAAATCTCTAGTTGAAGAATTCATAAATTTTGACAGTTGCCATATTACAAAGTGAGGGTAGGATAGGATGAAAGAGATTGAAAATAACGTGTAGGAGGAAAGAGGGGAAAATATACCTCGTGGAAGGAAAGAGGGTAAACGCGAACTCTTTATAGGAAAGAGGGGGGATATTTAACCTTTCAATGAAGAATGATGGCATAAGTTTTCTTGGGTAAATTTAATCCAAAGGGATTTCATTGTGCTACATATGGAGGGATTAACAGCAGTAACACAGAATGTTGACCAGCCTGGATGTCCACAGACAGGACAGACTTACAATCATAACAATGATTCAGTCGCTGTATTCTTGTACAGATTTAGTTTCTTCTGTTATTATTGATGAAATGTTTTGATTTTTCACCTTCACCTAGGCGTTGTCCAGCCACTGCAGGATGTGGCCCTCTGACAATGCTTTCCATTCTCTTCTGTCTGTTGTTATCCCCTTTCCTTGTTGTTCCTCCTTTATTTGTAATGTTTTATCATATTTACAAAGTTCGTAGACCACACTTTTCAGCACAGGCCTACACTCTAGAATAGAGGAAACTCAAGGCTCAAGTCTTGTGACTTGGGGACTGCGGTGCCTCTTGAGACTGAGCAGCACTTAATTTTTTTAACCTGGTGTCATGCCTCCCTGGCCCGTGGCATCAGTGCACAACACTGCCACAGGTGATTCAAGAAATGTGAATTCTCTTTGTTTGTTTAAAATGTTTTTTTCTTTCTCTGCGGGTAAACCATACTGCGCACCAAACCTGGCGTTATCTGAGGCACCACTTTGCACCTGCATCTTGGTATCAAACCAGTGCATCATTTTGAGCCAACAAAACTGGCGGACGTGCACCATTACGGAAATTCAAGTCTGAACTCACAGCTAAGTACCCGTATTGGTTTTACATTCTGCAATTTTTTTCTTTCTTTAGTTGTTTTATTGGTTCAGTTTTCTACCCCATCATATTTTTATCGCCTTTATAAAGGTAAACACATGCCGAAAGCTTGGCTGTTTTTTCTCCTATGCCTTTGCATTTTATCGTATCGTTTCTGTATTTTAATTCTTACGTTAGGCTTTTGTTGGAAAAGTCATATTACATGGAAATTAGCAGTGAGTTTTTGGGGAGGATGTAGCAGTGGCGGAGCTGAGAGAGGGGAGGGGGTCGACGATGTAGTCATAAGTATAGCTGATCTATACCTTGTGCCGCTGCCCAAGTAGGTATAAATCCCGCGGACGCTCCTTCTGATTTCCGACCGGGTGAGAGCATTCACCAGCCTCATGCTGAAGAGGAGACCACAACTGCCTCTGTATTGAGTTTGGTGAGTCAAGAAGTCCACAGAACCCTAGCGTAACATTTTGTCGACATTTGAGCTGCTGCTGAGTGGTAAGTAAACTGGTTACATAACAAATGTGTATTTTATTTAACGTCCATAGGGAACCTAAATTCTAGTAAGGTTAATTAAGTATAACTGCTGCCTATGCAAAATTCACAGAAATGCCTTTTAGTATATTAGTATAAACCTAACAGGATGAAGTCTATGAAAGAAAGTACTGTCCTTTTAGGGAAACATGTAAATCTTAGATATATATTAATCATTCATTCTATTGTCAACGTTCGATTGTGTGAGCTGCTGGTCTGACTCGTAATAGTGTTAGCGGCTAAACGTAATAACAAAGTATATCGATGGTGTTGTACTCTAACCGTTTAACTGGTTTTGGGATTGTTTTCCAGGAGACGAAAAAATCTTTTTGCGAGTTTTTTTATACAGGACTATATCTTTTTGGTCGTATTAATCAAACAAAACGTGTCTTTCTGTCCTTATAAATATTTTTTTTTTAAATGCAGGTTAATCCTGTTACGCGGTTATCACACAAAGTATTGTCAGGCACTTACGCAGTTGGAGATACGCACGACTAGAGCACGACAAAATTCCGCCACAGAAATCAGTTACACGATTAGAACAGCCACATACACGGTAAGAATTGTAACTATTGAAGGCTTCGAACTCAATTTTGCTATTTATAGTGCGTGTAGACTTCCCATTTGAATAGGGAATCCCGGGAAAGGCGTGGTGCCTATTTATAGCTAAAAAAATGAGTTGGTCAATTTTTTCCAGTTCCACGGTTAGAGCACAACACCATCGATGTATACCACAGGGTAAGTGTAGAAGTCAAGCCTTCCCCTGATGGATTAGGAAATCATGATTGGTTTTATTCTTCAGACGGGAAGAGAGCAACACCACCTTGGCTGTATTTCTAATGTGAGTGATGTACTTGAAGTCCGAATTGTACACAGTGCTACTGCTATGGTATTTGGGGTCTACAGTCCAGTCGTCGTCGTGAGCATAATGTCCCCGTAGAATGACAAGGTTCCATCTCCACTGTTTGGCTGCATTGAGTTACACACTACACACTACTCCTACAGGACTTCTCCATTGTGTCAAAGTATCCAGGCGATTTGGTGTAAAAATTGTAAGTTTTACTAAAAAGAAAAAAAAATTGCTTGCTTTATAAGAGCTATGGTCACGTGAAACTCCAATCTTCGATGTCTCAAAAGTTGAAGGAAAGCAGTTCGAACCTTGTCATTCTAAGGGGACAATTAGCCAGCGGTAGAACAGGAACATTACTTGAAGGGTCCACTACCTGTGCAGCTTGTGCCATACTTTATATTCTGATGTTGTGTCCAGTTTTGAATTGTGAAGTTTTATGACGATTTATTATTTCAGAAAATATCCATTGTTAAGTCTGAAAAATCAACACGTCTTTATAAGGTTTTTGCAAAAACCTCCATCTCTAAATAAATGGTGCATAACATCTGATTGTGCTGTATTTATAATCTCCAACATAATGTTGACAAATTAATAAAGACTAAAATTTAAATGTTACAAAACCTATTTCCTAAATTAAATAGTTCAATGTCCATACATGACATAGTGTGGTGCAATAACATCTCAAACTTAAGTGGTTTAAATTCCAATTGCTTTAGTTTTTGTCACATCCTCAAAGTTGTCTGGGAAGTTTTATGTCACATCCAGAGTTAAAGACCTGCCAGTATGGAAACTTTAACTTACCTGTTGCTGTAGGATGGAAATTTTAACTTACCTGTTGCTGTAGGATGGAAACTTTAACTTACCTGTTGCTGTAGGATGGAAACTTTAACTTACCTGTTGCTGTAGGATGGAAATTTTAACTTACCTGTTGCTGTAGGATGGAAACTTTACTTACCTGTTGCTGTAGGATGGAAAGAAAAGCATCGTTGGTTGAGGGAGAGGGAAGGCGG
The DNA here is from genome assembly GCA_963931925.1 of Onchidella celtica. Classification (NCBI taxonomy): domain Eukaryota; kingdom Metazoa; phylum Mollusca; class Gastropoda; order Systellommatophora; family Onchidiidae; genus Onchidella; species Onchidella celtica. The sequence continues at coordinate 6,069,043 of OZ007573.1, read as the reverse complement.
GGGGAGGGAGGGATAGGCCATATTTCATCACTCATGCCGAATAGCAATTTTTATTTTGGGGTTTGAAGGGAATTTTTCTTCAGCCTGTTAGTTAATTTTTGTGTAGACTTGGATTTAATTTGTTGGTTGGGGGGGGGGGGGGGCTGGGGAGGCGATGGAATTATATTTTGAGAGTAAGGTGGAGTGGACAATGTTTTATTCTGTGGCAATATATATATATATATATACTGTACCTTGATGTCTGTTATTTTAGTGGGGGCGAGGAGGGGGGGATTAGTAGCAAATGTATTGGGATGTGGGGGGGGGGGGGGTTAAGATAGTAGGGTCATTTTTATTTGTAAATTGGGGGTGGGATGAGGTACAGTGTTTTTTTTTATTCTTTTTTCTAGTCTTTCTGGTTTTTTCTGTTCTGATCTATTATGTTCCATTTTACTCAGTTCTACTCTGCTCTACTCTACTCTGTTGTGCTATATTCTACTCTCTATTCTCTTTCATTTGACTTTATTTCATGTTTATTATTTTTGATTTCACTTTATGAGATACTGCAGGAACCAGTCTGGAGACCAGATCTCTATAGTGCCGTGGTGAAGAGTCCCCCTGGATGTATGAAAGCACAATATAAGAAATCATCCTTACTTGTGCCGGGGTAGACCATGCCTCGACCGGTTTGAGAAAAGTTGTGCATTGATTTGTTTTTTTAATGTTAGCACAATATATTAAACCATCCAGACTGTGTCATGGAAGCCCATGGCCGGTTTGAGAAAAGTTGTGCGCCTTTTATACCGATTCCACGCAATATAGCGCATCCATACTTTGAGCTACCGAAGACTGTTTGATGGCCAAAGTTTGAGAGAAGTTGCGGGTCGGTCAAGGGGGGAAAACGGTAGGTCCTGCATGCCACTCTAGTCCACTCTTGGGGTTCGCGATCTAAACTGTTTAATATTAGGTCTTAAATTCCAGTTAGGTTGGGCTTGTAAAGATAGTAAGAGTTCAGGGAGGGGGATGGGTGGATGGGGAGGTGTTGGGTAATTGCAGAATAATCTGTGATTAGTTCACGTATTTGCACCTATCTGCCTTACTTTACCCATTGTATCAAAATGCTTGCAGGCCTTTAATCCGGTGTCAAAAGTTCTTTAAACATATACCAGGCATAAACCAAAGCAAATGGAGTTAACCCTCTTAAGGTCATAGCCACATGAAGGAATTACTCTTACAACATTGTGTCCGGAACCAGTAAAATAAACTTTTCAGCATTGTATTGTTACTTTGTTCAAGTTTCAGGTTAATGCAATACCAAATGCCGAATGCCCAAGATTAAAACTTGCAGCTCAAAAGTTCTTGACAGGGCACAACAGTTTCTCCCTGACAGCAGTAGGGTTAACAATACTATAAAACTGTTAATTGTAATTCAACTTTATCAAGTTTGTTTCTGATTGTGAACATTATTCAAGACTGGACACATCTGGATGCAGGTTTAAAGATTGAATATTACTATACTAGGCTGCATACGTCTTGCAAACGATTGTAACTTTTGAATCGCTGGAGATAACTGAATGAAATAAAAAGGCTTGTCATTTCTAATTCAAGTTCTATTGATTCCATGAATGAACTAGATTTATATGAGTATTTCAGACAGAATAGAAACAGTTAAAACATTTGACCTGACAGGCTGAAACCTCATAAAGTTCTGAACCTTGTTTGGTCGTCCATGACTGTACATCAAGTCATTAGAAAACTGCAAGATTTTTATTTCACATGAACAATCTTTACTTCATTTTTAAACATTTTGGATTGACCTAATTCATTAAAAAGTTACAGCTAATGTTTGTTGCAAGATTTATGTGGCGTAGATATATGATATGAGTTTTTGTGTATTAATAAAGTTAATGTTCTCTTCTGTGTGGCTTTGTTTCCTTTATTCATGAATGACCATGTGAATTCAAGTGTACAGTAATCCATGTTTCCTTCTTAGTGATTGAGAGAAATGATAAAACCTCATTGAACTTAATCTTTATTGCTACTTTATTGATCCTAGAAATTAATGCAATGTCTTAGATTGCAAAAATTGGGTTTGAATTTAAACGTTGACCCTTTTCTGAAACAATGAGGCATATATTTTCATCATAGATTCCTTTAAAAGGAATAATTATTCCCCTTCATTGTCCCCCTTGTTGTACTTCCCCACTCCCAAAAAGCCTCCCAAACATCTAATGCATCTCTCTCTCTCTCTGCGTGTCTCTCTCTCTGTCTCTCTCTCTGCGTGTCTCTCTCTCTGTCTGTCTCTCTGCGTGTCTCTCTCTCTCTCTCGTGTGTCTGCCCAGCTACATGTCATATGTGTGTGTATGTATGTATATATGTCTGTCTGTCCTCTCTCCCCCCTATCTCACACAGGTTGACCAGGGGCTGTCCATAAAGCATATACGTTAAAGGAGGGTTGCTTGGTATTGCTGTCAGCATATAGATGAAAAGCGTATCGGGTGGAGGGTCTGTAAAGCATGCGTATGGTTTTCGTTACAGTAATAGATTAAAATGTTTAATTTTTGTGCCCAGTATATTTATATTATGTTATGACTATTACTATTATAACACACAGTGTATTATGATTTGCCAAAAAGTTCATTATTTTTCTTGCATCTGTTGCAGTTGGCATCAGAACAGTCTCAATTTTTGGAGACGTGCAATTTTTGTGTATTGGTAAAAATCATGCTCTGGGTGAGTAGATGAAATCTGAGCTAATTACGAAATACAACTATGGCAAGGGAGGCAGTGTGAGAGATCTGTTTAACACAAGAGGTCAAGTTTAGGAAACTGGAAGTAACCAAGGAAGTCATAGAGGAAGAAAGGCAAAGACGGTGAGTCTGGTAAGAATTTCACTCCTTTTCATAGGGCAGGGACTCTTTTGGAAAGCTATGGTACCCTTTATAACTGCAGAGGGTTAGGAAACTAACAATAGTACTAATAGCAATAATATCTGATATATAATGTAATAAACTCATCAAATGCTGTTTCCCCGAGACTCTTCAAGAAGATTTTACTCCCTTCGGATCATCCGTTCATTAATTACGTCTTCCTCTCTCTTCATGCTTGCACTTTCTCTCATTCAGTTAGTAGTTGGTTAGGACAGGAACAGAACTAACAAAAACAGCCACTTTAGATCGGACCTCTGCAGTTTAGATACCTTTATTATTGTGGCATCTGGACTAACGGACGCTTCTTTTGATGAAGCGGGAAAGTGGGAAGAGCTCACCCCTAGGTTCTGTACAGACCAGGGGCAAGTAGAAAACTAACAAACATTTGCTGTAACATATCTCATTCCTTCTCTGTTTTTTTCAAATGGAATTTGAAAACAAATAAATATATGAAAAAGGCTATTAACATTACTGCACATTATTGACTGTTCTATCTAAACATAACCACTTTTAACAAATTAAGCTCACTCACTAATGGGGTACCCATCAAAAATGAGGTATAATGAGCTCGGGACAAAAAAAATTGTAAAGCAAAAGTTTTGTGCAATGAATGTTTCTAACATCTGAAAGCCGCAACACTTGATCCCTTCATCTTGGTCCAGAACCAATGCATCACTTCAAGCCACCATACATTGACGGACGTGCTGCATTACGAACATTCAAGTCTGGACTAGCAGCTAAGTACTCGTATTGGTTTTACATTCTGCAAGATTTTTTTCAGTTGTTTTATTGATTCTGATGTTGTGTCCAATTTTGAATTATGGCATTTTATGACGACGACTATGTCCATTGTTAAATCTGAAAAAATGATAAGTATCAGTAGCAAATGTATTGAGAGGGGTAAGAGGGGGGAGTGAAAAAGTAGCAGTCATTTTCTTGGCAAATTGGAGAATTGTGGGGGGTTAGGTACAGTGTATTTTATATTTTTTAAATTCTTTTTCTAGACTTTCTATTCTTTCCAATCTGTTCTATTATGTTCCATTCTAATCAATTCTACCCCACTCTACTCTGTTGTACTTTATTCTACTCTCTCTATTCTCTTTCGTTTTATTTTTATTATTTTTGATTTCACTTTATTATATCCTGCAGGAACCACCATCTCATGTGCCGTGGTATTTAAGATTCCCCATGATTTTATGTACGCACAATATATGAAACCACCCAGACATTGTGCCGGGGTAGACCATGCCTCGACCGGTTTGAGAAAAGTTGTGCTTTTTTTTTTTTTTAGTGTAGCACAATATATTAAATTATCCTTACTATGTGTCATGGAAGACCATTCCTTGGCCGGTTTGAGAAAAGTTGTGCTTTTTTTTTTTTTTAGTGTAGCACAATATATTAAATTATCCTTACTATGTGTCATGGAAGAACATTCCTTGGCCGGTTTGAGAAAAGTTGTGCTTTTTCTTTTTTTTAGTGTAGCACAATATATTAAATTATTCTTACTATGTGTCATGGAAGACCATTCCTTGGCCGGTTTGAGAAAAGTTGTGCTTTTTTTTTTTTCTTAGTGTAGCACAATATATTAAACTATCCTTACTATGTGTCATGGAAGACCATTCCTTGGCCGGTTTGAGAAAAGTTGTGCGCCGTTTATACCGATTCCTTGCAATATAGCTTATCCATATCGTGTATAGCTACCGAAGACTATTCATTGGCTGAAGTTTGAGAAAAGTTGTGCAGTCGAACGGGGGGCAACACGGCAGGTCCTGCATGCACACTTGTCCACTAATGGGTTTTGCGATCTAAATATTCAACAGTAGGTCTTAAATTCCAGTGTAGTTCGGCTTATAAAGTTGGTAAGAATTGGGAGCTGGATGGGTGGATGGGGGGAGGGGAGGTGCTGGGTAATTACAGAATAATTTGATTAATTCACGTATTTGCAGCTATACTTGCCTTATTTTTTCCACAGTATCAAAATGCTCGCAGGCCTTCAATTCGATGTCAAAAGTTCTTCAAAGCTGTACCAAGCATAAACCAAAGCAAATAGGGTTAGCAATACAATAAAACTGTTAATTGCAATTCAATTTCAATTAAGTTTGTTTCTGATTGGGAACATTATTCAAGACTGGACACATCTGGATGCATTCATAATTATTGAATATTATACTAGGCCGCACACATCTTGCAAGCACTTGTAACTTTTGAATCTCTGGGCATAACTGAATGAAATAAAGTGTCTTGTTATTCCTAATTCCAGTTTTATTGATTCCGTCAAAAATGAACTGCAATGGGTTTGGGACAAAAAAAAAGTTTTGCGCAGTCAGTATTTCACACTTTTAAAACTTGACTGCTTTAAACTGAACTCCGGGGCATTCTCCGTGGTAAATGTAATCGTGACCTAAGTTCTTGTTTGTTCCAACTCCACTTTTTGCGCAACTGAGATATTCGAGTTAGCCTATACGCTTGTGGCTTCAGTTAGTATGATAAGGAATTGAATAAACAGAGCTGTAAAATAGCTTGATAAGTGCCACAAGGCATTTTAAACAAGTGTCAACATGTGCATTTTGTTATACCTCTTCTACATACTTTTCAGAAAATGGAGATTTAGAACAAACAAGAACAAAGGCCATGTTTTACTGCTCATACAGTTTTTGTCTTCACAGCCACCAATGTATTGATTGTTCCACCTATTCCCTGTCTTCACAGCCACCGATGTATTGATTGTTCCACCTATTCCCTGTCTTCACAGCCACCGATGTCTTGATTGTTCCACCTATTCCCTGTCTTCACAGCCACCGATGTATTGATTGTTCCACCTGTTCCCTGTCTTCACAGCCACCGATGTATTGATTGTTCCACCTATTCCCTGTCTTCACAGCCACCGATGTATTGATTGTTCCACCTATTCCCTGTCTTCACAGCCACCAATGTGTTGATTGTTCCACCTATTCCCTGTCTTCACAGCCACCATTACGGAAATTCAAGTCTGAACTCACAGCTAAGTACCCGTATTGGTTTTACATTCTGCAATTTTTTTCTTTCTTTAGTTGTTTTATTGGTTCAGTTTTCTACCCCATCATATTTTTATCGCCTTTATAAAGGTAAACACATGCCGAAAGCTTGGCTGTTTTTTCTCCTATGCCTTTGCATTTTATCGTATCGTTTCTGTATTATAATTCTTACGTGAGGCTTTTGTTGGAAAAGTCATATTACATGGAAATTAGCAGTGAGTTTTTGGGGAGGATGTAGCAGTGGCGGAGCTGAGGGAGGGGAGGGGGTCGACGATGTAGTCATGAGTATAGCTGATCTATACCTTGTGCCGCTGCCCAAGTTGGTATAAATCCCGCGGACGCTCCTTCTGATTTCCGACCTGAAGAGTCCCCCTGGATGTATGAAAGCACAATATAAGAAATCATCCTTACTTGTGCCGGGGTAGACCATGCCTCGACCGGTTTGAGAAAAGTTGTGCATTGATTTGTTTTTTTAATGTTAGCACAATATATTAAACCATCCAGACTGTGTCATGGAAGCCCATGGCCGGTTTGAGAAAAGTTGTGCGCCTTTTATACCGATTCCACGCAATATAGCGCATCCATACTTTGAGCTACCGAAGACTGTTTGATGGCCAAAGTTTGAGAGAAGTTGCGGGTCGGTCAAGGGGGGAAAAACGGTAGGTCCTGCATGCCACTCTAGTCCACTCTTGGGGTTCGCGATCTAAACTGTTTAATATTAGGTCTTAAATTCCAGTTAGGTTGGGCTTGTAAAGATAGTAAGAGTTCAGGGAGGGGGATGGGTGGATGGGGAGGTGTTGGGTAATTGCAGAATAATCTGTGATCAGTTCACGTATTTGCACCTATCTGCCTTACTTGACCCATTGTATCAAAATGCTTGCAGGCCTTTAATCCGGTGTCAAAAGTTCTTTAAACATATACCAGGCATAAACCAAAGCAAATGGAGTTAACCCTCTTAAGGTCATAGCCACATGAAGGAATTACTCTTACAACATTGTGTCCGGAACCAGTAAAATAAACTTTTCAGCATTGTATTGTTACTTTGTTCAAGTTTCAGGTTAATGCAATACCAAATGCCGAATGCCCAAGATTAAAACTTGCAGCTCAAAAGTTCTTGACAGGGCACAACAGTTTCTCCCTGACAGCAGTAGGGTTAACAATACTATCAAACTGTTAATTGTAATTCAACTTTATCAAGTTTGTTTCTGATTGTGAACATTATTCAAGACTGGACACATCTGGATGCAGGTTTAAAGATTGAATATTACTATACTAGGCTGCATACATCTTGCAAACGATTGTAACTTTTGAATCGCTGGAGATAACTGAATGAAATAAAAAGGCTTGTCATTTCTAATTCAAGTTCTATTGATTCCATGAATGAACTAGATTTATATGAGTATTTCAGACAGAATAGAAACAGTTAAAACATTTGACCTGACAGGCTGAAACCTCATAAAGTTCTGAACCTTGTTTGGTCGTCCATGACTGTACATCAAGTCATTAGAAAACTGCAAGATTTTTACTTCACATGAACAATCTTTACTTCATTTTTAAACATTTTGGATTGACCTAATTCATTAAAAAGTTACAGCTAATGTTTGTTGCAAGATTTATGTGGCGTAGATATATGATATGAGTTTTTGTGTATTAATAAAGTTAATGTTCTCTTCTGTGTGGCTTTGTTTCCTTTATTCATGAATGACCATGTGAATTCAAGTGTACAGTAATCCATGTTTCCTTCTTAGTGATTGAGAGAAATGATAAAACCTCATTGAACTTAATCTTTATTGCTACTTTATTGATCCTAGAAATTAATGCAATGTCTTAGATTGCAAAAATTGGGTTTGAATTTAAACGTTGACCCTTTTCTGAAACAATGAGGCATATATTTTCATCATAGATTCCTTTAAAAGGAATAATTATTCCCCTTCATTGTCCCCCTTGTTGTACTTCCCCACTCCCAAAAAGCCTCCCAAACATCTAATGCATCTCTCTCTCTCTCTGCGTGTCTCTCTCTCTGCGTGTCTCTCTCTCTGTCTGTCTCTCTGCGTGTCTCTCTCTCTCTCTCGTGTGTCTGCCCAGCTACATGTCATATGTGTGTGTATGTATGTATATATGTCTGTCTGTCCTCTCTCCCCCCTATCTCACACAGGTTGACCAGGGGCTGTCCATAAAGCATATACGTTAAAGGAGGGTTGCTTGGTATTGCTGTCAGCATATAGATGAAAAGCGTATCGGGTGGAGGGTCTGTAAAGCATGCGTATGGTTTTCGTTACAGTAATAGATTAAAATGTTTAATTTTTGTGCCCAGTATATTTATATTATGTTATGACTATTACTATTATAACACACAGTGTATTATGATTTGCCAAAAAGTTCATTATTTTTCTTGCATCTGTTGCAGTTGGCATCAGAACAGTCTCAATTTTTGGAGACGTGCAATTTTTGTGTATTGGTAAAAATCATGCTCTGGGTGAGTAGATGAAATCTGAGCTAATTACGAAATACAACTATGGCAAGGGAGGCAGTGTGAGAGATCTGTTTAACACAAGAGGTCAAGTTTAGGAAACTGGAAGTAACCAAGGAAGTCATAGAGGAAGAAAGGCAAAGACGGTGAGTCTGGTAAGAATTTCACTCCTTTTCATAGGGCAGGGACTCTTTTGGAAAGCTATGGTACCCTTTATAACTGCAGAGGGTTAGGAAACTAACAATAGTACTAATAGCAATAATATCTGATATATAATGTAATAAACTCATCAAATGCTGTTTCCCCGAGACTCTTCAAGAAGATTTTACTCCCTTCGGATCATCCGTTCATTAATTACGTCTTCCTCTCTCTTCATGCTTGCACTTTCTCTCATTCAGTTAGTAGTTGGTTAGGACAGGAACAGAACTAACAAAAACAGCCACTTTAGATCGGACCTCTGCAGTTTAGATACCTTTATTATTGTGGCATCTGGACTAACGGACGCTTCTTTTGATGAAGCGGGAAAGTGGGAAGAGCTCACCCCTAGGTTCTGTACAGACCAGGGGCAAGTAGAAAACTAACAAACATTTGCTGTAACATATCTCATTCCTTCTCTGTTTTTTTCAAATGGAATTTGAAAACAAATAAATATATGAAAAAGGCTATTAACATTACTGCACATTATTGACTGTTCTATCTAAACATAACCACTTTTAACAAATTAAGCTCACTCACTAATGGGGTACCCATCAAAAATGAGGTATAATGAGCTCGGGACAAAAAAAATTGTAAAGCAAAAGTTTTGTGCAATGAATGTTTCTAACATCTGAAAGCCGCAACACTTGATCCCTTCATCTTGGTCCAGAACCAATGCATCACTTCAAGCCACCATACATTGACGGACGTGCTGCATTACGAACATTCAAGTCTGGACTAGCAGCTAAGTACTCGTATTGGTTTTACATTCTGCAAGATTTTTTTCAGTTGTTTTATTGATTCTGATGTTGTGTCCAATTTTGAATTATGGCATTTTATGACGACGACTATGTCCATTGTTAAATCTGAAAAAATGATAAGTATCAGTAGCAAATGTATTGAGAGGGGTAAGAGGGGGGAGTGAAAAAGTAGCAGTCATTTTCTTGGCAAATTGGAGAATTGTGGGGGGTTAGGTACAGTGTATTTTATATTTTTTAAATTCTTTTTCTAGACTTTCTATTCTTTCCAATCTGTTCTATTATGTTCCATTCTAATCAATTCTACCCCACTCTACTCTGTTGTACTTTATTCTACTCTCTCTATTCTCTTTCGTTTTATTTTTATTATTTTTGATTTCACTTTATTATATCCTGCAGGAAACACCATCTCATGTGCCGTGGTATTTAAGATTCCCCATGATTTTATGTACGCACAATATATGAGACCACCCAGACATTGTGCCGGGGTAGACCATGCCTCGACCGGTTTGAGAAAAGTTGTGCTTTTTTTTTTTTTTAGTGTAGCACAATATATTAAATTATCCTTACTATGTGTCATGGAAGACCATTCCTTGGCCGGTTTGAGAAAAGTTGTGCTTTTTCTTTTTTTTAGTGTAGCACAATATATTAAATTATCCTTACTATGTGTCATGGAAGACCATTCCTTGGCCGGTTTGAGAAAAGTTGTGCTTTTTCTTTTTTTTAGTGTAGCACAATATATTAAATTATCCTTACTATGTGTCATGGAAGACCATTCCTTGGCCGGTTTGAGAAAAGTTGTGCTTTTTCTTTTTTTTTAGTGTAGCACAATATATTAAACTATCCTTACTATGTGTCATGGAAGACCATTCCTTGGCCGGTTTGAGAAAAGTTGTGCTTTTTTTTTTCTTAGTGTAGCACAATATATTAAACTATCCTTACTATGTGTCATGGAAGACCATTCCTTGGCCGGTTTGAGAAAAGTTGTGCGCCGTTTATACCGATTCCTTGCAATATAGCTTATCCATATCGTGTATAGCTACCGAAGACTATTCATTGGCTGAAGTTTGAGAAAAGTTGTGCAGTCGAACGGGGGGCAACACGGCAGGTCCTGCATGCACACTTGTCCACTAATGGGTTTTGCGATCTAAATATTCAACAGTAGGTCTTAAATTCCAGTGTAGTTCGGCTTATAAAGTTGGTAAGAATTGGGAGCTGGATGGGTGGATGGGGGGAGGGGAGGTGCTGGGTAATTACAGAATAATTTGATTAATTCACGTATTTGCAGCTATACTTGCCTTATTTTTTCCACAGTATCAAAATGCTCGCAGGCCTTCAATTCGATGTCAAAAGTTCTTCAAAGCTGTACCAAGCATAAACCAAAGCAAATGGGGTTAACAATACAATAAAACTGTTAATTGCAATTCAATTTCAATTAAGTTTGTTTCTGATTGGGAACATTATTCAAGACTGGACACATCTGGATGCATTCATAATTATTGAATATTATACTAGGCCGCATACATCTTGCAAGCACTTGTAACTTTTGAATCTCTGGGCATAACTGAATGAAATAAAGTGTCTTGTTATTCCTAATTCCAGTTTTATTGATTCCGTCAAAAATGAACTGCAATGGGTTTGGGACAAAAAAAAAGTTTTGCGCAGTCAGTATTTCACACTTTTAAAACTTGACTGCTTTAAACTGAACTCCGGGGCATTCTCCGTGGTAAATGTAATCGTGACCTAAGTTCTTGTTTGTTCCAACTCCACTTTTTGCGCAACTGAGATATTCGAGTTAGCCTATACGCTTGTGGCTTCAGTTAGTATGATAAGGAATTGAATAAACAGAGCTGTAAAATAGCTTGATAAGTGCCACAAGGCATTTTAAACAAGTGTCAACATGTGCATTTTGTTATACCTCTTCTACATACTTTTCAGAAAATGGAGATTTAGAACAAACAAGAACAAAGGCCATGTTTTACTGCTCATACAGTTTTTGTCTTCACAGCCACCAATGTATTGATTGTTCCACCTATTCCCTGTCTTCACAGCCACCGATGTATTGATTGTTCCACCTATTCCCTGTCTTCACAGCCACCGATGTCTTGATTGTTCCACCTATTCCCTGTCTTCACAGCCACCGATGTATTGATTGTTCCACCTGTTCCTGTCTTCACAGCCACCGATGTATTGATTGTTCCACCTATTCCCTGTCTTCACAGCCACCGATGTATTGATTGTTCCACCTATTCCCTGTCTTCACAGCCACCAATGTGTTGATTGTTCCACCTATTCCCTGTCTTCACAGCCACCATTACGGAAATTCAAGTCTGAACTCACAGCTAAGTACCCGTATTGGTTTTACATTCTGCAATTTTTTTCTTTCTTTAGTTGTTTTATTGGTTCAGTTTTCTACCCCATCATATTTTTATCGCCTTTATAAAGGTAAACACATGCCGAAAGCTTGGCTGTTTTTTCTCCTATGCCTTTGCATTTTATCGTATCGTTTCTGTATTATAATTCTTACGTGAGGCTTTTGTTGGAAAAGTCATATTACATGGAAATTAGCAGTGAGTTTTTGGGGAGGATGTAGCAGTGGCGGAGCTGAGGGAGGGGAGGGGGTCGACGATGTAGTCATGAGTATAGCTGATCTATACCTTGTGCCGCTGCCCAAGTTGGTATAAATCCCGCGGACGCTCCTTCTGATTTCCGACCTGAAGAGTCCCCCTGGATGTATGAAAGCACAATATAAGAAATCATCCTTACTTGTGCCGGGGTAGACCATGCCTCGACCGGTTTGAGAAAAGTTGTGCATTGATTTGTTTTTTTAATGTTAGCACAATATATTAAACCATCCAGACTGTGTCATGGAAGCCCATGGCCGGTTTGAGAAAAGTTGTGCGCCTTTTATACCGATTCCACGCAATATAGCGCATCCATACTTTGAGCTACCGAAGACTGTTTGATGGCCAAAGTTTGAGAGAAGTTGCGGGTCGGTCAAGGGGGAAAAAACGGTAGGTCCTGCATGCCACTCTAGTCCACTCTTGGGGTTCGCGATCTAAACTGTTTAATATTAGGTCTTAAATTCCAGTTAGGTTGGGCTTGTAAAGATAGTAAGAGTTCAGGGAGGGGGATGGGTGGATGGGGAGGTGTTGGGTAATTGCAGAATAATCTGTGATCAGTTCACGTATTTGCACCTATCTGCCTTACTTGACCCATTGTATCAAAATGCTTGCAGGCCTTTAATCCGGTGTCAAAAGTTCTTTAAACATATACCAGGCATAAACCAAAGCAAATGGAGTTAACCCTCTTAAGGTCATAGCCACATGAAGGAATTACTCTTACAACATTGTGTCCGGAACCAGTAAAATAAACTTTTCAGCATTGTATTGTTACTTTGTTCAAGTTTCAGGTTAATGCAATACCAAATGCCGAATGCCCAAGATTAAAACTTGCAGCTCAAAAGTTCTTGACAGGGCACAACAGTTTCTCCCTGACAGCAGTAGGGTTAACAATACTATAAAACTGTTAATTGTAATTCAACTTTATCAAGTTTGTTTCTGATTGTGAACATTATTCAAGACTGGACACATCTGGATGCAGGTTTAAAGATTGAATATTACTATACTAGGCTGCAGACGTCTTGCAAACGATTGTAACTTTTGAATCGCTGGAGATAACTGAATGAAATAAAAAGGCTTGTCATTTCTAATTCAAGTTCTATTGATTCCATGAATGAACTAGATTTATATGAGTATTTCAGACAGAATAGAAACAGTTAAAACATTTGACCTGACAGGCTGAAACCTCATAAAGTTCTGAACCTTGTTTGGTCGTCCATGACTGTACATCAAGTCATTAGAAAACTGCAAGATTTTTACTTCACATGAACAATCTTTACTTCATTTTTAAACATTTTGGATTGACCTAATTCATTAAAAAGTTACAGCTAATGTTTGTTGCAAGATTTATGTGGCGTAGATATATGATATGAGTTTTTGTGTATTAATAAAGTTAATGTTCTCTTCTGTGTGGCTTTGTTTCCTTTATTCATGAATGACCATGTGAATTCAAGTGTACAGTAATCCATGTTTCCTTCTTAGTGATTGAGAGAAATGATAAAACCTCATTGAACTTAATCTTTATTGCTACTTTATTGATCCTAGAAATTAATGCAATGTCTTAGATTGCAAAAATTGGGTTTGAATTTAAACGTTGACCCTTTTCTGAAACAATGAGGCATATATTTTCATCATAGATTCCTTTAAAAGGAATAATTATTCCCCTTCATTGTCCCCCTTGTTGTACTTCCCCACTCCCAAAAAGCCTCCCAAACATCTAATGCATCTCTCTCTCTCTCTGCGTGTCTCTCTCTCTGTCTCTCTCTCTGCGTGTCTCTCTCTCTGTCTGTCTCTCTGCGTGTCTCTCTCTCTCTCTCGTGTGTCTGCCCAGCTACATGTCATATGTGTGTGTATGTATGTATATATGTCTGTCTGTCCTCTCTCCCCCCTATCTCACACAGGTTGACCAGGGGCTGTCCATAAAGCATATACGTTAAAGGAGGGTTGCTTGGTATTGCTGTCAGCATATAGATGAAAAGCGTATCGGGTGGAGGGTCTGTAAAGCATGCGTATGGTTTTCGTTACAGTAATAGATTAAAATGTTTAATTTTTGTGCCCAGTATATTTATATTATGTTATGACTATTACTATTATAACACACAGTGTATTATGATTTGCCAAAAAGTTCATTATTTTTCTTGCATCTGTTGCAGTTGGCATCAGAACAGTCTCAATTTTTGGAGACGTGCAATTTTTGTGTATTGGTAAAAATCATGCTCTGGGTGAGTAGATGAAATCTGAGCTAATTACGAAATACAACTATGGCAAGGGAGGCAGTGTGAGAGATCTGTTTAACACAAGAGGTCAAGTTTAGGAAACTGGAAGTAACCAAGGAAGTCATAGAGGAAGAAAGGCAAAGACGGTGAGTCTGGTAAGAATTTCACTCCTTTTCATAGGGCAGGGACTCTTTTGGAAAGCTATGGTACCCTTTATAACTGCAGAGGGTTAGGAAACTAACAATAGTACTAATAGCAATAATATCTGATATATAATGTAATAAACTCATCAAATGCTGTTTCCCCGAGACTCTTCAAGAAGATTTTACTCCCTTCGGATCATCCGTTCATTAATTACGTCTTCCTCTCTCTTCATGCTTGCACTTTCTCTCATTCAGTTAGTAGTTGGTTAGGACAGGAACAGAACTAACAAAAACAGCCACTTTAGATTGGACCTCTGCAGTTTAGATACCTTTATTATTGTGGCATCTGGACTAACGGACGCTTCTTTTGATGAAGCGGGAAAGTGGGAAGAGCTCACCCCTAGGTTCTGTACAGACCAGGGGCAAGTAGAAAACTAACAAACATTTGCTGTAACATATCTCATTCCTTCTCTGTTTTTTTCAAATGGAATTTGAAAACAAATAAATATATGAAAAAGGCTATTAACATTACTGCACATTATTGACTGTTCTATCTAAACATAACCACTTTTAACAAATTAAGCTCACTCACTAATGGGGTACCCATCAAAAATGAGGTATAATGAGCTCGGGACAAAAAAAATTGTAAAGCAAAAGTTTTGTGCAATGAATGTTTCTAACATCTGAAAGCCGCAACACTTGATCCCTTCATCTTGGTCCAGAACCAATGCATCACTTCAAGCCACCATACATTGACGGACGTGCTGCATTACGAACATTCAAGTCTGGACTAGCAGCTAAGTACTCGTATTGGTTTTACATTCTGCAAGATTTTTTTCAGTTGTTTTATTGATTCTGATGTTGTGTCCAATTTTGAATTATGGCATTTTATGACGACGACTATGTCCATTGTTAAATCTGAAAAAATGATAAGTATCAGTAGCAAATGTATTGAGAGGAGTAAGAGGGGGGAGTGAAAAAGTAGCAGTCATTTTCTTGGCAAATTGGAGAATTGTGGGGGGTTAGGTACAGTGTATTTTATATTTTTTAAATTCTTTTTCTAGACTTTCTATTCTTTCCAATCTGTTCTATTATGTTCCATTCTAATCAATTCTACCCCACTCTACTCTGTTGTACTTTATTCTACTCTCTCTATTCTCTTTCGTTTTATTTTTATTATTTTTGATTTCACTTTATTATATCCTGCAGGAACCACCATCTCATGTGCCGTGGTATTTAAGATTCCCCATGATTTTATGTACGCACAATATATGAAACCACCCAGACATTGTGCCGGGGTAGACCATGCCTCGACCGGTTTGAGAAAAGTTGTGCTTTTTTTTTTTTTTAGTGTAGCACAATATATTAAATTATCCTTACTATGTGTCATGGAAGACCATTCCTTGCCCGGTTTGAGAAAAGTTGTGCTTTTTTTTTTTTTTAGTGTAGCACAATATATTAAATTATCCTTACTATGTGTCATGGAAGACCATTCCTTGGCCGGTTTGAGAAAAGTTGTGCTTTTTTTTTATCTTAGTGTAGCACAATATATTAAACTATCCTTACTATGTGTCATGGAAGACCATTCCTTGGCCGGTTTGAGAAAAGTTGTGCTTTTTCTTTTTTTTAGTGTAGCACAATATATTAAATTATCCTTACTATGTGTCATGGAAGACCATTCCTTGGCCGGTTTGAGAAAAGTTGTGCTTTTTTTTTTCTTAGTGTAGCACAATATATTAAATTATCCTTACTATGTGTCATGGAAGACCATTCCTTGGCCGGTTTGAGAAAAGTTGTGCGCCGTTTATACCGATTCCTTGCAATATAGCTTATCCATATCGTGTATAGCTACCGAAGACTATTCATTGGCTGAAGTTTGAGAAAAGTTGTGCAGTCGAACGGGGGGCAACACGGCAGGTCCTGCATGCACACTTGTCCACTAATGGGTTTTGCGATCTAAATATTCAACAGTAGGTCTTAAATTCCAGTGTAGTTCGGCTTATAAAGTTGGTAAGAATTGGGAGCTGGATGGGTGGATGGGGGGAGGGGAGGTGCTGGGTAATTACAGAATAATTTGATTAATTCACGTATTTGCAGCTATACTTGCCTTATTTTTTCCACAGTATCAAAATGCTCGCAGGCCTTCAATTCGATGTCAAAAGTTCTTCAAAGCTGTACCAAGCATAAACCAAAGCAAATGGGGTTAACAATACAATAAAACTGTTAATTGCAATTCAATTTCAATTAAGTTTGTTTCTGATTGGGAACATTATTCAAGACTGGACACATCTGGATGCATTCATAATTATTGAATATTATACTAGGCCGCACACATCTTGCAAGCACTTGTAACTTTTGAATCTCTGGGCATAACTGAATGAAATAAAGTGTCTTGTTATTCCTAATTCCAGTTTTATTGATTCCGTCAAAAATGAACTGCAATGGGTTTGGGACAAAAAAAAAGTTTTGCGCAGTCAGTATTTCACACTTTTAAAACTTGACTGCTTTAAACTGAACTCCGGGGCATTCTCCGTGGTAAATGTAATCGTGACCTAAGTTCTTGTTTGTTCCAACTCCACTTTTTGCGCAACTGAGATATTCGAGTTAGCCTATACGCTTGTGGCTTCAGTTAGTATGATAAGGAATTGAATAAACAGAGCTGTAAAATAGCTTGATAAGTGCCACAAGGCATTTTAAACAAGTGTCAACATGTGCATTTTGTTATACCTCTTCTACATACTTTTCAGAAAATGGAGATTTAGAACAAACAAGAACAAAGGCCATGTTTTACTGCTCATACAGTTTTTGTCTTCACAGCCACCAATGTATTGATTGTTCCACCTATTCCCTGTCTTCACAGCCACCGATGTATTGATTGTTCCACCTATTCCCTGTCTTCACAGCCACCAATGTATTGATTGTTCCACCTATTCCCTGTCTTCACAGCCACCGATGTATTGATTGTTCCACCTATTCCCTGTCTTCACAGCCACCGATGTCTTGATTGTTCCACCTATTCCCTGTCTTCACAGCCACCGATGTATTGATTGTTCCACCTGTTCCCTGTCTTCACAGCCACCGATGTATTGATTGTTCCACCTATTCCCTGTCTTCACAGCCACCGATGTATTGATTGTTCCACCTATTCCCTGTCTTCACAGCCACCAATGTGTTGATTGTTCCACCTATTCCCTGTCTTCACAGCCACCATTACGGAAATTCAAGTCTGAACTCACAGCTAAGTACCCGTATTGGTTTTACATTCTGCAATTTTTTTCTTTCTTTAGTTGTTTTATTGGTTCAGTTTTCTACCCCATCATATTTTTATCGCCTTTATAAAGGTAAACACATGCCGAAAGCTTGGCTGTTTTTTCTCCTATGCCTTTGCATTTTATCGTATCGTTTCTGTATTATAATTCTTACGTGAGGCTTTTGTTGGAAAAGTCATATTACATGGAAATTAGCAGTGAGTTTTTGGGGAGGATGTAGCAGTGGCGGAGCTGAGGGAGGGGAGGGGGTCGACGATGTAGTCATGAGTATAGCTGATCTATACCTTGTGCCGCTGCCCAAGTTGGTATAAATCCCGCGGACGCTCCTTCTGATTTCCGACCTGAAGAGTCCCCCTGGATGTATGAAAGCACAATATAAGAAATCATCCTTACTTGTGCCGGGGTAGACCATGCCTCGACCGGTTTGAGAAAAGTTGTGCATTGATTTGTTTTTTTAATGTTAGCACAATATATTAAACCATCCAGACTGTGTCATGGAAGCCCATGGCCGGTTTGAGAAAAGTTGTGCGCCTTTTATACCGATTCCACGCAATATAGCGCATCCATACTTTGAGCTACCGAAGACTGTTTGATGGCCAAAGTTTGAGAGAAGTTGCGGGTCGGTCAAGGGGGAAAAAACGGTAGGTCCTGCATGCCACTCTAGTCCACTCTTGGGGTTCGCGATCTAAACTGTTTAATATTAGGTCTTAAATTCCAGTTAGGTTGGGCTTGTAAAGATAGTAAGAGTTCAGGGAGGGGGATGGGTGGATGGGGAGGTGTTGGGTAATTGCAGAATAATCTGTGATCAGTTCACGTATTTGCACCTATCTGCCTTACTTGACCCATTGTATCAAAATGCTTGCAGGCCTTTAATCCGGTGTCAAAAGTTCTTTAAACATATACCAGGCATAAACCAAAGCAAATGGAGTTAACCCTCTTAAGGTCATAGCCACATGAAGGAATTACTCTTACAACATTGTGTCCGGAACCAGTAAAATAAACTTTTCAGCATTGTATTGTTACTTTGTTCAAGTTTCAGGTTAATGCAATACCAAATGCCGAATGCCCAAGATTAAAACTTGCAGCTCAAAAGTTCTTGACAGGGCACAACAGTTTCTCCCTGACAGCAGTAGGGTTAACAATACTATAAAACTGTTAATTGTAATTCAACTTTATCAAGTTTGTTTCTGATTGTGAACATTATTCAAGACTGGACACATCTGGATGCAGGTTTAAAGATTGAATATTACTATACTAGGCTGCAGACGTCTTGCAAACGATTGTAACTTTTGAATCGCTGGAGATAACTGAATGAAATAAAAAGGCTTGTCATTTCTAATTCAAGTTCTATTGATTCCATGAATGAACTAGATTTATATGAGTATTTCAGACAGAATAGAAACAGTTAAAACATTTGACCTGACAGGCTGAAACCTCATAAAGTTCTGAACCTTGTTTGGTCGTCCATGACTGTACATCAAGTCATTAGAAAACTGCAAGATTTTTACTTCACATGAACAATCTTTACTTCATTTTTAAACATTTTGGATTGACCTAATTCATTAAAAAGTTACAGCTAATGTTTGTTGCAAGATTTATGTGGCGTAGATATATGATATGAGTTTTTGTGTATTAATAAAGTTAATGTTCTCTTCTGTGTGGCTTTGTTTCCTTTATTCATGAATGACCATGTGAATTCAAGTGTACAGTAATCCATGTTTCCTTCTTAGTGATTGAGAGAAATGATAAAACCTCATTGAACTTAATCTTTATTGCTACTTTATTGATCCTAGAAATTAATGCAATGTCTTAGATTGCAAAAATTGGGTTTGAATTTAAACGTTGACCCTTTTCTGAAACAATGAGGCATATATTTTCATCATAGATTCCTTTAAAAGGAATAATTATTCCCCTTCATTGTCCCCCTTGTTGTACTTCCCCACTCCCAAAAAGCCTCCCAAACATCTAATGCATCTCTCTCTCTCTCTGCGTGTCTCTCTCTCTGTCTCTCTCTCTGCGTGTCTCTCTCTCTGTCTGTCTCTCTGCGTGTCTCTCTCTCTCTCTCGTGTGTCTGCCCAGCTACATGTCATATGTGTGTGTATGTATGTATATATGTCTGTCTGTCCTCTCTCCCCCCTATCTCACACAGGTTGACCAGGGGCTGTCCATAAAGCATATACGTTAAAGGAGGGTTGCTTGGTATTGCTGTCAGCATATAGATGAAAAGCGTATCGGGTGGAGGGTCTGTAAAGCATGCGTATGGTTTTCGTTACAGTAATAGATTAAAATGTTTAATTTTTGTGCCCAGTATATTTATATTATGTTATGACTATTACTATTATAACACACAGTGTATTATGATTTGCCAAAAAGTTCATTATTTTTCTTGCATCTGTTGCAGTTGGCATCAGAACAGTCTCAATTTTTGGAGACGTGCAATTTTTGTGTATTGGTAAAAATCATGCTCTGGGTGAGTAGATGAAATCTGAGCTAATTACGAAATACAACTATGGCAAGGGAGGCAGTGTGAGAGATCTGTTTAACACAAGAGGTCAAGTTTAGGAAACTGGAAGTAACCAAGGAAGTCATAGAGGAAGAAAGGCAAAGACGGTGAGTCTGGTAAGAATTTCACTCCTTTTCATAGGGCAGGGACTCTTTTGGAAAGCTATGGTACCCTTTATAACTGCAGAGGGTTAGGAAACTAACAATAGTACTAATAGCAATAATATCTGATATATAATGTAATAAACTCATCAAATGCTGTTTCCCCGAGACTCTTCAAGAAGATTTTACTCCCTTCGGATCATCCGTTCATTAATTACGTCTTCCTCTCTCTTCATGCTTGCACTTTCTCTCATTCAGTTAGTAGTTGGTTAGGACAGGAACAGAACTAACAAAAACAGCCACTTTAGATTGGACCTCTGCAGTTTAGATACCTTTATTATTGTGGCATCTGGACTAACGGACGCTTCTTTTGATGAAGCGGGAAAGTGGGAAGAGCTCACCCCTAGGTTCTGTACAGACCAGGGGCAAGTAGAAAACTAACAAACATTTGCTGTAACATATCTCATTCCTTCTCTGTTTTTTTCAAATGGAATTTGAAAACAAATAAATATATGAAAAAGGCTATTAACATTACTGCACATTATTGACTGTTCTATCTAAACATAACCACTTTTAACAAATTAAGCTCACTCACTAATGGGGTACCCATCAAAAATGAGGTATAATGAGCTCGGGACAAAAAAAATTGTAAAGCAAAAGTTTTGTGCAATGAATGTTTCTAACATCTGAAAGCCGCAACACTTGATCCCTTCATCTTGGTCCAGAACCAATGCATCACTTCAAGCCACCATACATTGACGGACGTGCTGCATTACGAACATTCAAGTCTGGACTAGCAGCTAAGTACTCGTATTGGTTTTACATTCTGCAAGATTTTTTTCAGTTGTTTTATTGATTCTGATGTTGTGTCCAATTTTGAATTATGGCATTTTATGACGACGACTATGTCCATTGTTAAATCTGAAAAAATGATAAGTATCAGTAGCAAATGTATTGAGAGGAGTAAGAGGGGGGAGTGAAAAAGTAGCAGTCATTTTCTTGGCAAATTGGAGAATTGTGGGGGGTTAGGTACAGTGTATTTTATATTTTTTAAATTCTTTTTCTAGACTTTCTATTCTTTCCAATCTGTTCTATTATGTTCCATTCTAATCAATTCTACCCCACTCTACTCTGTTGTACTTTATTCTACTCTCTCTATTCTCTTTCGTTTTATTTTTATTATTTTTGATTTCACTTTATTATATCCTGCAGGAACCACCATCTCATGTGCCGTGGTATTTAAGATTCCCCATGATTTTATGTACGCACAATATATGAAACCACCCAGACATTGTGCCGGGGTAGACCATGCCTCGACCGGTTTGAGAAAAGTTGTGCTTTTTTTTTTTTTTAGTGTAGCACAATATATTAAATTATCCTTACTATGTGTCATGGAAGACCATTCCTTGCCCGGTTTGAGAAAAGTTGTGCTTTTTTTTTTTTTTAGTGTAGCACAATATATTAAATTATCCTTACTATGTGTCATGGAAGACCATTCCTTGGCCGGTTTGAGAAAAGTTGTGCTTTTTTTTTATCTTAGTGTAGCACAATATATTAAACTATCCTTACTATGTGTCATGGAAGACCATTCCTTGGCCGGTTTGAGAAAAGTTGTGCTTTTTCTTTTTTTTAGTGTAGCACAATATATTAAATTATCCTTACTATGTGTCATGGAAGACCATTCCTTGGCCGGTTTGAGAAAAGTTGTGCTTTTTTTTTTCTTAGTGTAGCACAATATATTAAATTATCCTTACTATGTGTCATGGAAGACCATTCCTTGGCCGGTTTGAGAAAAGTTGTGCGCCGTTTATACCGATTCCTTGCAATATAGCTTATCCATATCGTGTATAGCTACCGAAGACTATTCATTGGCTGAAGTTTGAGAAAAGTTGTGCAGTCGAACGGGGGGCAACACGGCAGGTCCTGCATGCACACTTGTCCACTAATGGGTTTTGCGATCTAAATATTCAACAGTAGGTCTTAAATTCCAGTGTAGTTCGGCTTATAAAGTTGGTAAGAATTGGGAGCTGGATGGGTGGATGGGGGGAGGGGAGGTGCTGGGTAATTACAGAATAATTTGATTAATTCACGTATTTGCAGCTATACTTGCCTTATTTTTTCCACAGTATCAAAATGCTCGCAGGCCTTCAATTCGATGTCAAAAGTTCTTCAAAGCTGTACCAAGCATAAACCAAAGCAAATGGGGTTAACAATACAATAAAACTGTTAATTGCAATTCAATTTCAATTAAGTTTGTTTCTGATTGGGAACATTATTCAAGACTGGACACATCTGGATGCATTCATAATTATTGAATATTATACTAGGCCGCACACATCTTGCAAGCACTTGTAACTTTTGAATCTCTGGGCATAACTGAATGAAATAAAGTGTCTTGTTATTCCTAATTCCAGTTTTATTGATTCCGTCAAAAATGAACTGCAATGGGTTTGGGACAAAAAAAAAGTTTTGCGCAGTCAGTATTTCACACTTTTAAAACTTGACTGCTTTAAACTGAACTCCGGGGCATTCTCCGTGGTAAATGTAATCGTGACCTAAGTTCTTGTTTGTTCCAACTCCACTTTTTGCGCAACTGAGATATTCGAGTTAGCCTATACGCTTGTGGCTTCAGTTAGTATGATAAGGAATTGAATAAACAGAGCTGTAAAATAGCTTGATAAGTGCCACAAGGCATTTTAAACAAGTGTCAACATGTGCATTTTGTTATACCTCTTCTACATACTTTTCAGAAAATGGAGATTTAGAACAAACAAGAACAAAGGCCATGTTTTACTGCTCATACAGTTTTTGTCTTCACAGCCACCAATGTATTGATTGTTCCACCTATTCCCTGTCTTCACAGCCACCGATGTATTGATTGTTCCACCTATTCCCTGTCTTCACAGCCACCAATGTATTGATTGTTCCACCTATTCCCTGTCTTCACAGCCACCGATGTATTGATTGTTCCACCTATTCCCTGTCTTCACAGCCACCGATGTCTTGATTGTTCCACCTATTCCCTGTCTTCACAGCCACCGATGTATTGATTGTTCCACCTGTTCCCTGTCTTCACAGCCACCGATGTATTGATTGTTCCACCTATTCCCTGTCTTCACAGCCACCGATGTATTGATTGTTCCACCTATTCCCTGTCTTCACAGCCACCAATGTGTTGATTGTTCCACCTATTCCCTGTCTTCACAGCCACCATTACGGAAATTCAAGTCTGAACTCACAGCTAAGTACCCGTATTGGTTTTACATTCTGCAATTTTTTTCTTTCTTTAGTTGTTTTATTGGTTCAGTTTTCTACCCCATCATATTTTTATCGCCTTTATAAAGGTAAACACATGCCGAAAGCTTGGCTGTTTTTTCTCCTATGCCTTTGCATTTTATCGTATCGTTTCTGTATTATAATTCTTACGTGAGGCTTTTGTTGGAAAAGTCATATTACATGGAAATTAGCAGTGAGTTTTTGGGGAGGATGTAGCAGTGGCGGAGCTGAGGGAGGGGAGGGGGTCGACGATGTAGTCATGAGTATAGCTGATCTATACCTTGTGCCGCTGCCCAAGTTGGTATAAATCCCGCGGACGCTCCTTCTGATTTCCGACCTGAAGAGTCCCCCTGGATGTATGAAAGCACAATATAAGAAATCATCCTTACTTGTGCCGGGGTAGACCATGCCTCGACCGGTTTGAGAAAAGTTGTGCATTGATTTGTTTTTTTAATGTTAGCACAATATATTAAACCATCCAGACTGTGTCATGGAAGCCCATGGCCGGTTTGAGAAAAGTTGTGCGCCTTTTATACCGATTCCACGCAATATAGCGCATCCATACTTTGAGCTACCGAAGACTGTTTGATGGCCAAAGTTTGAGAGAAGTTGCGGGTCGGTCAAGGGGGGAAAAACGGTAGGTCCTGCATGCCACTCTAGTCCACTCTTGGGGTTCGCGATCTAAACTGTTTAATATTAGGTCTTAAATTCCAGTTAGGTTGGGCTTGTAAAGATAGTAAGAGTTCAGGGAGGGGGATGGGTGGATGGGGAGGTGTTGGGTAATTGCAGAATAATCTGTGATCAGTTCACGTATTTGCACCTATCTGCCTTACTTGACCCATTGTATCAAAATGCTTGCAGGCCTTTAATCCGGTGTCAAAAGTTCTTTAAACATATACCAGGCATAAACCAAAGCAAATGGAGTTAACCCTCTTAAGGTCATAGCCACATGAAGGAATTACTCTTACAACATTGTGTCCGGAACCAGTAAAATAAACTTTTCAGCATTGTATTGTTACTTTGTTCAAGTTTCAGGTTAATGCAATACCAAATGCCGAATGCCCAAGATTAAAACTTGCAGCTCAAAAGTTCTTGACAGGGCACAACAGTTTCTCCCTGACAGCAGTAGGGTTAACAATACTATAAAACTGTTAATTGTAATTCAACTTTATCAAGTTTGTTTCTGATTGTGAACATTATTCAAGACTGGACACATCTGGATGCAGGTTTAAAGATTGAATATTACTATACTAGGCTGCATACGTCTTGCAAACGATTGTAACTTTTGAATCGCTGGAGATAACTGAATGAAATAAAAAGGCTTGTCATTTCTAATTCAAGTTCTATTGATTCCATGAATGAACTAGATTTATATGAGTATTTCAGACAGAATAGAAACAGTTAAAACATTTGACCTGACAGGCTGAAACCTCATAAAGTTCTGAACCTTGTTTGGTCGTCCATGACTGTACATCAAGTCATTAGAAAACTGCAAGATTTTTACTTCACATGAACAATCTTTACTTCATTTTTAAACATTTTGGATTGACCTAATTCATTAAAAAGTTACAGCTAATGTTTGTTGCAAGATTTATGTGGCGTAGATATATGATATGAGTTTTTGTGTATTAATAAAGTTAATGTTCTCTTCTGTGTGGCTTTGTTTCCTTTATTCATGAATGACCATGTGAATTCAAGTGTACAGTAATCCATGTTTCCTTCTTAGTGATTGAGAGAAATGATAAAACCTCATTGAACTTAATCTTTATTGCTACTTTATTGATCCTAGAAATTAATGCAATGTCTTAGATTGCAAAAATTGGGTTTGAATTTAAATGTCGACCCCTTTCCACAACAATGAGGCATGTATTTTCATAATAGATTCCTTTAAAAGGAATAATCATTCCCCTTCATTGTCCCCCTTTGTTGTACTTCCCCACTCCCACACCAAAAAAGCCTCCCAAACGTAATGCAAATGTTGATATGAAAAAAATATTTTATTCTGTTCTACAACACAACTCTCTCTCTCTTTTCCTGGCTCGCTCTCTCTCTCTCTCTCTCTCTCTCTGTCTGTCTCTGTGTCTGCCCAGCTACATGTCATATATGTGTGTATGTATGTGTAATGGTCTGTCTGTCCTCTTTCCCTCCTCGATCCACCCCCTATCTCACACAGGTTGACCAGGGGCTGTCCATAAAGCATAAACGTTAAAGGAGGGTTGCTTGGTATTGCTGTCAGCATATAGATGAAAAGCATATTGGGTGGAGGGTCTGTAAAGCATGCGTATGATTTTCGTTACAGTAATAGATTAAAATTTAATTTTTGTGCCCAGTATATTTATATTATGTTATTACTATTACTATTATAACATACAGTGTATTATGATTTGCCAAAAAGTTCACTATTTTTCTTGCATCTGTTGCAGTTGGCATCAGAACAGTCTCAATTCTTGGAGACAACATGTGAAATTTTTGTATATTGATAAACCTCATGCCCTGGGTGAGTAGATGAAATCTAAGCTAATTACAAAATACAACTATGGCAAGGGAGGCAGTGTGAGAGATCTGTTTAACACAAGAGGTCAAGTTTAGGAAACTGGAAGTAACCAAGGAAGTCGTGGAGGAAGAAAGGTAGAGATGGTGAGTCTGGTAAGAATTTCACTCCTTTTCATAGGGCAGGGACTCTTTTGGAAAGCTATGGTACCCTTTATAACTGCAGAGGGTTAGGAAACTAACAATAATACTAATAGCAATAATATCTGATATATAATGTAATAAACTCATCAAATGCTGTTTCCCCGAGACTCTAGAAGATTTTACTCCCTTTGGATCATCCGTTCATTAATTACGTCTTCCTCTCTCTTCATGCTTGCACTTTCTCTCATTCAGTTAGTAGTTGGTTAGGACAGGAACAGAACTAACAAAAACAGCCACTTTAGATCGGACCTCTGCAGTTTAGATACCTTTATTATTGTGGCATCTGGACTAACAATGGACGCTTCTTTTGATGAAGCGGGAAAGTGGGAAGAGCTCACCCCTAGGTTCTGTACAGACCAGGGGCAAGTAGAAAACTAACAAACATTTGCTGTAACATATCTCATTCCATCTCTGTTTTTTTCAAACGGAATTTGAAAACAAATAAATATACGAAAAAGGCAATTAACATTACTGCACGTTATTGACTGTTCTATCTAAACATAACCACGTTTAACAAATTAAGCTCACTCACTAATGGGGTACCCATCAAAAATGAGGTATAATGAGCTCGGGACAAAAAAAATTGTAAAGCAAAAGTTTTCTGCAATGAATGTTTCTAACGTCTGAGAGTCGCAACACTTTGTGCCTTCATCTTGGTCCAGAACCAATGCGTCACTTCAAGCCACCACACATTGACGGACGCGCTGCATTACGAAAATTCAAGTCTGAACTCGCAGCTAAGTACTCGTATTGGTTTTACATTCTGCAAGATTTTTTCAGTTGTTTTATTGATTCTGATGTTGTCCAATTTTGAATTATGGCCTTTTATGACGACTTACTACTTCAGAAAATGTCCATTGTTAAATCTGAAAAAATGATAAGTATCAGTAGCAAATGTATTGAGAGGAGTAAGAGGGGGGAGTGAAAAAGTAGCAGTCATTTTCTTGGCAAATTGGAGAATTGTGGGGGGTTAGGTACAGTGTTTTTTTATATTTTTTAAATTCTTTTTCTAGACTTTCTATTCTTTCTAATCTGTTCTATTATGTTCCATTCTAATCAATTCTACCCCACTCTACTCTGTTGTACTTTATTCTACTCTCTCTATTCTCTCTTTCGTTTTATTTTTATTATTTTTGATTTCACTTTATTATATCCTGCAGGAACCACCATCTCATGTGCCGTGGTATTTAAGATTCCCCATGATTTTATGTATGCACAATATATGAAACCACCAAGACTGTGCCGGGGTAGACCATGCCTCGACCGGTTTGAGAAAAGTTGTGCTTTTTTTTTTTTTTAGTGTAGCACAATATATTAAATTATCCTTACTATGTGTCATGGAAGACCATTCCTTGGCCGGTTTGAGAAATGTTGTGCTATTTTTTTTTTTAGTGTAGCACAATATATTAAATTATCCTTACTATGTGTCATGGAAGACCATTCCTTGGCCGGTTTGAGAAAAGTTGTGCTTTTTTTTTTTTTTTAGTGTAGCACAATATATTAAATTATCCTTCCTATGTGTCATGGAAGACCATTCTTTGGCCAGTTTGAGAAAAGTTGTGCTTTTTTTTTTTTTTCGTGTAGCACAATATATTAAATTATCCTTACTATGTGTCATGGAAGACCATTCCTTGGCCGGTTTGAGAAAAGTTGTGCGCCGTTTATACCGATTCCTTGCAATATAGCTTATCCATATCGTGTATAACTACCGAAGACTATTCATTGGCTGAAGTTTGAGAAAAGTTGTGCAGTCGAACGGGGGGGAACACGGCAGGTTCTGCATGCACACTTGTCCACTAATGGGTTTTGCGATCTAAATATTCAACAGTAGGTCTTAAATTCCAGTGTAGTTCGGCTTATAAAGTTGGTAAGAATTGGGAGCTGGATGGGTGGATGGGGGGAGGGGAGGTGCTGGGTAATTACAGAATAATTTGATTAATTCATGTATTTGCAGCTACTTGCCTTATTTTTTCCACAGTATCAAAATGCTCGCAGGTCTTCAATTCGATGTCAAAAGTTCTTCAAAGCTGTACCAAGCATAAACCAAAGCAAATGGGGTTAACAATACAATAAAACTGTTAATTACAATTCAATTTCAATTAAGTTTGTTTCTGATTGGGAACATTATTCAAGACTGGACACATCTGGATGCATTCATAATTATTGAATATTATACTAGGCCGCATACATCTTGCAAGCACTTGTAACTTTTGAATCTCTGGGCATAACTGAATGAAATAAAGTGTCTTGTTATTCCTAATTCCAGTTCTATTGATTCCGTCAAAAATGAACTGCAATGTGTCCGGGACAAAAAAAAAGTTTTGCGCAGTCAGTATTTCACACTTTTAAAACTTGATTGCTTTAAACTGAACTCCGGGGCATTCTCCGTGGTAAATGTAATCGTGACCTAAGTTCTTGTTTGTTCCAACTCCACTTTTTGCGCAACTGAGATATTCGAGTCAGCCTATACGCTTGTGGCTTCAGTTAGTATGATAAGGAATTGAATAAACAGGGCTGTAAAACAGCTTGATAAGTGCCACAAGGCATTTTAAACAAGTGTCAACATGTGCATTTTGTTATACCTCTTCTACATACTTTTCAGAAAATGGGGATTTAGAACAAACAAGAACAAAGGCCATGTTTTACTGCTCATACAGTTTTTGTCTTCACAGCCACCAATGTATTGATTGTTCCACCTATTCCCTGTCTTCACAGCCACCAATGTATTGATTGTTCCACCTATTCCCTGTCTTCACAGCCACCAATGTGTTGATTGTTCCACCTATTCCCTGTCTTCACAGCCACCAATGTGTTGATTGTTCCACCTATTCCCTGTCTTCACAGCCACCAATGTGTTGATTTTTCCACCTATTCCCTGTCTTCACAGCCACCAATGTATTGATTGTTCCACCTATTCCCTGTCTTCACAGCCACCAATGTATTGATTGTTCCACCTATTCCCTGTCTTCACAGCCACCAATGTATTGATTGTTCCACCTATTCCCTGTCTTCACAGCCACCAATGTATTGATTGTTCCACCTATTCCTTTGTGGCCTTCCTTTTCGTGCAGAATGGTGTCAAGGGGGTGCGGATCAGCCTGTGTCAGGGGACATGATGATGGAGAATGCTAACTTCAGTTTGTCCGAGGTAAGCCAAAACCTGAGACAATTAGCTATGCACTGGTTGTGTTGTTGTTTGAAGCACCTGCTATGAAGTTGACAAAATATTACAAAAATCACAGAAAATCTATCTTCTACCAGTACAGCTTGAAGCGAAGTCAGAGTATTGCGGCAAAAATTAAAAATTAAAAGCTATGTGTAGCAAAGACTCATATAAGAAATGATGAAGACATGATACCATGAAACGCAAAAGGAAAGTGAAGACAACCCAAGCTTTCTATCGATTGATCTTCATCAGGGCAAAAATATAACAGAATGGAAAATGTTATTTCTAAAGCAAGACTTTGTAATGTTCATCTTTTTCTTTTTGCCGTATTTTGGCTCTGCAGTGAAGTTGCAATCTTTTTTCTTTTTTTTTCATCACTCATCAAAATTGTCATTTTCACGAAATAGAGAATGACCTGGTTAAGACAATGTACTCTATGACTTTAAGAAATAATAATTATGTATCTAAGTTGTAACTTTGTTTTGGAATCACACTCCATTGTTCAGTTCCATATTAAAATGAGAAATAAAGAGTAGAGCAGTACACTTTCATCTTTTACAAAAGATTAATGGAGACAGTTTTGGTAATAGTTATGATTGTGTATAGGAATAATAAGGCCATGCCTATTCGCAGACGTCAGATCAGAATCTTATTGCATATGGATTTTTGGTTTTGTGACTTTTATTTAGGAAGAGCTCCTTTGGCTCACAGTTTTGGCTTGTTTTGTCGAATAATTAGGCTCTTCACTCGGTATGATGGCTCGATTCGGAGTAACGCATGGTGTTTTTTTACGGTAATGATGCGTCAGGTCGGCTACTTTTAGCGATACTTATCGGTTTTCGTGTCCTTGGTAGCATTAGAGAGACCCTGCTTAGTAATGCTTTTACTCAGGTTCCCCCGTGGCATGCTAAGTATACTCGCCTGCCGAGTTGGTAAGGGAGATTGAAATCTCCGCCAGATCTTTTTTTTTTTTTGTTCCTTTTTTCTGATTTTTCCCCCATTGATCATCCTTCCTTTGCTCCAGAGCATAAAATTGTGACTAGGATTTTGTCAGGTGTGAAATCGCAGAGAAAGTCTCACAGAGCAAATAAAAATGAACTAAACTTCCGTGCAAACTAGAAAAGTAATAAAGCAAAAGATGACAAATAGCTGAAGCAAAAGAGCCCCAAAATATATTTTCAGTAAATACAGAATAGGTCCAGGTTACCATAGAGAGAGAGATCAACTGTTCAGTTCACACTGACTAAAAGAAACCATTTTCCTTTTTTAAAATTTGATTTACATTTTTATTTTTAACTAGCAACTGTCCCGTTCAATGAACAGGAATAAAGTAATCTGGAGCACACTAGTAACATTGATCAGTTTCCCCACGACATCAATTTTGCAAAATCTTTTTTAAAAAAAATAAAAAAGATTCCTAATAATGAACAGTAGTAGTTAAAAAAAAAAAAACCGGCCTGGGATTGAACCCAAGACGGACTGAACCCATAAGTTGCAGATATCTTGGATAAGCACTTCGTAATGATAATACGAGGTGTGTCTCAAAAATAACTTTCCCTACCCCACATTTCAAAAACTATGAAAGATATTGTCATTAAATTTGGATCAACGTACCTTTATTATATTAGCTATTCAACATAGTCACCACCATTGTCCAAGCACTTCTGCCACCGACGCAACCAGCTTTCAAAGGCGGCGACATATGTCTCTTTGTCCAGCATTCTAAGAGCAGCTTTTGTGGCCAAAATAATGTCTTCCCCTGTCTCAAACCGCTGTCCACGAAGGTGTTTTTTCATTTTAGGGAAAAGGTGAAAGTCACAGGGGGCCAAATCAGGAGAATATCGGGGGTGATTCAATATTTCCCAGTTATACAAGTGCAGAAGTTCTGTCACCAAATTGGCTTTATGCACAAGTGCGTTGTCATGGTGGAAAATCACACTGGTTTCAAGCAATCCAGATCGCTTTTTCCTTATGGCAGGTCGTAATTTTTCTTGAATAACCATTTTGTAGTCAGTGGCATTGACAGTAGTGCCTATTGGAATAGGCCACTTACGATAACATGATGCCTTTGTTATAAAAAAAAAAGAATGTGCATGACTTTCAGTGCACCCTGTTTGCAACAAATTTTCACTGGGCGAGGTTCATCGGCGTCCAGCCAAACAGCGGATTGTCTTTTCAGCTCAGGGTCCCACGAATAGACCCAGGTCTCATCGCGAGTTATTATTTTATCCAAAAACTGCTGACCCTCACAACAAAAACCACGAAGAAAACTTCGGGCGCGCGTCACTCGTTGTTCCTTTTCATCTTGATTCAGCAAATGGGTTACCTTACCCATTTAGCGAACATCTTCTTTTTGTCAAGTTTATCAATCAAAATTCTGTGAACCGAAGCAGAAGAAATAGGAACTTCATCTGATATCTCCCTGCATGTTTTCCTTTTGTCTTCATCAATGGCTGTCTTCACAATATCGATATTTGCATCTCCGCATGCAGTCACAGGCCTTCCAGGTGGTGATCCTTCCTCAACACTGATTTGCCCCTGATGAATCTCTCTTACCCACAATCTTACCGTTTGAATAGTTGGAGAGTGATCTCCTAAAGCAGCCAATAGATCTTGATGAATTTCTGGTGGCTTTTTTCCCAAAAGAATCGAATATTTTATAACTGTTCTGATGTCATATCTGGAGAATGATTTTCTCAAAATGTTGACGTCCATTTTGGTGGTTAAACTCATGGAAGATGGTGTAAACAAACCCCTATAACTTTAATTCTGTTTAAGGCAGTGCCACAAGGTTTTAACGGGAATTTCCGCATTTGTTGATGTTCACTTGTGTGAAGTTTCAGGTATTTAGTTTATTATTTCAAGATTTTACAAAGTAGGGAAAGTTATTTTTGAGACACACCTTGTAGATTGTCCAAACTGATTTTTCATTTTTATCATAACTCACCAGTTATTATCTAATCTGATGGAGCTTTTCTAAGAATTTTGATGCCAAATTTATTATTCTGGCTTAAAGGCTCAGAAAGTTTTGGCATTTTCAATAGTGAAAAAAAGACCTTGGATTTGCTACCTTTTGCAAATTGTGAGTGTGCATGAGAAAACCCACAATAAGTCGGCAACATGACATTTTGAGTTCTGTACACATAATAAAAGATAAGACATTTCTGATAAATTGAAGTCGGTGACCCCCCTAAAACAAGATTTTGAGAAAACGGCATTTAATCCTAAAAGTGGCAATAGCTAATTGACCAAGTAATATTGGAGGGATTGCTGTTAGGAGACCGTAGTCTAATAACTAAGCCGTTATAGAGATCATAGTGAGTAGTGTTCACTGCTCATCTACAGTTTACCCTGTAACATGCCACGGTCCCCTAAACAACAGCCAAGTCGGAAGTTTTTGGATTTTGTTAGGAGACCGTAGTCTAATTACAAAGCCTTTATAGAGATCATAATGAGTAGTGTTCACGGCTTGTCTACAGTTTACCCTGTAACATGCCACGGTCCCCTAAACAACAGCCAAGTTGGAAGTTTGTGTCGGACCCATATTTTCACTTCAAAGCCGTTTTTCTCAAAATCAGCTCTGTCGACATAATTATTGTGGGTTTTCTCATGCACACTCACAATTGGAAATTGATAGTCCAACTTTGACCGCCCATAAAATGACGGTTGATTGAGTCATGGCTTGGAAAATTCTCAGTTTTAATGTCAAGGATGTCTATTTTATTTGATGGGTACAAATATAATACAAGCATCTCAGTTTACTTAAACTCTAGAATAGAGGAAACTTTAGGTCTCAAGCCTTGTGACTTGGGGGCTGAGTTGTGCTTTGAGACTGAGCAGCGCTCAATTTTTTTTTGTTCAACCTAGTGGCATGACTGGCTGTGGCATCAATGTATAACATTCCCTCAGGTGATTCAATACAAGTCAGTTCTCTTCTTTTTTCTTTTCTTTTTTCCAATCTTCTTTATTTCCCTTTCTGCAGCTGCCCTTGCTGCGCACCAAACCTGTTGTGTGATCTCACGCATTTCATCTTGGTATCGAACCAATACATCACTTCAAGCTTCCACAAATTAACGGATGTGTTGCATTATGATAATCCAAGTCTGGGCTGGCAGCTAAGTATTCGTATTGGTTTTACATTTGACATTTTTTTCCAGTTGTTTTATTGGTTCTGATGTTGTGTCCAATTTTGAATTGTGAAGTTTTATGACGATTTACCACTCCAGAAAATGTCCATTGTTAAGTCTGAAAAGAAAACTTAGACTTTATGAAGTTTTACAAAAAAGCCCATTTTCAAATTAATCGTACATAACATCTGATTGTACTGTATTTCTAATCTCCGACATAATGTTGACAAATGAAGAAAGTCTAAAATTTAAATGTTTCAAAATCTGTTTACTAAATTAAATAGTTCAATGTCCGTACATGACATAGTGTCACAAGATAACATCTCAAAGTGAAATGGTCCAAATTCCATTTGCTTTAGTTGTTGCCACACTATCAAAGTAGTTTTTGGGAAGTTTTACATCACATCCAGAGTTAAAGACCTGCCAGTATGGAAACCTACCTTACCTGCTGCAGGATGGAAAGAAAAGTGTTGTTGGTTGGGGCAGGCAGCTGATGGCAAAGTGAGGGAGTGCAATAAGTCGTACTTCATTATTCATACCTAGTAATAATTTTCATTTGGGGATTTGAAGAGAATGTTTCTAAAGCCTGTTAGCTTATTTTTGTGTAGGGTTGGATTTAATGTGGGAGGGGGGGAATAGGAATTTGTGTGTGTGTGTGTGTGTGTTGGGAGTAAGGCGGAGTGGACAATGTTTCCGTGGCCAAAATATTTTGTTTTGTGAGAGGGGGAGGAGGGGGTCGGGGCATGAGTAGCAAATGGAATTGGGGGGGGGAGGGGGGTACGGTCATTTTCTTTGTAAATTGGAGGAGGGGGATGAGATACAGTGTTTTTTATTTTTTGTTCTCTTTTTCTAGTCTTGCTCTTCTTTCTAATCTGTTCTATTCTGTTCCATTCCACTCATTTCTACTCCATTCTACTTTGTTGTACTATATTCTACTCTTTCTATTCTCTCTTTCATTTTACTTATTTATTTTTATTATTTTTGACTTCACTTTATTAGATTCCGCAGGAGCCAGTTCTACTGCTGTGGTGCAAGATTCCCCCTGGATTTATGTATGCACAATATATGAAACCATCCAAACTTTGTGCCGGGGTAGACCATGCCTCGGCCGGTTTGAGAAAAGTTGTTCTTTGATTTTTTTTTCAGTGGATTTAGCGCAATATATTAAATCATCCAGACTGTGTCACGGAAGACCATTCCTTGGCCGGTTGGAGAAAAGTTGTGCTTTGATTTTTTTTTTTTTATGTGTTTAGCACAATATATTAAATCATCCAGACTGTGTCACGGAAGACCATTCCTTGGCCGGTTTGAGAAAAGTTGTGCTTTGTTGTTTTTTTTAATGTGTTTAGCACAATATATTAAATCATCCAGACTGCGTCACGGAAGACCATTGCTTGGCCGGTTTGAGAAAAGTTGTGCTTGGATTTTTTAATGTATTTAGCACAATATATTAAATCATCCAGACTGTGTCACAGAAGACCATTCCTTGGCCGGTTTGAGAAAAGTTGTGCACCTGTTATACCGATTCCGCGCAATATAGCCTATCCATACTTTGAGCTACCGAAGACTGTTCATTGGCCCAAGTTTGAGAAAAGTTTGCGGTCGGTCAAGGTGGAACACGACAGGTCCTGCATGCCATGCTCGTCCTCTGTCAGGTTTGGAGATCTAAATTGTTTAACAGTAGGTCTTAAATTCCAGTGTAGTTGGGCTTATAGAGATATAGTTGATGGGGGGGGGGGGGGTTGCACCCTAGGGGGTGTAGGGAGGGGAGGTGTTGACTAAATACAAAATAATCTGTGATCAGTTCACGTATTTGCACCTATCTACCTTACTTTACCCACTGTATCAAAATGCTTGCAGGCCTTCAATTCGGTGCCAATAGTTCTTCAAAGCTATACCAGGCATAAACCAAAGCAAAAGGGGTTAACAATACCATAAAACTGTTAATACCCATTCAACCAGTTAAGTTTGTTTCTGATTGGGAATATTATTCAAGACTGGACACATCTGAATGCATATAATTATTGAATATTATACTAGGCCGCATACGTCTTGCAAACAACTTTTTGTTACATTTGAATTGCTGGAGGTAATTGAATGAAATAAAAAGTCTTGTCATCTTTAATTCAAATTCTATTGATGCCATAAATGAACTAGATCTAAATGAACATTTCTGGCAAGATAGAAAGTTAAAACACTTCACCTGACAGGCTGAAACCTCATAAAGTTCCGAACCTTGTTCGGTTGTCCACGACAGGACGTCAAGGCATTAGAAAATTGAAAGATTTTTACTTCACAGCAACAATCTTTATTTCATTTTTAAAAATGTTTGAATTGACCTAATTCTTTCAAACATTACAGTTACTTAAAGTTTGTTGCAAGACGTATGTGGCTTGATATAATAAATGATATGTTTTTTTTTGTATTAATAATGTTAATGATCTCTTCTGTGTGGCTTTGTTTCCTTTGTTCATGAATGACAGTGTGAACTCAAGTGTACATTAATCCATGTTTCATTCTTAGTGATTGAGAGAAATGATGAAACCTCATTGAACTATCTCTTAGCTTTTAAAATTTAGGTTTGAATTTGAATGTTAACCCTGTTCCAAAATATAGAGGCATGTATTTTTTATAATGGCCTCCCCTAAGAGGAATAATTATCCCCCTTCATTGCCCCCCCCTCCCCCCTTCGTTGTACTCCCCCACCCTCCACCCCAACCCCAGAAAAGTCTCCCAAACACCTCATGCACATGTTGACAACAAAATATTTCATTCTGTTCTACAGAACAACTCTGTCTCTCTGTCTCTCTCTTTCTCTCTGATTCTCTCTTTCTCCAGCTACAAGTCATGTACGTGTGTACGCATGCATGCTACATCAAATACATGTCTGTCTGTCCACTTCCCCTCCTCCACCCCCTATCTCACACAGTTTGACCAGGGGCCGTCCATAAGGTACATATGCTCAAAAAGAGGGGGGCGGGTGGGGTATTGCCGACACGATATAGATGAAAAACATATGGGATGGAGGGTCTGTAGAGCATACGTATGTTTTTTGTTACAGTAAAAGATTAATATATTTAGTTTTATGAGTAATATTATTATATATGAAATACATACAGTGTATTATAATTTGCCAAAAAGTTCAATATTTCTCTGATATCTGTTGCAGTTGGCATCAGAACAGTCTCAGTTCTTGGACACAACATATGAAGTTTTTATGTACTGGCAAAATCATACCCTGGGTGAGTATATGAAATCAAAGTTAATTTCGAAATACAACTATGGCAAGGGAGGAAGTATGATAGATCTTTCTATCGATTGATCTTCACCAGGACAAAAATATAACAGGATGGAAAAAGTTATGTCTAGCACAAGGATTTGT
The DNA here is from genome assembly GCA_963931925.1 of Onchidella celtica. Lineage (NCBI taxonomy): Eukaryota > Metazoa > Mollusca > Gastropoda > Systellommatophora > Onchidiidae > Onchidella > Onchidella celtica. The sequence continues at coordinate 6,032,199 of OZ007573.1, read as the reverse complement.
AACGTTCAGGCTTTTCTTTTTGCCATATCTTGATTCTGCAATAGAGTTGCAACTTTGTTTTTCTTTCATCACTCATCGAGATTGTCATTTTCACCATATACTGAATGACCCGGGGAAAACTATGTGTCAATAAGAAATAATAATGATGTATTTAAGTTTTAACTTTGTCTTGGAATCATAAAGTGTTCAGTTCCGTATTAAAATGAGAAATAAAGAGGAGGGCAGTGCTGTGTTTTAAAAGAGACAATGATTTCAGTAGTGAATATTATATAAAGGAATAATGATAATGGATAGTCCAAAACTGACTTTTCCTTTTTATCATAATTCAAAAGTTGTCTAATCTGATGGATTACCAAATTAATTATTCTGGCTTAAAGCCTGTGAAAGTTATGGCATTTGCAAAGGTGAAAAAGCACCTGGCTTTGCTATCGTTTGCAAATTGGAAATTGATAGTCCAACTTTGACCACCCATAAAATGACGGTAGATTGAAAATTCTCAGTTTTCATGTCAAAGGGGGCTCTCTTAGACTCAATTTTGTTTGAGGGGTACAAATATAATCCAAGCCTCTCAGATAACTTAACCTGTAGAATAGAAGAAACTCTAGGACTCCAGCCTTGTGACTTGGCTGCTGAGGTGTGCAGTGAGACTGAGCAGCGTTGAATTTATTATCGTGGTGCCATGACTCACGGTGGCATCAATGTACAACATGGCCTCAGGTGATTGAATAGATGCAAGTTCTTTTTTTTTGTTTTTTTCAAATCTTTTTTTTTCTCTTTCTGTGGTTCTCCATGCTGTGCACCAAACCTGTCTTGTGATCCCAGGCAACACTTTACGCTTTCATCTTGGTATTGAACCAGCGCATCACTTCAAGCCTCCACACATTGGCGGACATCCTGCATTACGATAATCCAACTCTGGGCTCATTGGTTTTACATTCTACAGGGTTTTTTCCAGTTGTTTTATTGGTTCTGATGTTATGTCCAATTTTGAATTATAAAGTTTTATGACGATATACTAGTCCAGAAAATGTCCATTGTTAAGTCTGAAAAAAAGATAAGACTTTATGAAGTTTTGCAAAAAAAGTCCATCTTCAAATTAATCGTACATAACATCAGATTGTGCTGTATTTCTAATCTCCAACATAATGAAGTCTAAAATTTAAATGTTTCAAAATCTGCTAAATTAAATAGTTCAATGTCCATACATGACGTTGTGTGTCACAAGATAACATCTCAAACTTAAATGGTTTAAATTCCATTTGCTTTAGTTTTTGTTACATTGTCGGTTTTTTGGGAAGTTTTATGTCACATCCAGAATTAAAGGTCTGCAAGTATGGAGAACTTAACTTACCTGTAAGGCTGTAGGATGGAAAGAGAAGCAACATTGGTTGGGAAAAGGGGAGGCGGGGGAGTGGGATAAGCCATATTTCATTATTCATGCCAAATAGCAATTTTTATTTGGGGGTTTGAAGGGAAATTTTCTTCAGCAGGTTAATTTTAGTGCAGACTTGGATTTATTGGGGGGGGGAATTATTTTTTTGATGTTGGGAGTAAGATGGAGTGGACAGTGTTTTATTCTGTGGCAAATATACTGTACTTCGATGTCCGTTATTGTAGGGGAGGAGTACGGGGGATGATGTATTGAGATGGGGAGTGGAGGGGGGTCATTGAAGAAAGTAGTAGGGTCATTTTTATTTGTAAATTGGGGTAGGGGTGTAATGAGGTACATTGTTTTCTATTTTTGTGTTTTTTTATTCTTTTTTTTTCAAGACTTTCTGTTCTTTCTATTCTGATCTGTTATGTTCCATTCTACTCAGTTCTACTCCACTCTACTCTATTGTACTATAATTTATTCTACTCCCTCTATTCTCTCTTTCATTTTACATTGTTTTTATTTTTATTATTATTGACTTTATTATATCCTGTAGGAACCAGCTCTAGTGCCGTGGTGTAAGATTCCCCCTGGATGTATGTAAGCACAATATATGAAACCGTCCTTACTTTGTGCCGGGGTAGAACATGCCTCGACCGGTTTGAGAAAAGTTGTGCATTGATTTTTTTTTTTTAACGTAGCACAGTATATTAAACCATCCAGGCTGTGTCATGGAAGAACATTCCTTGGCCTGTTTGAGAAAAGTTGTGCTTTGATATTTGATTTATTTTTTTTAATGTAGCACAATATAGTAAACCATCCAGACTTTGTGCAATGGAAGACCATTCCTTGGCCGGTTTGAGAAAGTTGTGCTTTTATTTTTTTATTTTTTTTTTAATGTAGCACAATATATTAAACCATCCAGACTTTGTGCCATGGAAGACCATTCCTTGGCCTGTTTGAGAAAAGTTGTGCTTTGATATTTGATTTATTTTTTTGAATGTAGCACAATATATATATGTCACAGTGGGAATTAGAATCCAGGGGAATTTTGAATTCCACTGGTGGAGATTAGAATTCCAATCTGTCCTAGGGTAATTTAGAATTCTCATTTGCACTGAATAAATCCTAGTGGAGAATAGAATTCTAATCTCTCCTAGGGCAGATTGGAATCCAAATTCTAGTTGAGATTGGAATCATGGTTTCAATTCACCAGTATTTTTTTTTATAAAAATTACTTTTATTTACTTATAGGATCATGTCCTACCAATCATTATATGTGAAACACAGAAAAACAGCTTTGAACATGGGCTTCAATCTTTCAAAAATGTTAATAAACCACTAAGTTTAGAAGAAAGTACTACAAGCATCTGGTGCATTGAGAAAAACTTATAAGATCATACCTTACCAATCATTATATGTGAAACACAGAAAAACAATTTTGAACATGGGCGGCAATCTTTGAAAAAAATGGTAATGAACCACTAACTTTAGACAAAACTACTACAAGCATCTGTGCACTGAGAAAAACCGTGTATTTTAAAAAATGTTAATAAAATATTAACTTTAGAATAAACTATTATTTTTAAAATGTTAATGAACCACTAGACTAACTTGAGGAAAACTGTTTGTTTGTGATACTTTAATGTCAATTATATATTTAAAAATGTTAATAAACCTCTAACTTTAGAAAAAACTTATTTTACAAAATGTTAATAAACGAACAACCTTAGAAAAACTATTGTTTGTTTATGATACTTAAATGTTAATTATTTGTGCAAAAACTACTGCCTGGGTGGCACTTTGTGCTACATGCAATTCCTGCTTTACGGCAACATCATTTCATATTGCATGAGCTCTTGCATTTGCACACGGTTTTTCTCGATGCACCAGATGCTTGCCAGCCTGTTGCTTGGCGTGAAGCTTGAAGGAGAGTTACTTCACATAGGTCCTTCACTGCTAAGTCGTTTAATTCAGGGAATTCCACGGATTTCATATCAACCAAGTCCACACATGTAAACCAGTTTTTAATAATCCCGGCTGTACTGTACAGTTGAAACATTTGGCAGTCTGGGTCTCGCAACTTCTTCTCCATTACTTTGCATGGAAGAAGACGTGCGTCAGTGTTTGTTCTATCGGCCTGATGGATTTTTACCCTAACAGTGTCACCAACAGAGTACGATACTTGGAGTTAAAGGTTTGGATCAAACCAAATGTTTGGCTGAAAAGCTTTTCTGATAACACATTTGCATGAGTAATAACAAGCACACCAGTTAAGAAGCAAACAAGCACATCAACACAGAGAACAGATTTATAATAAAACATTGGCCTGACTGAGTAAACAAGCACAACCAAAGCACACAGTGTGAATTGAAACCATGATTCTAATCTCAACTAGAATTTGGATTCCAGTCTGCCCTAGAAGAGATTAGAATTCCATTCTCTACTTGGATTTATTCAGTGCGAATGAGAATTCTAATTTACCCTAGGACAGATTGGAATTCTAATCTCCACTAGCGGAATTCAAAATTCCCCTGGATTCTAATTCCCACTGTGACATATATATATCCAGACTTTGTGCAATGGAAGACCATTCCTTGGCCGGTATGAGAAAAGTTGTGCTTTCATTTTTTTTTTTTTTGAATGTAGCACAATATATTAAACCATCCAGGCTGTGTCATGGAAGACCACTCCTTGGCCGGTTTGAGAAAAGTTGTGCATTGACTTTTTTTTTTTTTTGAATGTAGCACAATATATTAAACCATCCAGACTTTATGCCATGGAAGACCATTCGTTGGCCGGTTTGAGAAAAGTTGTGCACCTTTTATATCGATTCTGCACAATATAGCCTATCCATACTTTGAGCTACCGAAGACTGTTCCAAGTTTGAGAAAAGTTGTGCAGTTGGTCGAGGGGGAACAGGGGAGGTCCTGCATGCCACGCTCGTCTACTCGTGGGTTTCACGATCTAAACTGTTTGACAGTAGGTCTTAAATTCCAGTGCAGTTGGGCTTGTAGAGACAAAAGGGGTGGGGTATTGCCGTCAGCATATAGATAAAAAGTATGGGGTGGAAGGTCTGTAGAGCATGCGGATGTTTTTCCTTGCTGTAATAGATTAAGATATTTAGTTTTTTGCCCAGTATATTTATATATGATATTATTATTATTAGGAAGTCCAAACTATGTACTTTTTATCGCAACTCACCAGTTATTGTCTAATCTGATGGAGCTTGCTTTTCTAAGAATTTTGACACCAAATTTATCATTCGGGCTTAAAGTAGTTAAAGGCTTAAGTTATGGCATTTTCAAAAGTGTAAAAACACCTTGAATTCGCTACCCGGTACCTTTTGCAAATTGCACAATAGTCCAACTTTAACCGCCCATAAAATGACGGTTTATTGAGTCACGGCATTGAAAATTATCAGTTTCCAAGTTAAATGGCTGCACATTACGCTCAATTTTTTTCGAGGGGTACTATAAGGATCTCATTTTCCTTTTTTCACTCATCAAACTTCATCCCACGTAAATTCTTTGTGAACTCTTACAAGGGAGACAAAAATGTTGTTTTTTTTATTGAAAAGGAGGTCAACCGTGTCACCACTGACTTGGCACTGAGTGTCGGAAAATGGTGATAAAATTAAGCATTGGGTGGGTCTATAAAAACAGTCGGCGCTTTGCACCGAAACATGCCCTATGTCTGATTTTGGGATGCCCTAAAAATATAAAGGCTGGGGTTCATTTGCGTATAATTTTGATCCTGATCTATTAGTTTCCGCCAGTTTCTCGGTTAACAAACTTTCCAAAAAAGGATGTTTAAAGGAATTTTATCTTAAAACAGGATGAAAAGTACATTGAATTAAACCTCATTTATCTGGCTCTCTGTGCAAGCTATTTTCAAACACGTGCACTACATCGGCGCGACGCTCCGTGATCCTTTGTTATGAGGGGGTCAAATCACTCATGCTCAGGGCAAAACCGGCAAGACCACGTCTTGTTCAAGCAATAAAAATACACAGATGGGGGGGGGGGGAGACCTCAAGTCAGGCAAATCTGCATATTTTGTGATACGCCTAGCCTTTTCTTACACAATAATGATGTTTACAATGCACTGTACTTTCTGAACAAATCTTTTGTAATTTTCCTAGCTCGTGTTCTTTCGAGAAGGAATTGCGAAGTGCAGAAATTTAAACATCTATCATCATCACTGGCGGCACTCAAATTATAAAATACTTCCAACTTCCTCTGGGTGTGAAGGTCGGGGATTGGGAAGGGCCTCACAGCTAGAGTAGCCTAGGGTGTCTTTTCATCTAAATCCGGCCCTGTTTGCTACCATAGCCTTTTTAACCTACAATATATTGACCATATCGAGGGATGTCTGCGCAAAACAGCATAACTCGAAAATTTTCTATTTAAAAATTTTTATTTTTTTTTTGCATATCCTGTTTAGTTTTGTAAGTATTACATTTTGGCATGATGCAAATTCCATTATCGAATTAATTGACCTAATTATTGATGATCTAAAGGTCAGTAACAGACATTTGATACTTCATGCAAATTTTCAAATCACTCTCCTGTAAAATTCACAAAACTGGCCATACGGCCTTTGCGCAGGCACCCCTCGATATGTAACTAAGCACTAAATGAGGTAGGTATCACAAAGTTATGTTTGCCGGTGGTGTGAAGCAATCAAAGTTGAAGTGATCGTGTTGTTTTGATGTTTATTTTAAGTGCGTGATCTCCGCAAGTTGTGTATTAAACTTAAATAACAAAAATTCATGTCTATGTTCATTTCCTTTATAATTTTATGTTTTGTTTTCAGAGTTGTTAAGTTTAACATAGAATTAAATTTTTATACATTCGTATAATTTTAATTTTAACACACAGGTAAAATTCTAAAAAAGTTGTTTTGTATAAATCTGGAAAAGGTTTTGTAAACGAGTAGGCTATGAGTTTGAGTTTAACGGCGAGTCGGCATGATAACGATAGTAGACCGTGATGAGCGCAAAGGTGGCCGTTACTGTGCCGACGTGCTGTACAACTCAAACTCAAACTCAAATGTCTGGGTAACTCTAGGATAATTGACGGTATTTTGTCAAAAGAGATACAGTAATTGAAAAAAACTTGAAGAAGAAAGTCATGATTATGTAATCCGGCATGGATTTATGCCAAAATAATTGTAATTTTCAGGTGTTTTTTGTTTTTTGTTCATGAAAATGCACCATATAAAAATTTAAAGAAAATTCAGATTTTAATTCTTTTGGAAACCCACATAGGACAATACTTCACTTAGCGATGGTCTCATAAAAAGGCAATTTACAGTAAAGGAAAGCAGCTTATGACTGTTTTTTATTGCTTTCTATTTTTTTGGTTAAGACATAATTCAGTCTTACGGCTTCCACTTGCAGCGTAATTTACACAACGGAATGGAACAACAATTGTGCGTCGTTTTCCAATGAAAAAAAAAATAGAGTAACAGAAATCTGGTGCATGCCATCTGTGTTCCGGTCATCTGCACGCCCAGAGACCACGGAGCAGACAAACACAACAGGCAACGGAACTGAATTTATATTGCATGCTGTATTTTTTTACGTCGTTGGTCGGTGAGGGGACATCACTGAACTTTTGTTGTCACTTGTGTACCGCTTTTCACCACTCTGTACTCTGAGGCCTACACAAAACGATGTCAGCACACTGCAAGCTGACAATGGATGGCGACACGCCGATGGCACTGGTTCAACTCACTTTTTTAAAAATAAAACCCACCGAGATATGTCAGTAGAGATATTTGACAAAAAATAGTTGTTGGAGAAATGAAAGCAGCTCCATAAAGGGCATCAGCTTTATAGAAATGTTTGATGTGAGGACATTCGTGATACCATACACTGCACCCGTGATACATCACGTAATTGGGAGTATTCGAGGGACATTCAAATTTAGATGCAGAAAATACAACGAAGACAAACTGCCATCTTCCACATCAGCACTAATGCCAGGGATGGAACATGAAACATTTTAATAACATCTTGTGAACAGAGAAACACTGGCAGAGTTCAGACCTTTTTCGAAAGCATTGAAGGAATCAGTTGGCAAGCCAGATAAAGGCGTCTCCGTTCTTGCAGGGTCTGCCTCCCTGGGCCCTATGCTGAGAAGACTCGATCCACAGGATACCATTTATGTTGTACAGGCTCCACTGAATCAGCATCTCCAAGGCAAAGAAGACAATACATTGGTTCCAACTGCACCTCAAAATCTCTGCATAAATCTGAAATGAGGAGGTACCTTTCAAAACTGCTGTGTCACTTTATACTGATTTTGAGAAAATGCATTACGTTTGACACAGCATAATACTGAATCTGAGAGGGTATTTACATTTTGAATAAAAACACATTGACTTTGCACGTTTTGATTGCCATAAATGAATGTTTTAGCTGTAGGGGCCGCAACTCATTTTTAAAAAAAATTGACTTGGCAGATTTTGTAAGTTACCTCCTCAAATGTAGATTTTATGTGAAGCAACGCAATTCAAGCAAGACAAGTAAAGGAGACTTCCTACCGTTTTCCCCATCGCCTAGCCCAAGCCCAGTTTTTCCAATATCATCTACATGTCTATTATATATTTCAGTAACTTGCAACATTTGGCATGACTAACTGACCAAACTATACACTCTTCAGGCCTTAAATTTGGCAGGAAAGTGGCAATTGAGATAAGGAAGATGATGGCTATAATTAAGTTGTTTATTGCTATGTAACATCTGTATTTTTTAATGTTTGTTTTGTAATAATAATTATAGTATCGTGCATGTCATAAAAAAGTAACCGTACCAAGCGTTCAGTTTGGTGCGTAGTGTTCTGGTGTGCATGAGTTCTGAAGTAAGACTGTAGTTTATTACTTTTATTTTAAGAGAGGGGGGGGGGGCAGAGAGCACATGATTGTTATTCCGGGCAATGCCCGGTGGTCATCTAGTTTAATATATTGCAGGAGATGGAATTATTTTTACAGTCATTGCCCACGACGCACTTTACAAGATGTGGAAAATACATGTACATGAACTTGAAGATAATTGTTTATAATTATCTTTAAAAAAAAACAATTTTTTTTTTCCACTTTTAATTGATCTGTGAGTGTGAACAATTCATTTTCTGCTTTGTTTTAAATCATTTCAACATTTGATATGCAAAAAAAAAAAGTTAATTAATGTATACTATAAATAACGAATGCCTAGAGAAATTTTGAAGATATAATAAGAGATGAGGGGCGGGGGCGGGTCTTAAAGTTCGTTCTTTCTTTTTTTCTTAACTTCAAATTTATAAACACGAGTACTGAAAAAATCAGACGTTCCATGCTTTCTCGCTCTGAAATACGCGGTGCATTTCTTGTCATTTACAAGACGCCCTCTCTAAGAAGTAATTAGTATACTTTGAAAATGAGAAGGACCATAAAACCTGCCCTGACCTGGCGTTTTTTTTCCACCAGACGACAAGTTTTTACATCTTACTAACTAAGCACCACCTTGTCAGCTGACAGTGACAGAGAAATGGGTCACTGAAATGTTCCGTCGCATTTCGGGGGTTGTGGGTTTGCTTTTTTGTGTCAGAGTAGGTATAATAGTCCAAACTGATTTTTACTTTTTATCACAACTCACCAGTTATTGTCTAATTTGATGGAGCTTTTCTAAGAATTTTGATACCAAATTTGTTATTCTGGCTTAAACTTTAAAGGGTTTGAAAGTTCTGGCATTTTCCAAAGTGAAAAAACACCTCGAATTTGCTACCTTTTGCTGATTGCACAATAGTCCAACTTTGACCGCCCATAAAATAACTGTTTATTGAGTCACAGCATTAAAAATTACATGTTTATGTATCAGTTTCCAAGTCAAGGGGGTGTACATTACGCTCAATTTTTTTCGGGGGGTAAAACTGTAGTACAAGCATCTCATTTTACTTTTTTTAATCATCAAACGTCATCCGACGTCAATTTTGTGTGAACTCTTGCAAGGGAGACAAAAATACATGTTTTTATTTTTGTTTTTAAATTAACAATTAGGTCAACCGCGTCGCCATTGACTTAGCACTGAGTGTCCGAAAAAGGTGATGAAATTAAGCATTGGGTGGGTCTATAAAAATAGTCGGCGCTTCGCGCCGAAACATGCCCTAAGTCTAACATTGGCACATCCTGAAAATACAAAGGCTGAGGTTCATTGCGTATAATTTTGATCCTGATCTATTAGTTTCCGCCAGTTTCTCGATCAACAAACTTTTCAACAAACGATTTTTAAAGGAATTTCAACTTAAAACAGGATAAAAAATACATTGAATTAAACCTCATTTATCTGGCTTTCTGTGTGAGTTATTTTCAAACACGCGCACTACATCGGCGCGACGCGCGGCGGTCCTTTGTTATGAGGGGGTCAAATCGGTATGTGTGGCTCAGGGCGAAAACGGCAAGACTGTCTTGTTCAAGCAATAAAAACACATGGCTACACACATTAAACAATACAAAAGATAATATACTTTGACAGAGGAAGGCTTGAACTTTATTTTGATGTAGGATACATGCCGTTTTACATAAACTCACAGCAGTACTAGCCTTGTAATGTTGGCCTAAAATTATGCCAAAACGGGATTTCGCCACTTCAGCGGGGCAGTTTGGACTACCTGCACTGAGACTCAGATTCCGGTGAAATTAGACTGGATTTTTCCAACGCAATCTGTGCGTGATCTGTGGGTGGGAGCCCTCAGCCTCTTTCACTTTCAGATGGCTGTGGTTTTAGGCACGTACAGCCCCAAATGCGTTCTGCTCTAGGGGCACGCATGTACAGTACCTACCCCCTAATCCCGTTCTTACCCTCAACCCTAAATATTATCGAATCCCTAACCCTGCGCCCCCCCCCTCCCCAACCACCTTAACAACAACAACAACACAAAAAAAAAAAAACAGAACAAAATGAAAATCTGAAAGAATAATTAAAGCTGTTAGGAATATTGCGGGAGGAGCTCTCTTGCTTTGGAGTCGCAAAAGGCTTTAAAATACGTAACCCCAGAGGAAAAAAAAACTTGGCGGACGCACTCACGAACATTCCTTTCAGAAAAGACGAAGACACGCTGTGTGTCCTTTCGTCTACTACAGTGGTTCTCAACAAGGGCAATATCCCACCTCGGAAAGGGGGGGGGGGGGTATGTGGGAAAGCAGAAAAGGGGACGAAAACATGAATAGATTTATAGATAGCAATTTTTTAAATTAAATTTGGCGGTGACAAATACAGAGCAGCCGCTGTATTGTTCAACAGCATGCGTAGACGGGTTAATTATGGCACTGAAACGACTGAGTCTGTTTTTTTTTCAGTGCATTTGTTAAAGGACGCTTTCTGATTTAGGATGAATTAAGAACACGCCTGTTATTTTTAAGGCTTTGGAAAATGTAACATAATTCCCGTGTAGCCTGTCTTCTTGTGAAATGTATCTTGCTCGGTTTGAGTATGGATTTCTTTGATTTGTGTGTCTGTGTGGGGCGGGAGAGGGGGAGGGGATGTTGGAAAAAACTTTGGAGCCCTAAGGGGGCGATTGACCACTGGTCTGCCAGTAGTGCAGGTAACTGAATGGTCGAGGAGTATGAACAGCATAATCTTAGCAGTCAAAAATTGGCAAAAAGAAAAGCTTGTAGGTAGCAAAGCTCCGCCCACTGACTAATAAATTGACCAGACTGGATGATCCCATTGTGTGACGTCACAAAACAGCGAAAGGTCATGAACCACCCGCCATATTAGGTTTAAGGTTGCGACCGACGCTTCAGCATAGCTACAATTTTGAATGACACCATTTTGACGCGCCTACTAAACGCGGAAGTTTGGTTCCGCACCAAGAAATTCATACATGTACAACCAATCTTGACAAATGAAAAGAAATTTCTACTGCAGATAGAACTAGAATCGGAATTTCCCAAGCGGCGGCCATGTTGGTTATACAGTCGTCGCTCGGGAAATTCCGTAAAAAACGACACAGCCCGAAGCTCGTGTTTCCAGTCTGGTTAATTTATTAGTCTGTGGCCCTGCCTAAGAAATACATACATGTAATTAAACGATACAATGAAACGCAAACTAAAACTCCAAAAGAGAAGACCGAATATGACCTATATTTCAGCAACAGCCTTCTTTAAGAAAAAAAACGACCGAAAAAAAAAGGAAAATTAAAACGAATTTTTTTTATCCTCGGGGATTAGATTAGGGGGTCAAAGTATGAACGTTTAGGACGTGTATAGTTTTAGGCCGAATACGGCCTATACAACCCGGTGTAACAGGCCAGATTATACCCCCGCCAGACTATACCTGGGGTTAAACTGGCCTAGCCCAGAATATACCCGGGGTATAATTATTCTGGGCTAGGCCAGTTCATACACCGGGGTATACTTTGGGCTAGGCCAGACTATAACCTCCCCCCCCCCCCCCCAGTCCAGATTATACCCCTGTTCTTTTCTTTAAACGAGTCAAGACCACAATTTACTTCAGCCATAGTTTAAATTGTTCACTACCACTGTCATCAGGTATCATATTGAAGCATACGTGTAAGCTCTTGTAAATTGAGGTACATTTGAGAAAATAAACATGCATTAAAAAGCATTGATAATGATGATATACAAAAAGGTTGAAAATCCATTCAAATTGATAAATTAAACTAACACTAATTCTACTTTTGTCCGTTGATATTATTATTGTGATTTTTAAAAAATTTTTTTATTAGTTGTCCACGAGTTAAACATGCACTCTAATTTTTTGGTTTGGTACCACTGACAATGTGACATACATTAATTAGTGGCAAGGTGTGAAATAATTATGACTCATAAGTGTAAAGTCATCTGAATTTTGTTTTAATTTTTGAAAATCAGAAATGGGCTTAATATGTCAGAACAATCAGATCTACATACAAAGTTACAATGATGCAGAGAGAGTTGGTGGCCTCTCGTGCTGAAGGCACCGGGTTCAAATTCCAGTTGGTGCAGGCATGTTGGGCTTTGGGGATTTTTCTCTTATTTTCATATCCCTGATCCTAATGTAGCTAGTGAGACTAGGTGCGACCTTAGGGAAGGTTCAAATATAATCTTACGCCTCAGAAGGGGGGGGGGGTGTGTTTGGCTCCTGTAAGAAGTGTAAGAAAGGGGGGGGGGGGGTCTTGAACCAATGTAATATTACACTTTTGTGAGGTGAGAATATAAAAAGGAATAAAAAATTAGACGACACAATAAACAAATATTATAAAAAGAGAGATAACTTATGAATTGACTTTGACACGAGTCTCATTTTTCCCTCATTTGTAAGAAAGAGTACGTGTGCAATGTATAATTATTACATGTATTATTGTAATATTGCGGGATGGGGGGGGGGGGGGGAGGAGAGAGAAGCAAATGTAAGAAAGGGGGGGGGGGGTCAAAAAGTCCCAAAAAAGGTGTAAGATTATATTTGAACTTAGTTCTCGTTTGTTCCAACTTCACTTTGTGCACAACTGAGAGATTCGACGTTAAAAACGCTGGCAGCTTTAACTTTCATATTATGATAAGGAGTCGGAATAAATCGGAATTGTAAAAAACAGCTTGATAAGTGTTACAATGCATTTTAAACAAATGTGATAGTGTGCATACCTCGTTCTACATTCCAAAGGGTCTTCATTTGTTCAGAAAATGGAGATAAAACAAGGACTGAGGTCGATTAGGGTCAGCCCGACCGGGAGAAGAAGTAAACTTGAAATAAACAGCCAGCATGTGTCACTGTCAGGAAGTATAAACTATGAACCATTGTTCGGTAGTGTCGCAGTTAATCTCTTAAGAGAATTGTTAGCCGCCAGCTAAGATTATATTGAATCGATAATCGCTATAATCTTCATCTACATATTATTATTTTTATGCAAAAGGGGCCCTTAGTATCGACATGTAGGCCTAGCACTAGTAGGCCCATTGTCCAAGAGTGTAAGTTTAAATCCCCCCCCCCCCCCAAATCACACAGCACAATCGAATGACGTGGAAATCTATTTTCTCCTTTCCTAACGAAACCAGCCATCTTAGTTTAACCTATTTATTTCTATTTGTGTGGCACCTGTTCAGGTACGATGGTCTATGCCAGAACGGATTTCGGCAACCAGCGAGTCTCTGGGTAGGTACCACAAGAGAAAATTTCAAAGTCCCCATGTGTGTGTTATATTCATGTTTTCAGAAACTGCTCCACAAACCATGAAAAACAGTTTTTGAATTTTAAAAATCCATTCATAAATGAAAAAGTTGTGAATATTTGAATATTTTCGGACTTAAAAAGTTTATTTGCTCGTTTTCGACATAGCCGAACAGGCGTATTCAAGACAACATAATACATGTACAAAAAATAGACCCAAGTATAGATGTTGCAATAGAAATCTGGGTTTGACATCTGCATGTCAAACTGCAGTACCGGTACATGTAATGTATAATGTACACGGTTCAGGCGCTACAGCGTACACTGCCCCACCCCCCCCCCACGTCAGTGATATTTAGTAATATGAGTATTATGAGATAAAGTAGCCTACGTGTTGAGTGATTGCTTTGTCCTTTAAAGCACTCTGCCTGTGCAAATCCCGGAATTAGATTCTCAATTGAGGGAGATCAGGGACAACAGGAAGTGATCCTAGAGATTTTAGCAGGGTGAAATGAAGAGACGGAGGACATCTGAGAACTTATCTAAGTTCTAACGCTTAACATTGACACTGTCATTTTTTAAAATTTTTTTTTGATTCTTTTTCTTTAGTCACGAGAAGATGAAACGTAGAATGATAAATCATAATATCAAATTCAGTCATGGGCGCAACTTGGTGTCAAGCACCCCACTGTAAGCAAGTAATGATCCCATCAGCCCTTATTCGATTGACTATCATTATATTATAGTACATGTATCAATATCATACATCCTAATTATTTCAGTTATATATATCTGTACAAAGTAGTACTGACATTTTTTAATTAATCCATTACAGAAGAGACACCCACATAATTTTAAAGATCGCTCCATCCATCCGCCCTATTCTAAACTGGGTGCAGGACTGTCTAAAGCTGTAATGAATTGGACGAATTTCACGTGTTACTAACTTGCAAAAAAAATCAAAGATCATAAGGAAACAGTATTTACCGTCTTGGCTACTTGTTAGAAAATTTTCTGTCGTCGATGCACGATAGAGAACTACATTTGTTTGCCATAAAGTTGTAAACGAATACAATAATGTCGCTTTGTGACTTCTCCTGGCGAAGTCTGAGAACTAAATTCATCTTCGTGTGAAAGAAAACATTTTAGTGATATCTTCAATTGTAGTCAATTTACAACAGATAAAGGTGAGGAAAGGTCGGTTATGTAGGGGAGGGGGGGGGGGCATTGAAAATGATGACTGTTGCTGGCAATTACACGTTGTATTTGATTGTATACTATAATAAGTGTACAAATGCTGCAGGGAGCGGAGAGAGTGAATGACTATGCATTTTGTCTGTTCGTTTGTTTGTTTAATGTTTTCAAAGATTGTTTACATGATTCTTGTGTGTTTTTGACTTGGCCGCCAGGCCTACAATAAACTAAAAATTAAATAAATCCGTGAAGTTGTGAAATAGAATGTTTTCATGTGTAAGAAAATGTTTCCCTACATATGAAAACATTCTTTCCATTTCTCTTCTTTAAGGGGTTTTGACCTTTCTGCTACCGTTTCCGTACACATGAAAACACTGCAGCTTTAGCCTTTAAAATTGATCATTTCTAGAGCTACATTTTTGTGCACGCCTTGCGACGAAGACATGTCATTTAGTGTAATCTAATGTCTCGGCGAAATAAAACCTAACTAATCTCAATAAATAAACTATATGGCCTTTAGCGTCTTTACAGACGGTCTTAGCAGCTAGAATATTCACTTTCACTTTGACTGACAGCTTCTCTCGTGGCTTATTCTACCAATGTTTGACCCGAGAGTGCGATGGCAGTGATTGCAGGTCAGTCTTTTGGGTTCACTTTGGCGAGTGTTTTCATTCCGCCTCTGTCGTTTTGTCAGGTATGTTTCTTTTGCCTTGAAGTCTACTGCGAGCGTGCCACTGCGCAATTTTTGTCTCCATCTGCTTCGATCATTTGCAAGGTTCTCCCATTCATTGGGGTCGATGTTAATAAATAAACTAATGTCAATAAATAAGCGAAAACAACAAAATAAAACTATATCATTAGGGATTGTGGACAGTATTTTGGAGCTTCACGAAAGAATTTTCTGCATCTTTGTTTGTTTTTGTTCACGTAAGTTACAAGCCAATTCAGACTGACACATTCACATTCTGGGCTGAAACAGACCAGACCTGGAGTAGGCGCCAGACTGATGGCTCGCCGCCCAATGTTATACATCACACTAAAACACTACTCACAGCCCATACCACCGCTTGGCAGCAGCCTAGCGTCTACATCAGCGTCAGTGTGAATCACCCTTTACTGCTTTAGTGTGGGAGAACGCACGTTCTTTCAGAGATACGCTACCGGCGCCTGAGGAGGTTGGGTATATTGAGAATAAATGGTTCTTGTGTGTTCTTGAAAGACCTTCGCAACTACAAGAAATGTTTTCCCAATGTATGGAGTTTATGGAAATCTGACAGTTCAGTTTTAGTTGCTGTCAAGAGAGAAACCATGAGTCTAAAAGTTGATTGCTTGACTTTTTGTTTAAGTTTATTCAATCTGGATCTACATAAATTTTGAAGAAAAAAAAATAAACGACCGATTTTCAACTCTTGTTTCTTTCATTCAAGTCTAGTGGATATTTCGCTCACAGCAAGTAAAGTTTGTAACGTTGAATGACGTGATAAAAGAATTGTTTCGTTACTTTTTTAGTTAAGGCCACTCTCTATGTTTATTTATTGCTCTGTGTTGGTGTCATTTTACATTTCATTATATTATAAAAAATGCAGATCATAATTGACTGTGAAACGAAAAAGATGTTTTGCCCCTGGAATGTCGATTCTGGCGAACGTGAGCTAATTCTAAAAGATTAAATTGCCCGGTCGAACAGTTTTGACAGTAACTTAAATTTAAATCTGAATATCAGCATTCGACTTTGAGAAGAGGTACTGTAGTCATTTTCTACTCAAACAATTCATGCCTGGTCGTGTTTATTCGGGTGGCCCCAGACTTTGCTCCATTTTCTATCCATCTCCCACACTAATCTTCAGAATTCTAACCGTATGTTTCCACCAAAGACAGCCCAGCACGACTCAGCCTAACCTGGACCATCGCACAATCTCTTGTGCCAACCAAGCATAGCATATCTGTTGTCTGCAGGAGCAGTGTGTCGATATAACGTCCGTAGCCCCAGTAATAGATCTAGACAACATTACAATAGCTCCCAGTGAGAAGAAGAAAAGTAGAGCTGAGCTGGACAAGCTGGGCTGACTTGTTTAGAAACATACGATAATCCGGTTTGTATCTGTAGCCTTACTGTAATGGTAGTATCTGCCCATCAACCCTACGGAAACCCAATGATGTCAAAGATTGATGTCAAGTTTGCTCATAGAGATGGCGTCATCCCTGTGCAGATCCACTGGTTAAGGCCTTGTGCTAATGTGCTGATGTCAATTTGATGAAGGAAATCTGCGCATGCCCCTTCAGCAATTCTACCAACTTTTCAGAACTCCTATATATATAGATCTAACAACGGATTGACATAGGCAAGATGGCAGGGATATCATGTTTAAAGGGACATGTTGCTGCCCTGCTTCTGAATTTGTTAAAGCTCGTACGAAAAAAAAAATCATGCCGCCGGGACAGTTGTTAATACATGTAGATAATGTAGATGAACCACAATAAGAGTAAGAGAATATGAGATCACACAGGGATCAGTCTGGCTGGCTATCAGCTGATGACAAAAACATCTAAAGTGTCGGTCATACTTGGCTGCCTTACCATGTCAGTATTTTTTATTTGTTTTTCGCAGAGTTTATTTGGTCCTCGAAGCCAAAATACTCGCAACAGGATTATGTTGCCAACTTATGTCTAGTTTCCAAAATGGTTATTGTTATCATCTATCTAACTGAAAGGTTTTTGTGGCCATTGAACTGAACCTAAGTAGTCCTAGCTTTACCTTTAACATTTTTTTTCTTTAAATCTATTCTCTATGTGTTGTTTTGATCTTGCTTTGTTTAAAACTTTCAGTGCCAAAGTAGTACTGTTATAACTTTGATAGTTCTTGTTACTTTTGAATTTTGGTTACCCCAAAAGGTAAATGGGAACTTTGAAACAATTTATCAAATGTCAAAAAAAAATTTTTTAAATCCCAACTTATAAACAAATTTGTAGTCGACAAACCAAATATTATTCATGATAATTTGTAGGCATTCAAGGGGTTAATGTGCCAACCGAATTTGATATATACAAGGATAAACCAGTACTGGTACAGCAGTTGAAATAGAGTGTTATTAAAATCAATTCTGCAATGTTTTCCCTTTGCCCAAGGGAAATAATCCATTTAAAATCATCTAAGCTCTAAAATATTTGCTTGGTTACTAGCCTTGGCTTGTCTGCCCGTAAGTACCGTCATTTACACCACACCCTCCCCTGGAAGGCACTCACTATGCTGCAGATCCATGAAAGAATTATTTTCTAACATGGACCCACAGTGTGTCTTGTCCTTTCTGAAAGAGGCTACGATCTACAACTTGATTTGAAAACTTTTATATTCATTTACAAAACTCTTTGCAAATGTATACAGTACACAAGTTTTGGGAATTTCATCAATGTAATAACTAATATAATAAATATGGAATTGTTTAATTCTGTGAACTCTAGAAGCTCTGAATACCAAACACGAATGGAAAACTCAAAGAGACTGTGAAAGGCGCGACGCGGCCGTAATCATGCCGACATGCCTTAAAACCCAGCTCAAATCGAACCAAATCTCCCCCCCCCTATTCCCAATTGGCAAGTGTTCTGTTCCACTTTTCCCAAAAATTGAACTGATGTCATCAGTGGACTCCAGCTGACACCAGACTCAGAGTCTGATACCATAAGCTTATTATTATCTCCTGTTAATTCCCAGTCTATAATTATGTTGCCCAGAACTTGGTGACAACACTAAACATTTCTTTATAATAATTATATTTTCCTAATTTCTTGTTTATACAGTGATCAAACTTTAAAGACAAATATCTCAAAGTAAGCGGAGTCAGGAGAGACGGAGAACACTTTGAACTCGGGGTAGGAAATCTCCCACTCCCAGCCAATATCCTTAAGTCAACCCGACATAGATTTGTATAGGATTTTTATAGAATTAATAATATCACCGTAAGGGTGGATCCTTATATCAAACCAACGTTGGAATGATGTCATTCCTATGTGCAAAATTAAAGTCAATCCCACATAGATTTGTATAGGATTTCCTCAGCACTGGTAGCATTACCACAGAGGCGGAATCCCTACATTAAACCTACGTTGGAATGATGTCCTAACCAGCGAATCTATGTAGGAACGGTGTCATTACTACGCAAACTCGACGTCAGTCCTACCAATCAGACTTCAGTAAGGAGGCGAAAGGTGACAAAATGTAAAAACCACAGAAAAACTGGGGTCGCAGCAAAAAATGGCAAAAAAGAAAGTTGTACGCAG
Organism: Onchidella celtica; assembly: GCA_963931925.1. Classification (NCBI taxonomy): domain Eukaryota; kingdom Metazoa; phylum Mollusca; class Gastropoda; order Systellommatophora; family Onchidiidae; genus Onchidella; species Onchidella celtica. The sequence goes on along the minus strand of OZ007573.1, from coordinate 6,013,207 downwards.
CAAAGCCTAGAAATAATACCCAAACGATGCATCAAAACACTAAGAAAAAGCGAAGACAAAAAAATCAATATTCGGTTAAAAACCTTCATCAGGAAAAACAACAACAGAAAAAAATGGAAAATTTGGGTATTATTTCTTACACAAGGCTTTACTACATGGCAACCGTTATTTTCACGACATGTCGGGAAAATAACGGTTGTGCGGTTTTTCACGACTTGTTTTTTTTTTTTTTTACCCATCAGTAAACAGCTGAGCCGTGCTTCTCTTCCTCCCTCTCTCGCTCGATCTAACTGGCGGAAAATGACCCCCTATACTGCCAAGTATGCCTAAGTTCGAGGTTAGGCCTAGGGTGTATCACGGCAAATGCAAAGTTCTCACAATGCTCACAATGATGAATGAACTCGACATAGGCTATTATTATGCAGCCTACATCATGTACGAGTACTAGATCTAGCTACATGAAGCCTGCCTACCGTCAACGCCCCACTCGCGCAGCAGATCTGCCAACTGTCTTATTTTTTCCGGGACTGTCTCGGAATGGGATCTTCAGATTTTAGTTGTTTGGGAGGGGTGTAGGCTAGTCTTGGTGTATGAGGTTCCTGATGGCTCAGAGCCCGACTTTACATAATTATTTGATACTGGTGGTCGGAGTGTAAGGATGCGCCCATGCACTCACCTGCTGACGTGCTTCATTATTCAGGGAGTGGTCCCGCCTCTTAGACTGAGAGCACGGCCCACAGTGGTCTTTGAGGTACTAGTAGTGATCAGATTAAACCATTATGTCTGTTCTAAGGGTGCTTTCAGATATTGTGAAACAGGTCAGAAGACTGGGGGCTGGGGGTCATTGGTGGTGGCCCCAGGCCGACTAGGCCATATCCCGTTTTTGCCTTACTTCCAGCTAGTTGGCAGGTCTATCGGGTCAAGTGTATGATGCTGGCTATTCTTGACTCAACTACCACCAGGCGCACGTACGACCTTCGTCTCACACTGCATTGTAAAGGTGCGCGCACAGTGGATTCGGCTCGTCAGGTGACGAGACTTCAGTGTTGCCACCCAGTCTACCCATTTTTACCCTACCGCCAACAATTTTCTACTAATTAAATGTGCCATAAATGCATTGAAATCTATGTAGATCATAGTTTTTGTATTCCAAACACTTAAAGCCGTTTTCATTTTCATTGTTTATTTAAAAATTCGTCCCACTTCGAAGGGATGGGGACATTACAAGGCCTCTCATCCGCCGGTTTGATCAAAAGCGAGAGGGAGGAAGAGAAGCACGGCTCAGCTGTTTGCTGATTGGTCGAGAAAACAAGTCGTGAAAAAACGCACAACCGTTATTTTCCCGATAGGTCGTGAAAATGACGGTTGCCTTACTACATAGTGTACAGCTTTCTCTGTTTGCCAATTTTTGACCTCACAAGGAGGTATTTTTGTTGTTTTGTACCATTATCTGTTGAGGCAGGTGATAGACGCTGGCTAATTTACAAACTACACACTATAGCATGTTCAGTGGAAAGAGCAAGTGATGAAAAACAACAACAACATAAAAAATATAATGAAAAAAAACCGAACTTGTTGAGTCGCATTTTGTTATGTCGGTGCAGTGAACAACGAAGTTCCTGGACAGCAATTTAATCCTTCAGAAAATTTTAATCCCACACTTAGGATTGACGTCTAGGATTGCACATAGGAATGCCATTGTTCCATCGTAGATCCGTTAGTCACAACATCGTGCCGATGTTGATTTTGTCACAAGCAGAGTTAGGGTCTTGGGGATGTTACGACTGCACGAGAGGCAGCTAACTCACACTCGGACACAACCACACAAGAAAAGTATTAAATAACTAGAGCGTATATATGTCAGGCCGGTCAGGCCATAGTTTACATAAATATTAATAACAAAACAAAAGACAATAGGGGTATATATTCAAACCAAAAAAAAACTCTAATAACTTAACCAATGATATTCATGTAACTATGGAGGTACTGCAATCAATAGCAAATAGGTATATTATACGAAACTAGATATCAATTTAAAGTGACAGTTGAGTCGCCACTGGCCAGTCGCCAGGCAAACTCTCCCTAAATCATATGGGCTTGAGTGTTAGGAGAGCCCAGTATGTTCAAAGCCTACAGAAGCACTCTTCGGCTTGTAGGTAATTTAAGCAGTTGCCAAAAGACTATATTTTATGCACAATCACTATTCAATTCATCAACAATGTGCTATATTATTCCAATCATACTATGGCAATAGATCTATGATACAGGACACTCGTGGTCGAGTGCCAGCTGGGGTTTCCTTAGTCTTCCTATGAGGCTGTAGTTCTCTCTCTATCTCCGATCTCTATTATGCTTGAATAAATAAGATATAGTACCATTGGTCACGCCTACTGGTAGGCGCGAACATCAATGTAGCGCAGCGTGGGCTTTCAAAGGTCAGCCCACTCAGACCTTTCTTTCTAGAGCTCAGTCAGTCCGTTAGCAAGGACTTCTTGTCTTCAAAGCACACAGTTCAGGTACTGGTCAACCGGAGATACTTCACGACACGATGCTTCTGCTCGTCTGCATTCCCCTAAATCTGAACGTTACACGATGTCTTATACTATCTAACTACCCAGCGTGCTAGTCCGCTGGCCCAATTAGTTCAGCTATCTCATAGGTCGAAACCTCCCACCATTTTAATTGTAGTAATACGTCTGCACTATTCTACCAGCCAGTTAACGTGCAAAAACTTGTCTAGTCATACTTAACAATGTCAACTAGCCCCACCTTGTTTCACCCCTACTCCATTACTTATTAATCACGAACATTAAAACCGACAAGCGTGAATCTAACAGTTTAACTTTACATTTATTTACTCACCAACTATAATTCGCGAGGGCCGTTCAAGGCCACCAGCCAATTTCTCATGGCCCTGGTAAAACAACAACAACTCACTCTCTGCGTGAGTTTTAACAACATCTGAATCATGACAGATTTGATGAGAGGAACCTGCTCTGTCGGTAGTCCTGCCGACCCTACGGAATTCCTGTACAAATCTACGTTGGATTGACATAAGGATGTTGTTGGATTAAACGTTAATGAGTTTTACTTACTCATTTATATGCTATGACAACTGAATCAAATTAAATGTAACTAATTAGTTTACATAAAATAAAAAATAAGATAACACAAAATAAAGGAAACTAATTTTGCTTGTCATGATAATTATCCAGTCAGTATCCTTATATCAATCCGATGTAGATTTGTATAGGATTTCTGTAGTGTTAGCAGTATTACAGTAGGGCGGATTCCCTATATCAAACCAAAGTCAGAACGATGTCGTAATCAGTAGATCTACGTAGGAAGGATGTCAATCCTGTGCAGACTTGACGATTTTCTTCAGCTGAGAACTCCACAGACATCCCAAGTCTCAAATTATTTGGGAATTCCTCATGCCATTTCTCTTACTGAGATAGATCAGTGGTTAATAACATGGGCGTTATCGCCTCCCAAAGAATGATTTTGATTACCGTGGTGGGGGCCGGGGGGAGGGGGGTTAAAACGAAATAAAAGGCGGCAAGGGGATGAAAACACTAAGGGGCGATTTGGGGGGGGGGGCAGGCGGAGAAAACGCACAAGAAGGGGATTATTGAGCTTTGGGGGGGGGGGCAGATACAAGCACGAGGAAAATTTAAGTATCTGTCGTCACAAAATCTATCAGAGAGAGAGAGAGACAGAGAGAAGGGGGGAAGAGAGGGGAAAGTGATAAGGGAGTAAAGGGGGAGGGGAGGAGAGAGAAAGAGGGATATGGGGGGAGATAGGGTAGAGGGAAGGGGAAAGTTTATCTCTTGGCAAAGCTGAGTTCCTCATTCAGATCGACCCAGTTTATGTCACGTTATAAAATGCCTGTATTGGTGTCAGTAGAACGGGTACTTTTGGCTGGTTGTTTTAATTTTCTCCCTCTATTTTAAGTTTGGCCGACGGTAGATAGTTGATTCTGGCAATAAGCTATTACGGGTATTTGATATGCTAGTTTGTAAAGCATTTTCACAATGTCTTCCTGCATTCCCCATTTTTATTATAGCTTTTCGTAAAGAGAAACAGTTTCAAAAAAACAATAGACTGAAAGGCCTCTTTGTTTGGTCTGGGAACTTGTGACAGAAATGTGACCATTTCTTTTTCTTTTTGTAACTAGATGTTACAGTTTTTAAATTCTGTTTCAATTTTGCTAATTATTTTTTTCCTGACGTAGATCTACCGAGGACTGAAAGCTGTTGATTTTCCTTTATATTTTTGTTTCGGTTTATTGTATTTATAGCGTTTCTTGAATGCTTCTAACTCTGGTTTTTGCAAAAGACAACATTTTCAAGCCAAATCTACATGTATTTCGTATTGCATCAGATTCGTTCAGTCTATATTATTATATCAATGCACCCAAATTAAAAAAAAAAAAAAAACTCAAAAGGAAGCAATATAAATTAATAACAAAATTATATAAAAAGATCTCCAAGTAGTTATTATTTTAATTTTGTCCTTCTATTTTAAATTTGGCCAACTGTGGGGAGGTGATTGCGGAAATGCTTTGAGCATAGAAGTGTTTGTCAATCAATCATATAAGTGTGTTTTGGCTCTTCAATATTTTTATCATAAGAGCCACCCACAAAGTTCATTACGCTCAGATTTGGCAATTTTTTGGGTTGCCACCCACGTGTGTTCCATGCACGTAAACTGATTATCATCACTGGCATTAAAACAAATACTCTTTTCTTTGTATTTATGTTTTTAAACTGTGGATGAAATTGAGAAAGAAAACATAGCCTATAAAGAAAAAAGTAAGATGAGATACAAACACCGAACAAATAATTATTATTCTATTTTCTTTTTACTTTTTTTCTTGACTGAAACAGTGAAAAAAAAAAAAGGATAAGTTAAGAGTCACTTCATTATCCCAAGAGGGAAATTCATTTTCACTGAACGTTTAAGAGTACATACATGGCACACATATCTTAGGCTACGTGTTATTATATTATGATCATGCCATACACAACACATGAAGTAATATATGGCATTTAACTTTAATAATCAATGGCTAGACTGCGTTCCCAGTCAACGGCTGTACAGAAATCTGACGCGTAGTACTGGCGTCATGTTTGCACATGGGAATTGTGTCGTTCCACACAGATCAGCTGGTGACGACATAGCAGTGACTTTGGTTTGATGTGTGGAACCCGCTAATACGGTTATTCTACCAATCCTGCGGAAATCTACATCTGATTGACGTGGGGTTGCTGCTGGCTGGGTTGTTAAGGCGAATTGTAGATGGCTAAAACGATCTTCCGTATCTTTCTCTGTTTGCTTTGATGTGATCTATAAATTGCTCCTAGATGATCGAGAAATGAAACAAGGGAGATAACAAGAAAAACAACACGTAGTTGTCTCCAAAATAAATGGAATCGGTTTTTCCCAAATTAACTTGTAACACATCCACAGATCTCAACCAAATTTGGCAAATATATTTTTCACCTCATGTTGTTACTAACATATACTTTTCATAAAGTTTCATCCACAGACATTTTTGTTTCCTTCATAAATATTATTTAAGAAACGAAAGTATGTACTTATCACACAAAAATAATTATACAGTTACTGTGTAACTGTCTTGCGATAATTTCACTTTGTGGGAAATACAGACTTTCGTTTACGTGCAATAATATCTCATATAATAATTAAACGCAGTTAGACTGATAGCAAGAAGACCTAACTGAAAGTTACGGAGGCTATCAAGTGTTCTGAAATCGTTAACACTTTTACAATACACCAAAATATTTTGACAATTCAGGAAATCATACTTGGGGTTTTGTGAGGGGTGGAGGGTAGGGTCGGGAGGTTAAAACCTCTTTGGAGAATTTTCTATCTGTGAAAATATACCTACAGCTCTACAGGCTTCAACTTGATTCTAAATATTTGTGAAGTGTCGAAATATCAAATGTAGGGGGTAAATCCTCATTGGAGATATTTTTATCTGTCAAAAAATAATTTACACACTACAGCTGTACAAACTGCAACTTGATTCTAAATATTTGTGAAGTGTCAAAATATCAAATGTAGTGAGCAAACCCTCTTTGGAGAAATTTTTATCTGTGACAAAATCCCTGTAGCTCTACAGACTGCAACTTGATTCTAAATATTTGTGAGGTATCCAAATATCAAATGTAAGGGATAAATCTCTTTGAAGACATTTTTTTTAACTATGGGAAAAACATCTCTATACATTCTAATGCAAAAGATCAAAATAATTCCAAAAATTTGCTCAAAATCGAGCTCCAAGAGCCCCCCCCCCCTTCCAGCCCTCCTCCCCCTTTGGCCCCTCCTTCCAAAAGGGAAACAACCTGAAAACCTCTCTCATGCCGAAAGAAAAGTTATAGGCTTTCTTTATTTTCTGTATTCATACAAGAAAATTAATTTTTTAACTAAAGTTTGTGTGTGTGTGTGTGTGTGTGTGTGAGAAAAAGAGTGAAGGAGAGAGCGAGAGAAGGGGAAGAGAAAGGGAGGAGAGGGAGAGAAAGAATGGGGGGGGGGGAGAAAGAGAGAGCTGAAGAGAGACAGAGAGAGCATCTTTTTTTGTTGCTTAAATTATTAATTAGTTATCTTGTTATTTCCTCGTGGTTTTTGCAATTGAGGCTGCTTTTTTCTTTTTTATTTGAGGGGCGATTTTGAAGGGGGCGGGGGGTGGGGGGGTGTCACATGAATTCCACTGGCTAATTCCTTGGTGAAATCTTTGAATTCATGTCATCAATGGACTTCACTTGACATCTGATATACAATAATTTTATTATTTTCTCTGGGTAGGGGCAGGTTCCCTACATGAAACAGACGTTGTCGGGGCGATTTCGGTTTGCACGTAGAAACAATGTCAATCCTATGTGCAAACTTGACATCAATACTACGTGTCGGATTTCCTTAGGGCTGCTGCCCACTGGTGGACCTACATTTTTGGGGCCCTGGAGCTTGGACTGTAATGGGCCCCCTTCACAATCAGCAACAATAGGGCAGCATTCACTCATTAAAAAAAATTTCTATAGGGGGCATGAAGCTTAACCCTTTCAGTGTCACAGACCTCCGCAGCGGTTGTCGACATCTTCCTAAGCAAGTGCGCCGAGATCGCTAAAGTGGTCAATCAGAGGTAGGTTGGATCTATGATAAAGTATTACATGTATATAAATGCGAATACTGACAAGGACGTTCTAATTTCTTTTCCATGGGTTTCAGGAGTGATTTTCGGGTAACACCGAAAGGGTTAGGAAGTGTATATTTAGGCCGAATACGGCCTATACAACCCGGTATTTTAGGCAAGGGAGTGCCAATTGTCATGGCGGAGTACGGTGTCCATTGTCGATTTAAGTGTGTATTGGAATGGTCAGATGGACCTGGGGTCATGAGGGTCTAGTCAGTTTGTATCAATGGGCGGTAGTCAGATTGACTATCAGGCGAAAAGGGGCTGGGGTAGCCATTGGCGATCGACGAACTGTCAATGGCCACCGCAAAATGCGGCGGTAATTGACGCTACCGGAAAATGCGGTGGTAATTGACGTTACCTTTAGGCAATACTGTATGAACACAAATTCTGTGTTTAAAAAAACAACAACACGCCAGAACAGTGCAAACTGCAAACTCGCACTACCGGCCCAAATAACCCGAACCGGGGTTTTGTGCTATTTGTATAAATATACCTAGCCAAAGGGTTAAGCTTCATTATTTTCATAGTAGATCAGCAATTGTTAGTGGCTGGCCAGCTGCGGAAAATCACACAACATAATATAAACATTTTATCGCCCCTATCAAAGATACCACAATCCCCCATTACTCTAGATAAATTTCACCCATCCATCATTTACCTGACACTCAGAGGGCTTTGGAAAAAAATCTCTAAGTTAAAACTAACAGCGTCCTGCGTGTCACGATCACGTGCGTGAAGATGGTCACGACCACGTGTGTGATGAGTACCTAACTTATTTACCTTTCAAACCTAGCTAACAAGCCAAGCAAGCAGACCAGCGATCAACGGACACATGGAGTGAGATTTAAATTAAACGATATTTAATTATAAATGCATGACAAAACTTATGTCAAAACATTCAACTCATGATAATCACATACATAATCACAAAAACAGAGATACTTCAAATTTACTCTTGGGGATCATGGCTATTATCTATTCCCCGTTTCACATCTAGATCTAATCCCTCTGTCTATAAACTTAACTACGTATACTTAATAGTCTCTGTCAACAGCTGCCCTCCTCGTTGATGCAGTTTCACTTCTCCAGAGTTCACACAATCCTTTCTAGATCTTTAATTTCGACGATAAAAGGGGAAACAGACGCCCCTGGCTTCACACAAATAAGAACACACAGTTCACACCCGCCATCGTAGATTACTTGTTCCTTGAGGGGTTCTCGACATCCCGTCCTCAAGACTCTTCAACTTGCAAACACACAGCACACCGACGGTTCACACCCGCCATCGTAGATTCACGAGCTTCTGATGGGTTCCCATCCTATCATCAGAACTCCTCAACTTCTGGTCCCCATGGCACGACCTTCCACTTGTCGCCCGGACCGATCAATTCTTCTTATTGGGAAATAAATGTGAACATCGTGGATCCCTCACACACCTAACACTTCTGGTCCCCACTGGCACGACCTTCCACTTGTCGCCCGGACCGATAAATTCTGCGTCTTCCTTTAGGAATGAATAACTTGGGAACCCCCTGTGTCGAGCTTCTCCTCTACTTATACTCCCGAGGTTTTTGCACACGCGACTAGTTTAAAGCGAGTCGTGTATATCTATCCACGCTCGTCAACAATGTTAAAAACCGTGTTTTCCCCTGCTAAGCTCACCCCCCCTAGACTCGTGGCGCACAAGGCCACCGACCTTCCTCGTGATATTAATCTTTCATGCTAGTCAACAACTTAAAAACTCCCCTTCTCCCCTACTAAGTTTACCCCCTCTATACTTGTGGCGTACAAGGTCATCAACCTTAATCGTGACAGGAACCACCATCATTCTTAACAGGTTTCACACTCTCCTTTTCTTCACAGGCTATTGAACAAATCCCTCACACTATGACATCAAGGGTGACGAAAGATGAGCTCAGTATAAACCCAGTTCTATCTTCATAACACACAACAGTTGGAACTGCTTCTGAAGTCTCGGATCAAGGTGGTGGTTGTTTTTTTTTCCTAAAAAAGATGGACGGAGGGAGAACATACAGCAAAGACTTTTTTCAAGTATTATTATCTTTACCTGCTAATCTTTCTACACACAAAGATAACATAAATCTTGTATTTATTTCAGGACATGTTACATAATATATTACAAATGTCTTTAATTTTTGTTTTGAATCTTCATTTTCTCAACACTTAAAAGAAAAAATGGGGACAATATAATATTTGATAAAATAGAAAGCTCAGAGAGGTGTACTGTTAAGGAAGATTTTTTTTTTAAAAAGGGGGGGGGGGAGTAGATCAGACAGACAGGCAGACAGACAGATAGACAGACAGACAGGTAGACAAATGGACAGACAGGCAGACAAATAGACAGACAGACAGGCAGACAGACAGACAGACATTTGAACAATTTGGTCATTGTCTTCCAGCTTTCAAAGGTAAAGAAGACTCAGGAAATAATCTGAATCTTTTTAAATGTGATTTAATAAATTGTGGCTCTGAAAACAGGATCATTTCAATGGTCATTTATTTCCTATATGTAAACAACACACTTTCAGTGTCACGAGCGGGTGAGCGAGGATCAGTAGTTACGAGAAGAGGGTTAGAATAAAGTTAACCCACGGGCCACGGGGTAAGGGAAAGCGTGCATGTTGTGAGAGTGGGGGGGGGGGGTCTGAATGAGGCGAGAGCGCTGTATTACTATCACTGCACACTAAGACGTCCTAGGGAACGGACGCAGGAGAAAGCCCCAGAGGGCGAACATAAGGGGAGCAGTCGGGAGACTTGGGAGTAGTGTTTTTCCAGTGATGACTGGTGCCGGGGTCGGGCCGAAGCGCCGCCTACGGTGAGCACAGGGGATAGGCCAGCATAGGGCCGAAGGCCACACATAGGCCAGGAGTGACGCTGTCGTGCAGGACAGTCGCAGCACATGAGTCGTGGCAGTCTGGCCACCGACAGGGACGTATATATGATCGTGAATGTGCTATTGAAATGCTAATGTGCTATTGCCATGTGAATGTGCTATTGCCATGTTGATGTGCTATTGAAATGCTAATGTGCTATTGCCATGTTGAGGTGCTATTGGAATGCTAATGTGTTATGGCAATAGGAAGGTGCTATTGAGAGACTGCGGTGCCAGTGAAATATTAATGTGCTATTAAGACCCTGAGAGGAGAGGCTGAGGCCGAAGTGTCTTTAGAAAGTAACTACCGGGTTGTGGACCCGAGGAAGAGTGCATGTGGGAATAAGGCCGTTGGACAGTAGTAAATTCAATAATATAGTGTATGTAATTGCACTTTTATCTGTATCTTTATGTATAATAAATGTGTGAGTCTGATGGGTTGTTCTGTTAAGTGTTATACTTGTTCGTTCGTGATTGTTGTCTTGTTATAATTATTACATCTCCCAGTCTGGGATTTGTGACACTGGGGGCTCGTCCGTTTTGACACTGGGGGCTCGTCCGTTGTGACACTCGTCCGTTTAGTTACCTGTGGTCATTTTGACATTGTGTATTCGTCATATCTAGTTGTTTTTCTGTTGTGCTAGGAATTCGTGCTGTCTTTTGTTCGTGGAATGAATGGAAATTTCATGATGGTATAATTTATGTATATTTATGAATATGTATTGATGCATGTATTGCTATGAATATGTACTAATGTGTATTTGAACTTTCCAGAGTGTGTGCGTGCCACCCCGAGGAGTCAAGCAGCCAGAGCTCCGAGATAAGGGGAGAAGTAAAGTCAGAATTGAAAGTAAAAGTTAAGTAAAAGTCAAAATTTTTGTGCCCTGGATTGTGGGCTGTCCCTTTAATCTGTCTTTTTCCCTGTTTTTGCTGTTTTTGTTGTCGTTATAGATTATACGGGCGGTGGCGCGGGTTTGCTGTGTTGAACTTAGTTTATCCTTTAAAAAAGGTGTGGTAAACTTGGAACTTCGTTCATCACAGTGAACAGTTCTGTAGGGCTTTGTTATTGTTTAGTTGTAGCGTCGATATCTTCTCTGTTTCTACAGGAAGACGTATTCTCTTGTCCCCTCTCTGACCTATCTGTAGATACGTTCTTTTTTTTCAGACTCTGTTCTTGTTCGTACCTTGTAGTGTATTCGGCGTAGTTAGGTTGCATTTTTTCCCCATTATATTTTTTTTAGAAGTCTTTGTCCTAGTCTGGTTCGTTGTCCTTGATGTCCTTGTGGTCCGTCTACTGAATTTCCTCATTCTTGTCTTTTCTTTTCGCTTTTGTTACTTAATAGTGCAATACATTTTATAGACATAGAATTAGTTAGAGAGAGTATGCTGTAGAATGTTTAGTTAGGTGTGCTTCTGATTTGCATTTGAAAATAGTGCTTGTTATTGTAATGGCATAATTTCAGGTCTCGGGATACGTCGTGTATAGTAACTACATAGACAGTATATTGTATTGCTAATTGTATAAGAATAAATCCGTGAAATGGCAGAGCTCCAGCAACTAATGAAGTTAGGGACGGAACTTGGTCTTGAAGGCGTAGAGCTACGTAGCTGGATTAAAGAACAGCAGGCGGAATTGCGCGATGAGCGTGCTAAGGAGAGAGAAGCTCAGGAGCAGGAGAGAGAGGCTAAGGATCGGCAGCAGGAGAGAGAGGCGCGAGTAAGAATCGCGGAGTTAGAGAGCAAGAAGAATGCGCCAACGGAAACAGTTGAGCGGCAGGGGCAAAATAAAAGTGGTGTTAGGATTAAGCTCCCTACGTTCGACGACCGGAAGGACGACATAGACGCCTTCCTTTACAGGTTCGAACTGAACGCACAACTGCAATGGGGGGAGAATAAACAATTATGGTCCACGTACCTGGCTTCCTTGTTGCAGGGGCGAGCGTTAACCTACTTTAAAGAGCTACAGCGCGAAGACGTACATGATTACGATAAGCTGAAGTCTTTGCTGCTTCGCCGATTTGCGCGTACCGAGGAATATTTCCGGGAGCAGTTTAGGCGAGCACGTGCGGATACCAGGGAGGACTTTGCTGCCTTCGTCGCGAGATTGACAGAATATTTCGCGAACTGGGTAGACTTGGCGCATGTGGGCGCGGATTTTGCTAAATTGAAAGACCTAATGATCCGTGACCAGCTGTACGCGTCGTGCCATAAAGATCTGGTGGCTTTTCTGAAAGAAAACGAACCCGCGACGGTGCAGGAGGCGTCAAAGTTGGCGGAAGCATACCGTACGGCACATCCGTCCAAACCAGTCGCGAGGGCGTACGTACAGGATGCTGGTTACGTCGCTGTGGTTGAGGGGTCGCCGACAGGACATAAAGACAGGTCGCGTCAGCGTGGTGCCTATAATGGGCAAGCCCAGGGGCAACGTAGGGGGTATCACCAATCACCTGCATATGGATCCGGTAAGTTTGACCGAGCAGGAGGGCTAGGTCGCGGTAATGGCCGAGGGCGATTTGTGACCTTTGCCGATGACCGACGGCATAGGGACTTTAGTTCCGGTCGCGACGGGTCACGGGGACCCAGGGCTAGCGGAGCACAGGGAGCGGAATGTTGGACTTGCGGACGCGTAGGTCACTTTTCACGCGATTGTAGGGCCGCGAAGTGTTTGAACTGCGGAAGAGCAGATCACATCAGCGTGAATTGCCCTGCAGGTAGGATAGCGGCGAACGTGGATGGCAATCACGGTAGCTCCACTCCATGTTCCCCTAATAAATTTCATCATGCGGCCGCGTGTGTTACATCGGACAACGGAGGCGGACAGTATTCTAAGTGTCCCAGTTGTGAGAAGTTATTATCTTCCGGTGTTTTACCTTGTGGGAGAAAGATCCCCGTTATAAATTCATGTCATACAGGAGGTGGTCTTAGGGTTTATCCGGGGTTTGTTGGGGACGAACCGGTCTCGGTTTTACGAGATACAGGATCTACCGTTGTGGGAGTGCATAGGGACTGCATTCGGGATTCACAGCTTACAGGTGAGACTGTCCCGTGCATCCAATTTTCAGGGGCCATAGAGAAATTACCCATGGCAAAGATAGTGATAGATACGCCTTTCCTTAGCGGGGAAGTCGAAGCAGTCGTTGGTTGCTTTCCAGGCGCCCAGCTCATCATTGGTAATGTATCGCGGGTGGTTTCCCCTTCCGAGGAGAATGTGCAGGCATGGTCGCAATCAAAAAGTATTGACTTTTGTGCCGCAGTCGAGACACGTCGACAGGTACGTGATAGGAGTAAGATTAGACCTTTGGCAACGCCAGCGGTCAACCTGGATATCACACCAGGGCGCTTGGCGACATTACAAAAGGAGGACCCATCATTGAGTCCATGTTTTGAGGAGGCGCGAACGGAGAAAACGAGGAAATATAAGAACGGCTCGTCTTCCTTTGTTATTCAGGCGGGCATTCTGTTCCGTAAGTATGTAACGGTGGCCTCCATTTTAAAGCAGGTCGTTGTGCCAGCGTTGCTAATCGCAACAGTATTGCATTTGGCACATGATGTCCCATTGGCGGGTCATATGGGTATAGCTAGAACCAAAGAAAGGGTTCTTAAGAATTTTTACTGGCCATCCATCCACAGAGATGTACGAGTGTATTGTAAGACGTGCAGTGCGTGCCAAAAGACGACGCATAAGGGTCGTACACCCCAGGCTCCTCTTCAGAATGTAGCAGAAGAAGCTTCTAGTATTGCTTCAAAAAGAGCAAAAGCCTATAAAGATAGAGGATCCAAACTGAGAATTTTTAAGCCAGGAGACAAGGTCCTATTGTTATTACCTACGGACCATAATAAGTTATTGATGACATGGAAAGGTCCTTATGTTATTGAGCGAGTTGTTTCGAAGGTAGATTACGCTATCCACATTGATGGATCAATTAAGGTTTTCCATGTTAATATGCTACGGAGATTTTGTGAGAGACCAGAGTATCTGGGTTCTCATACTGGTATTAAAGGACATACCTAATGTCGTGTCATTCTTTGACGATATAGCATGTCCTACGTCGACATGGTCTGATCATATTCAGACACTAACAGCAATTTTTAAACGATTACGTCATTTTGGGTTAACTGCTAAACCCGCAAAGATGGATTTGGCATGTCCAGAGATAGTATTCTTAGGACATATGGTGGGTAGAGGTGTTCAGAGACCTGAAGTAACAAAAATTGACAAATTAGTAGGGTTGCAAATCCCTAAAACAAAGAAACAAGTCAGAAGCTTAGTGGGAATTTTGAATTATTACAGAAAGTTCATTCCAAATTTTTCCTCCTTGTCATCTTCTCTTACTGACCTTACTAAGAAGGGACAACCCGATAAGGTCCAGTGGACGTCTGAATGTCAGACAGCATTTGATAATTTGGTGACAGCATTATCATCGTCACCCATTCTGATATTACCCGATTTTCGATCTAATTTTGTCCTCAGAACGGATGCGTCGGACTCTGGTGTCGGCGCTTGTCTTCTACAAGAGAAGAACGAATGTTTCCATCCTGTGTGTTATGTCAGTAGGAAGTTATTGCAGAGAGAAAGAAAGTATTCTGTGATAGAGCGGGAGTGTCTGCCATTGTGTGGTCCGTCCAGAAATTAGGACGTTATCTCATGGGACGAGAGTTCTGTATCCAGACAGACCTCAAGCCACTGACATTTTTGTCGAAGAATCGTTCGTCCAGCCCACGCTTGTCTAGATGGGCATTGGCTTTGCAGCCGTATACCTTCGTTATTCAACCAATTCCAGGAACCAGCAATCATATCGCCGACTACCTTAGTCGAGCCTAGGGGAAGAGTTCAGGAGCTTATACATCGGAGGACAGGAACATTGACAGAATCTGTGTGAACGAGTCGTCGACTTTAAAATATTGACATTATAAATGTTACAAATCTGGTACTGGGTGGTAGTGCCCTCTAGCTGTTATGAAGAGGGTCTTCTCAATGATGGAATTATGACTGCATTTTAAATCGAGAGGTATTTACTATTTACTCTTTCGTACCATGCCACACACTAAGAACAATCTGAATAAGTTTCATAAACAGACCTGCAGGGCCACAAATTTAATTACATTAAATTTCCTAACAATTTTGTCTAGATCTATTACATACTAAAAGACAACATCAGCAGCATCAAATGAAAATTCAATAATATGTCACTAGAAGTCTTCTCTAGATTCCTATAAGGTTATGATCATTCTGACTCACTAACAATTTAAGTACTAGTTATATATCTCTCAGATATAGTCTGCCTACTATCTATCAAGCAATATACTAATGTCTCTGGCGACGATGTCCTCTCAGCTATTTGTGCCTACCGCTTATAATGGATCAAGCTCGTCAATATAAACTGACGTAGTTAAGTCTATTGGATCTACTCTAGGATGGGCTGGCAATCCCCAGCCTCATCCAGACAAATCAATCCCAATTCACAGATGTGTATGCCAAACATTCATACTAGTGGCAAGTCAATATAAATCTTTGTCTTGCATTCTTGGGTAGCACTCCTAGCATATGCGGCAATCCTGTCCTACTGGATAAATTATGTTCAGTTCCTCGTTCATTGTTGAATCATCAAAGGACAAACACTTACACTTGGTCCCTGGTATTAGAAAAACCAGGGAACAGTAGACAATAGCAGTGGGCATATCTCATTCAAGCATATGGCTTCATCTCAATGTCTATAGTGGACTAGACATGAATCAACAGTCTTATGATTCTTCAGGCAGAATCGTGCCGACGCCTGCACAGATTGGAATTTTCTGTATGGAGTAATGGACATGGGTATGGCTACGCTTTTATACTGTGCAGCCACCTGCAAATTACCGTCCAAATCCCTAGATTTGATTGGTGCATCCATGCGAGCTCATCTCGCAGTATTAATATATTCTACGTGGGAGTTGGTCACGGCCTTGTACTAAAAACAGACAAGGTCAATTTAAAATGTCAAAACAATTACTGAAATCTTTAAACCCTCGTGCTTTCTACATTTTATGTACGAATTTCTGAACGCGACTAAGCGTCTTAAACTATCTATCCTTATTCACTCCTTCTCTTCCCTTCTAAGTGTTCATCAAAATCACGGGGTCGAGAATTGCACTGTCACTCCTAACTTATCCATTTATTCTATCTCGCCCCACTTTCTTTCCATCTCTAAGAAAAAGTGTTTCAAAAACAAACTGTTCACGAGAACAGTTCAAGGACAAAATTACGCTGGTTATAATCAACGAGACCGTGAAAAATCAACTCCTTACAAGTCGTGACCCAGCACGGCATTTATATTACTTAAACCCTGACAATAAACATTATATGAAGAATGGTTGATATGTTGATTGGTTCTGATTCTGTATTAGATATTGTGTTTAGTTAGCTATTGATGATGTGATACATATATGCATAGTGCAGGGCATATTGACCCCCATATTTTTCCCTGATTCCGGTATTTTATGTGCTAGAGGCATTGATAGGTCATTATTATGTAAGTATTGCTCACGCTCACTCGTTGACAGTCATCTTGATGCGATTTGAAATTAATTGCATTAATTTTTTTGGGGTGGGGGATGATGTCACGAGCGGGTGAGCGAGGATCAGTAGTTACGAGAAGAGGGTTAGAATAAAGTTAACCCACGGGCCACGGGGTAAGGGAAAGCGTGCATGTTGTGAGAGTGGGGGGGGGGGTCTGAATGAGGCGAGAGCGCTGTATTACTATCACTGCACACTAAGACGTCCTAGGGAACGGACGCAGGAGAAAGCCCCAGAGGGCGAACATAAGGAGAGCAGTCGGAAGACTTGGGAGTAGTGTTTTTCCAGTGATGACTGGTGCCGGGGTCGGGCCGAAGCGCCGCCTACGGTGAGCACAGGGGATAGGCCAGCATAGGGCCGAAGGCCACACATAGGCCAGGAGTGACGCTGTCGTGTAGGACAGTCGCAGCACATGAGTCGTGGCAGTCTGGCCACCGTGAATGTGCTATTGAAATGCTAATGTGCTATTGCCATGTGAATGTGCTATTGAAATGATAATGTGCTATTGCCATGTTGATGTGCTATTGAAATGCTAATGTGCTATTGCCATGTTGAGGTGCTATTGGAATGCTAATGTGTTATGGCAATAGGAAGGTGCTATTGAGAGACTGCGGTGCCAGTGAAATATTAATGTGCTATTAAGACCCTGAGAGGAGAGGCTGAGGCCGAAGTGTCTTTAGAAAGTAACTACCGGGTTGTGGACCCGAGGAAGAGTGCATGTGGGAATAAGGCCGTTGGACGGTAGTAAATTCAATAATATAGTGTATGTAATTGCACTTTTATCTGTATCTTTATGTGTGAGTACATAAATGTGTGAGTCTGATGGGTTGTTCTATTAAGTGTTATACTTGTTCGTTCGTGATTGTTGTCTTGTTATAATTATTACATCTCCCAGTCTGGGATTTGTGACATTCAGCTCTCACTGCTGACTGACCAAAGTGTACAGACACACTATAAACATGACATAACCATTTTCAACTTCAGCTCAGTTCCACTCATACTTACAAATCTTGTCTTTCAAAAAAGTCACATACTGTACAGGATTACAATGCTCTTCCACAGCACAATGACAAAACACTGTATAATACTGGAAATCTGATTACCATCATACAGTGTTTTATCACTGCACAGCAGGGGTATATACATGGCTCTCTCCACTCAAGTTAATATATAAAAATCACAGATTCAGAGCTGCCAACTTTACAAAATTACAAAACAGACTACTAACATGGACAAAAAGATCATGACCAGTGAATGACAAGAGTCTATGCGACACTGTTTTTAAAAAGCAGATGGAACCTTGTTATTCTTGTGTCACAAAAGACCACCCCTTCTCCCTCTCAAGCAGTGGATAGTTGGATTTTGTTGGACAAAGTGATAGTCCTATATGGTTATGTCCATTGAATCATGAGGCTAGATGGCCTACAATAATAAACTGTTTCATTATTTTTTTTCTCTTTTCCTCAGTGGACAAAAACCGTCTCAAATAGATGTATCTTGATCCAAAGAAATACATGTTTATACATTGTGCTGGTTGGCAGCTATGCAGATTCTCCTCCCACCACCAAAGAGTTAAATTAAACATGCTCATATTATATTGCAATACGGTTATTACTTAAGTTTTTCAAGTGTAAAAACTAGCTTTTTCAGATGCTTGGGATCAGCCCTAGAAAATGTGATTTCTGACCAAATGCTGTAATAACACTCACCGATATCCCCAAACCCTCATCCTACATATATGTATAACCTAAACACAGCCAACAATATTCATGGTCCTGTACCTGTTTGTCGGGTTGGACACTGTGTTGACCACACTGAAATCATGTTAAGGCAAGAGAAATGAACATGGACATTAATAAACAAATTCTTTTGTGCATTTGAGACATCATTTCCTTGGAAATTCATCAACAGTTTCTAATGATAAGCAGTCTGGCTCAGGAGGGCGAGTTGGTGGGTGTTGTGGTGGACGTTTACATATCAAAGTAGTTTTTTTTTTCTTTTGAGTTAGCACTTGACATTCCTTTCCAGCATGATGAGGCAATATTAGAAAGTAGACTTCAGCCCCAAACAAGTGACGACCATAAGAACACCGGACAAAGCTAGAAATAATAATAGTACGTTAACCTAGTGCAATTAAAATTCTAACTTAAAACCTGTTACTTCCTGGTCAAGCACCCAAATTACTAAACCACCTCACAGGTTTGCATATCAGAAGATGTGGACACATAACTGTGGGTCAAAATCCACTGCACAACAACACAAAATGGCAAATAATATTATAATTAACACACAGCCAGCAAGTGACAGAATTCCTCCTGCATTTAACCCATACCCTGCGTGCTACCCGTAAAGCCCGCTGCCCCGTCAGTGACCTTACTCACGGAGAATCTTATCTGGGGTCACTGACCCGTGCCGCTAGACGATGAACACATACGCTGTCCACGTGGTTCGGTTTTTATTGGTCGGTATGAAAACATTCGCTGCTATGCCTTATCACGCTTGATAATGAATTAACCAGCAAAACTTTAGTCTGTCAGTCTCTAACCAATGATCTGACTTATGATTCCAAACTGACAGCTGTAGTTTTCGTGAGAACGAAGCATGATAACTAGCCACGCCCTCCCAAGCCCTACACAAATGGTTTCATCCTGATTGACACATACTAATAAACCAATGTGGGTATTTGGGGCAAAGATTATTTCAGAGCTTGTTTCTGATTGGTTCTTAGATACAGACAGCTCCAGATGGTGGTCAGCTTGTGAGAAAATGAGATAATATTGCAAATTTGTTGAGCAACAGTTCGCATGTCAATGTTACATCTTTTGAAAGTGTGGGGAGAGCCTTTGAAAGCTTAGTCTTTGTGATTCCGACCAGTGGTTCACTGGTTAACATGTCCATGTCACAATGCATTTGATTTAGAAGAGATACACTGAACAATAACATGGTGTTTACGTCTCAAAAAGGACAGTGACCTGACGCCTGAAAATAGGGCTTGCGCATGGCGCGGTCAGCTTGACCGGGGCAACTTTTGCCGCCCATGCGGCGTGAGCGCTTGCAAGTCAATACCGACTATTGCCGCCCCGCGCAGGGTGAGGGTTAAGAGAAATCACACTAACACTCACCCAAATCAAGAGATAGATCTTTTCAGAGATCTCACAAACTTCAGCAAAATAACACGCTCTGACTGGAAAAAGTTGCCCTTATAAGTGCACATCCTTTTTCAAACATTATGGCTGCCAGGGGGGGATATACTATACTGCGCTAAATTTTTCAGCCACAGATGCCAATCTTATCAAATTGATATTTGGAGCCTGTACTGTCCAGGGAACCCCTAAAAATGTATGTACTTCTGGAAAGCCATTTCCATTGCTATGGCAAAGTAAAAACCTTGGCAAAAAGAAAAAGTTGTATGTTGCAACGCCTTGCGTAATAAATAATATCCAAATGATACAACGAAAAGCAAAGAAAAAGGGGGGACAAAAAAATCGCAATATTTGGGTGATGAACCTTTGTCAAAAAAACAATAAAACCAACAAATAATAACAACAACAGAAAAACAAAATGGAAAATTGAATAGATAAAACAAATGAACAATTAAAAATAATGCATTTCATCATATCGTTTGGATATTATTTCTTATGCGGGACTTTGCTACATAAATTCATACAACTTTTTCTTTTTGCCAGTTTTTGACTTTGCTTTTAAGCCTTGCAGAGCCCCCCCCCCCCCCCCCCTTTTTTTCTGTGGTTTTTAAAATATCCCATTGCTATGGCAGCATGACAGTGAAAATTTAGCTGGTTTAAACAGCAGAGATGGGAACTACTGTGAGAAAAATTTTTCTGAACTTTTGACGTAATGCATCATTGCCAGCCACAATGCATACATTAACCCTTGTCCTGCGTTGAGTGAACTCGTCCACGTAACGCCCCGTGCGGGGATAGCCAGCGGGCAGTCAGCCGATCGTTCGCGTGTTGCCGATAACCTCGGCGGTCGGGTCAATCGGGTCCTTGTGAACACGTGTATCGTGTATACTTCAGGACGCAATAACAACAATAGTGGTGGATAAATTGTAAGGGACCCCTATGATATTTGGATAAAGTACTTGTGATGATATGCAGTATGAAATGGAAGGCCCAAATCAAGAATTTTCTGCATTTACATGCCGTTTAACACACGTTTTATCATTTTTCCCAAGACCTCTGCGCTTTTTCTGTCCCTAAGTCAGGCCATTCAGGCGAACAAATTATATTTTAAGCTATTCGCTTAATTTACTAACCACATGTATCGGGACATTGCCTTCTCCCTCCTCTACTATGTAAAGCGTCCACTTACTACAATGTTAGTTTTAGCGAGAGATTTGATTTCCAGTTCCAGGTCGTAGAGCACAGTCATACATGTACTGAAAAGCGGTTTAACCAAAGGAACACAATATCTCTCTAATTACCACATCAAATAAAGACAACGACCAACAACAAAGTCGGTCATTTTCTCCCAGTTTTCCCTGATGAAAAACCTACTGACAGACGCCCTTATGCAGCATTCCCTAATATTACATCGGAATTCATAATTACAGACGTAGAACGGCGTCTCAGATATGCACATGGCCCCTTTCTTCTCATTTCACATGTAGACGACAACCAGCATCAAAGTAAAAGTTTCCCAAAGAATTTCCCCAGTTCGAACTTCAGACTGTCAGTACTATTACACGAGTATGACGAATAGTTGCGAATAGTTGCATCATAATCAACGTAATCGGACGATACCATTTGGTTAGATATAGTAGGGGTGACAGGATAGATAAACGCGAAAATAGTGCGGGAAAAAAAAAAGAAAAAAAAACAAACAACGCCAGCCTTGGCAACCGAATAAACAAAGCGCTAGGCGCACCGTTGCTATACAAATATGTGGCCTCCCGCAGGACCCGCGGTTAAGCGTGTCGGCCAATATAGTGGCCTCCCGCAGGACTAGGGTTAAGGCCAATTCATTTATTGGACAAAAAACAAAAAGTGTTTACTAAAAGAAAAAAGATTTTAAAAATCTGGAAATCAGGAATTTTCCTGAGAATTCCTATCCCTGAATTAGCCAAAGGCAGCAGTCAGATTATGGTTTGCATATTGCAGACAATGCCCTTAGAAACATTAATTGACAGCCTCATTCTTCTTCAGCAGACTGAGCATCCAAGCCTAAAAACAAGTCCAATATCTGTGCTGTTTCTGCAGATGTGCATAGATTTGTCTCAAATTCAAGCAAATGTCAATCTCCTCCTTCCTCCACAGTCTTAGCATCCAAACCAAAGAATAAGTTAAATATATGTCCACTGTCATGTTTCTGCAGGTAAACACTAAACTGTCCCAAATCCATGTGATATTCTCTGCCTTTCCCTCCCCTGGCATCCAGAACAAGCTCTGAGAATGGCTCAAACTTGTATACACTGGACCCATCCTCTGGTGTTTGCAAGGGCACAACCTGCAACAACACAGAAAGTGTTACTACGATATGGAAGGAATGTATTAGAAACTCATTTTGAGATTGCTATTCTGAATCAACAGCTCTGATCATATTTATGTGGATGGTTAAAAGTCTTATTCAGAACCAGATGTCTCTATTTGTATCAGAGACAATCATTTTAAAGAGAAAGCACTGAACAGGTGTTCTATTTCTTGCTGTCTGCAGCAGGGTCATGGAAAGGCATTTGTAAACCAAGGGAAGTAATCTTTCAAATATCATGATACCGCTTTTAAGATTATTTCCCTTGGTTTATAAAGTTCTCTTGGCCCCTCTTATTAAGTAAAATTCCTGTTTTACCACATTAGTTCAAGTTGGGATAGCCATGAATTTCTCAATATCCATTTTACAAAATTCAGGGAATTTTTATTTCTTATCTTCCAATTCTTATAGATCTAAATATAGTATCAGATATTATAAACAACGAGTAGACTTCTCTAAAGTGTGGCTGACATTTTTTATCAATGAATTGTTTCCTCTGTGGTTTATTTATTTCCAGTTACTACTGATGACAAACTTCTTTCCAAAGTATATTTCAGTGGACTTATCAGTGTCAGTTGTAATTTATTTTAACTCTCGCCAACTACTTAAGCTTTCTACCTCTTGTTCCTTGATGCAGATTCTTTTCCACTTCATGTTTCGAACTCTATACCAGAACTCATCCACATCAGAGGTGACTCCCTCGGCACAGATAATACCAGGCTTGCCGGGCATACAAAAGCCATGAAGTTTCAGTTCCTGTCCCCAGTCCTGAATGTCTTTCCGCTTGATTTTACTGTAGATGTGATGGCTGAAGATCCACAATCTGGTCAGCGTATCTCTAGACAAGACATGGATACGAAAGTACCATAATTAATGATTTTTACAGTGTAAAATAGAGATATGAAAATAAAACTTTTCCACAAAATTTTCAAAATTCATAAAGATCTTAAATAAAAAATTTATTAAATGTCTGAAGAACTTTTCTGCAGATTTGAGGGCTGTTAGTTTCGGCCGATTGGCATGTTTGCCATAAAATACTAAGTAGCTAAAATATAACACCAAATTCGAGATTGTCAAATGGCTGTTTTGCTTTCAAGCATCCTTGGTAAGGAATCTAAATTTTTATTGACTGCATATTAACGCTCACTCTGCGCACTACCCGTAAAGCCCGCTGCCCGGTCAGTGATCTTACTCACGGAGAATCTTATCTGGGGTCACTGACCCGTGCCGCTAGACGATGAACACATACGCTGTCCACATGGTTCGGTTTTTATTGATCGGTATGAAAACATTCGCTGCTATGCCTTATCACGCTTGATAATGAATTAACCAGTAAAACCTTAGTCTGTCAGTCTCTAACCAATGATCTGACTTATGATTCCAAACTGACAGCTGTAGTTTTCGTGAGAACGAAGCATGATAACTAGCCACGCCCTCCCAAACCCTACACAAATGGTTTCATCCTGATTGACACATGCTAATAAACCAATGTGGGCATTTGGGGCAAAGATCATTTCAGAGCTTGTTTCTGACTGGTTCTTAGATACAGACAACTCCAGATGGTGGTCAGCTTGTGAGAAAATGAGATAATATTGCAAATTTGTTGAGCAACAGTTCGCATGTCGATGTTACATCTTTTGAAAGTGTGGGGAGAGCCTTTGAAAGCTTAGTCTTTGTGATTCCGACCAGTGCTTCACTGGTTAACATGTCCATGTCACAATGTGTTTGATTTAGAAGATACAGTGAACAATAATACGGTGGTTACGTCTCAAAAATGTCAGTGACCTGATGCGTGAAAATACAGCTTGCCCGTGGCGCGGTCAGCTTGACCTTGCCGACTAAAGCCGCCCATAAGGAGTAAGCACTTGCGAGTCAATACTGACAATTGCCGCCCCTCGTAGGGTGAGGGTTAATACTGGTAAGATAATTATATGCCTTAAGATCTTAGCTGACATATAATAAAATTCACCTGGAGGAGTAGTTACTCTTGCTATCAATAATTTTAGAATCAAACACATGACTCCTACCCACAATATGCAGTCATAAACAGTAATTAACTTCTCTATGTTTTCATTCATCATTTGTTCTGTTGTCAATTATGGGAAGTAAATCTACTTGAATCTTGTCCATGCTGAGCTTTATTTTGTTTAAAGATCTTATACATCATCAGCTCAATAAAAATATAACATCCAATTATACTAACATGACTGTGGCTTAATAGAATCTTCGTTAAGTAAAAAAATTGTCTTCAAAGTTCAAAGCAAAATTATCACAGAAATTTATTGCTAGTAGCATAGACTAATAATAACAGGAATGCAGTCCTCTTTGATGGACTGGAAGCTTTCAAAGATAAAAAAAAAAAACAGCAAGAAGAAGAACATGAAACAAGACAACAAGAAAAGTAAGGTGTAAATGCCCAGACCAGCAATCCTCAAAAAGGTCGATCGCTACACCAATGAAAAAATATCCTAATCTACATCTATCACTTTGAAAGTCTCACAAGAGAGCTCTAATTCAATCTGTTCATAGTATTTAACTCTCACCCTGTGTGCGACGCCGTAAAGCCCGCTGTCCGGCCAGTGATCTTACTCACGGAGAATCTTATCTGGGGTCGCTGACCCGTGTCGCTATAAGATGACCACATACGCTGTCCACGTGGTTCGATTTTTATTGATCGATATGAAAACATTCGCTGCCATGCCTTATCACGCTTGATAATGAATTAACCAGTAAAACCTTAGTCTGTCATTCTCTAACCAATGATCTGACTTATGATTCCAAACTGACAGCTGTAGTTTTCGTGAGAACGAAGCATGATAACTAGCCACGCCCTCCCAAGCCCTACACAAATGGTTTCATCCTGTTTGATACATACTAATAAACCAATGTGGGCATTTGGGGCAAAGATTATTTCAGAGCTTGTTTCTGATTGGTTCTTAGATACAGACAACTCCAGATGGTGGTCAGCTTGTGAGAAAATGAGATAATATTGCAAATTTGTTGAGCAACAGTTCATGTGTCGATGTTACATCTTTTGAAAGTGTGGGGAGAGCCTTTGAAAGCTGTCTTTGTGATTCCGACCAGTGGTTCACTGGTTAACATGTCCATGTCACAATGCCTTTGATTCAGAGGAGATACAGTGAACAATAAGTCGGTGGTTACGTCTGAAAAAGGTCAGTGACCCGACGCGTGAAAATACGACTTGCGCATGGCGCGGTCAGCTTGACCTTGCTGACTAAAGCCGCCCGTAAGGAGTGAGCGCTTGTGAGTCAATACCGACATTTACTGCCCTGCGCATGGTGAGGGTTAAGCATTACTATAGTATTTTGTCCACAAAATGACCTATTGTTGTACCTGCCAGGTCCCAGTTTGCCTTTCTTGTTGTGACCTCCCTGTTGTGTCACATTCAACTGTAGGTATTCCAGTTCTGAGTACAACTGTTCTCTCAGCCATTCCACAAGAACTCCCACCACAAGCTCCCCTTCTCCTATGCTTTCAAGTTCTGTGGGATCACAAAATATCAAATCATTAAATATATTTCATAGACATACAAAATGATTAAAATCTCTTTTGTATGTTCTAACATATATCCCTGATAGCGTTTCAATTGACAGATATAATTTCCATAAAATCCTCAATGCTATTTCACTGTCATGTGCTATGTGAGATAAAAAATCCATAGAAGACACATATACGTGGTATTTTTAATATTATACAAATGGGAATGGTTTTGAAATGACATAAAAACTAGATGGTGTAAATTGCAAAAAAAGTATACATGAACTACTACTAATAGACACATTTGTTGAAATAACACATCTTCATAAAACTATAAGTAACAACAAGCTTGTAAGCAGCTGTCGTTTTTGTTCAAGCAGTATAAGCGCCAAATTTTTTACAGAGCTTGGTTTTAACTCAAAAAGTAACAAGATAATTTAATTTGGACTACCATGTACATAGACTAGCACTGAAACTATGCTTAGTATATCGGGCCAATTTCAGATGATGCTATTACTGTTATAGACTGGTAACGGTCTTAGTGTAATGTTCAGTTTTTCATTACCTGGTCAATTCTATATGGGACTCTGTATGATACTTTTTTTGCCCCACTTTAGCCTTGCACCTAGTCCTTTGGAGCACTGACATAATACTGACACTGTACACTTGTGCAGATCCTTGGTGTTACCCACCTTTAGTCAAGTCTTCACGAAGTAGTTTATGTCTCTCTCTACAAATGTCAGGGGCTCTGAGGAAAATCTGTGGCTTGACATATGGATATTCATGAGGAAGCTGACACACTAGTTCTACAGTCAGGCTCTGCGAAAGAGAAAATGGAGTGATGAAATAAAATACAGTGCTGGTCAACGATTACAAATATTTACTTAAATTCACTCTATCTTGTTTTTCTAAGGTAGTTGACTGCAGATCTTTCAGCATTTATCTGCAATGTATAAACTGAGTAAACTGAAAACAAACTTTTGCATTTCTATAACATATTTACTGCAAAGTGATGTCCAAAATAGACTTGTAATGTTAGGCACCAATCTCGGCGAAGGAAAAACATAGACTTTTATCACCGACATCTTTGGCGTTAGCTTTTTCCGAAAATATTAAAATTCTCATTGTTCAAACAGGTATAAAGCTGACTCAAAAATATGTTATGATGATCAAACAATATATCATTACCATTATTTGATTCCAAATTTAGCTTACACAGCGCTATTAAAAAGCGACAAACTTGCGTGGCAGTGAAAGCAGCAATGATCAAAAGCTAGCATACCTTTTTGCCACTCTTAACTCCCACTTTCACTGTGAAACCCAATCTGCCCTCCAGCTCGTCCAGGTCCAGATTCCCAGAAACAACAGCACGAATTAGTTCAAGGGTCGTAGGGTCATCTAGTGTAAATTCTCCAGGGTTGGCATACATTGAGGTCAGCATATCCACCTAATAACATACCATGATTTCTTCTATATATCTTGAATTCAATTCATGTAACATTAACAGTATTGCCTATGAACCATGGTGATAACTGTTTCATGACTACATGTCCGAACACTCTTTAAACCTTTTTGCTATGATTATGAAAGACTTTTCAGTAGTTAAATTTTGTGACAAGTATGCATGGCAAACATTAAAATCATTACATACCCAAACAAATTCCACAAGCAAAAGATTGTCATTGAATACAATACACAACGCACCTAGTTCTGTGAGCACTGTCACACTGAACAAATGGCACAGTATTATGAGAGAGTATGTATTTATAGAGACATCTCACTTTCACCAAACCGCAAAACTAGGTTGCTGCGGTAACAAGAATTGAAAGAGACTGTCTTCACCACAGAAAGTGTGGTTATCTGTTTACTGTGGTTTGTTAAGATTTTTGGGCTGACTGAAGCTATTTAGAGCTGTTTGTAAGCTGTTACACCCCGTGGGAACGCACAAACGAGTACTGATTACCACAGTGACCTACTTTCTGCTCCAGGGGGGTTTTGCGGAGTCTCCCATGTCTCACAGTACAAATCGACCAACAGCAAAACCTCTCTTTACATACATACTCTTTGGTATTACTATTACAGTAGACAAAAGTTACCGAAATTGGCAGGACCATGTGTTTGTTTTCTGTTTGACAGAGTTTCGGTTTAGCGATAGGAGGCTTGAAAAATGCCAGTTTCAAGAGAGGCAGTCCAAATCACTATCATAGAGGACAAATAACATACATGTACATGTAAGTGCACGAGCTAAACAGACACAACACCTCCTCGCTTACTCTGTGTTTTTGACTGAGAATGAGGATGGGCGATTGCTCAGGCCTCGGCACACTGGAAGCATGGATAAGTGAGCGAATGTGGACTAACTCTCAGAACAGGGAGGCATTCGTGTTTCGTGTGGAAGGACATACAGAACCGCCGACCCGCCAATCCCGTTACCTACTGCATACGATGCCATGAAATGTGCTGTCTGCGATAACTAGTGTTGTCTTTCTGATGTAATACGTTTTACATGAAAGGTCACTCGCCATGCGCCAAACGTAAAGTATGCTGCCATCTGATTTCGTGAGGTTATAGGCTTCCTCCCTGTCCCCCTATCCCTGTCGTGCTGCTGCTCCCACATAGGCCTATACTACTGGGCAGAACGAAGCATGGCATGCTTTTATTTTTTGAGGGGGGGGGGGTGTAGTGGGGTGATACAGTGACTTGACTCGATCTATGGCAAATCAGAGTGGACTGGCCACTGAATCCAGCAAATTTCTTTTCGGTTTAACCATAGGGTTATTTTGGTTTAGCGCTAGTTTGTTAACAAAGATAAAGAAGAAAAAAATCATGGATTCTTATTTTCCTTCGGTTTAGCACTAGTTTTGGTTTAGCCATTTTTGGTTTAACCATTCTCTACTGTATTTACTTGAACTGAAGATAATTGTACGTGAATGAATGAAGTTCTCATGAATGTCTCATCCAGTAACCCTGCACTCATTCTATTCTATCTATGAAATGCAAAAGTTCTCATTAAGATGTACCAATATGAAATACCATTAAAACTTCTGAGATTCCTTCAACAGCTGCAAGTGAGATTCTGTGCACTCATTACTGAATATACTGATCCACAACAGTACACCGCCTGTACTGAGATGTCTGTTCATGAGCAAGGATGATTAGCAAATCTATAAGGTGTTACTGATAAATCCTGTTTCAGAAGTAGAAAACTGATCCACTGTCACTACAGACAAAGCTTTCAATGAATATAAAATAATCCCTGACTTGTCACTGACAAAATACAATTTGTCAAAAAAAATCTTTCGAACCTCTTCCGACAAGTAAATTCCTGTTGCAATTATCCAGGTGATCCAAGGAAAAAATAAACCAACTCTGTTTGATGTGTCGATGAAATTGTGCAGCCTGCTACTATTAGTCTTATTTAGGTGCGAGGCCAGAGATAAAAGGGCCCATTAAATGACTTTATTTCAACAAGTTAACATTCAAAGTCTAACAAAAGTTAAAATAATGAATCCTCTCTCGTTATCAAAGCACAAGAAATCGTTTGAAGTTGTGTATCACTTTTTATCAGTGTTGTAAATTGAGATTTGTTATGGCGTAAATACCTCTGCCAGCTGGAGCTCCAATCCCTCCAGGCATTTCTCGGATGTCATTATTATGGTTCAAATTATCTCATTTTCATCTTGCACTTGTTGTGAAAAAGTTCAGTTTCTGGAGTGACATCAACAACTGTAACCTACGATAAAAAAAAGCCATGGCAGAAAATATAAAATTCTTGATTGCAGTTTTCTAAGCCAGCAAGCAAATGTTTAGAAGTCAAAGAAATCTGATGTGATTTGTTGTCTGTCACACACTGACACCTTTCACCTGAATTTTGAAAAAAAACAAAAACAACTAACTGCAAATGACAGAATGTTCTTTCAGTGATAGATGGAATAGTAACAAAATAAAAACCCATAATAGCAAAACAGTATCTGTATTAAAAATGCACTGACAAGGATATCAAGCTGAAAAAAAAAGAGCAGTTTCACATTCATAACTGTCTAGGAGTAGGAAACTTGCTACAGCTGACTTACATTACAACTTACAACACACGCTCCACCAGTATAAAAAAGAAATCCTGCAGTCACTATGATTAGATTGATCAAATAAATATGAGCAGACACATAAGACTGTTTTCTCTGTGAAAATAAAAATACAGAAATCTGTGCTGGACTTGAACTAGTTAAACAAGGGCAGGTGATGCAACTTGTTTTCCTTTCATGCTGTCAGAGAGTGATCACAGCCTAAACTAGGACATCAGGTGTCACTATAAACTTATAAAGTGTGATCTCTTGCACTTGGTGGAAGAGTCTTATCAATCAATAGACATGAGTAAAATGTGGGTCATTGCAAAATAGTGCACGGATTTGACTAGCCTAATTTGTACTCTAAAGTAAGACACTACAGTGCTGCTGGACTGAAAACTTATCAGTGGATTGTAAATTCTTTCTAAAATTAAAAATTTTATTGTCTGTAAAGGAACTTGTAATAGGCCTTGTCCACTGTTGAAAGAAATTTGCAACCCGATCTGCACAAAATTTCTCATTTAATTTTTTTTTTATACCTTAAACTTTTAAATGTTGCTGTTTTTATAATTCATTCTTTTTAGATTTAACGACTGTGAATAATTGACTTTGACCCAAACAGTATGCCCTTTGAACACTGAATGTGTGATGGCTATGCATTTTCATTACTTAGTATTATCTATGATAAGAGTAATGATTGATCGATAAAGCAAACTGTAATTTTGGAAATGGGTAATTTATAGATGATTTTAGTAAAGGGGCAGGGGTGCATTCAGTAATCAAAGTAATCAATTACTAAGCAATCAAAATGCCTAACACAATCTGGTGGGTGAAACTGCATTTTTACCCCAGGCTTGAATACAGTGAAGATCTGGCAGCCTATTTTGTTGTCCTGTTTTGGAAGACATTTATAGACATCAATGTCAGTCTGGAAACTATAGGCCTAATGGATCTATCTAGATCTAGATCAGTAGATCTAGACCTAGATGTACATTTTCGAAACGGAGTGTTTATCCTCCCATGACCGGTTTAGTGATGTTTATTTTGGAAATACTTCTTTGCATTTATACAGGGTTCACAACAGCATAGTGGTTAGCATCTTTGCCTGTCAATCAGGTGACCATGGTTTAATTCTCAGGAGGGTATTGAATTCCTTCATGGTGATTTTTTAAACGAATGTACGTCTGCGAATAAGATCCCAATCTTATTCGCAGATGGTGGGCTTCTTGATTTTGTGATGTCTACTATGGGAAAGTTCTCCTGTATTCTGCAGTCTGCGATGGCGCAATGGCTAGCATCCGGGGTTGTCAGTCAGAGACTATGGGTCCAGTCCTGGTTTCAAACCCATGACGGAGCATATTTTTTTTTCTAACCTAGGATTGCTCATTTTTAGGAAAAACAATTTTTTTTTTTTAAAGGATTTTGCAAATTGATGTCGTGGGGAAATTGATCAATGTTACTAGATCTAGTGTGCTCCAGATTACTTTATATCTGTTCATTTTATTTATTCCTGTTCACTGAACGGGACAGAAATAAAAATGTAAATTCAAATTTTAAACATGTAAATGATTTCTTTTAGTCAGTGCGAATTGAACAGCTCGTCTCTCTCCACGGTAACCTGGATCTATTTGTCATGTTTTATTTTATTTCATTTTTTGTTTCCATTTTTTATTTGTTCTGTCTGACTTTCTCTGTGATTTCACACCCGACAAAATTGGCTAGACTAATAATAATAATTCACCTAAAAAAAATTGTAAAAAATTATTTTAAAAAATCCTAGCCACAATTTTATACTCTGAAGCAAAGCAACGAAGATCGGGGGGGGGGGGGGGGGGGGGCGCAGTAAAAAAAGAACCGTCAGATCTTGCGGAGCCTCGAATCCCCCCCCCCTAACTCGGCAGGCGAGTTTAGTTCTGATAGGTTTTGGAATCTATAGAAAAAAAGGAATGTGGGGCAGAGGACGAACTCTTCTGGCTATCCGATATCCCCCTCGACACGCTCTTTGTTTACTCTGGTCCGTTCTGAATGAGAAATGATGCGCATCTGTTTTGGTCATGTGATTGAGATGGACGCTTGGGTGGCCGCCGCTGGCCTCTCACTCGTCGAGCGAAGGAATTGTTCGTTTCAGCTTTTCAATGTATGTATGTGAAGTTAATCTGATCTTTCTAGACTTTTATCACTTGCTAAAATTCAGAGGGCTTTTGTCCTTGCCTGCTTGTTATGGTACTTGGGCGATTTTGTATCCCATAGACTGCTCTCACCATCAAAAATGTTTTGGTGAAAGTTTCATCTATAACTCAATTGAACGTTATTTGACGCCGAGGAGGTTGTCAGGTGACGCATAAGGAGCTCTTCCTAAATAAAAAATCACAAACCAAAAATCCATCTGCGAATAAGATTCTGATCTTATTCGCAGACGTCTGCGAATAAGCGTGGCCTGTTTTAAAAAATAAGTCTTTTTTATTAGGAATCAATCTGTTAAATTTTTTTAAATTTCCAACAACAATATAATATGGAATAAATCCTGCGTAGTATCCGCTGATAATGTTAGTGGATAATGCAATGGCAGCCTAAACAAAGGTCAAAATGGATCTTCGGCAGATCTGGCCCAAGATGAAAAAAATTATTTTACTTGTAGAGTCTAAACGATCAGTGAACTTGACATGGGCTGCCCGTCTGTAAATCACTAGAATCTAGATCTAGATCCAGGTCTATAGATGGCTGAAGATTATAAGCCACTGCTACAGTAAAGAGAGTACAATGATATTGTCCTAATCAACATCAAACTGGGCACTACCGGATAAGTGCGGTCCCTATCTTGCCCCCAACTGATCCTCCTTAGTTAACGGAAGGACTTCCGAATGCGTTCCAGTCCGAGTGAAAACAACACATAGCTACCCCGGCGGCTTTCCCTGATATTATATATCAATCTGACTACTGCCCAGACGAACATCGGCCTACGGCCTCGATGATACAAACTGACTAGACCCTCACGTCGTTACATATCAATCTGACAATCGACTATTGGAGTGGGCAAGATAGGGACCGCACTTATCTGGTAGTGCCTCAAACTGTTTGAAAACAATGGGTCAATGGCCAATCACTAGACTAGTAATTTAATTTAATGTCTCATATTCAGTATATTCAATATACGGAAGGAGTTCCGTACTCGAGCGCCAGTATATAGCTACCCCGGCGGCTTTCCCTGATAAGTCAATCTGACTACTGCCCGGACGAACATCGGCCTACGGCCTCGATGATACAAACTGACTAGACCCTCACGTCGTTACATATCAATCATTGCTTTTTTTTCCAATGACAATTGGATAAACTAACAAAATTAATAAGTACCGAAAAAATATATAGGGTTTTTTATCAAAAAGTGGCGCTCGAGTACGGAACTCCTCCCCAATATACTGCCTACTGGCACCTGAATCATACATCATATCTAAGACTGACACTGTTGAACTAGAATCTAGATCTAGATTCTATGCGTGGGCCAACTAATCTAGTCTTAGTGTACTAGATATCTAGATCTATATCTAGATCTAGATCTAGATCTATATCTATTTCTATGTCAATACATGACAACTTATTGGAAACGGTGAATCCGTGACTAAAAGCAATTCTACTTCTAGTCTAGATCTGTAACTGCAAAAGCCAGTACAAAGAAAAAAGACGTAGGGGAATGACAACTGCCAATCTCCCCAATCTTCTTCCTGTTAATACCCGAAGTTCTTTACCTTATCATCTTACTGACGGGAAAACACGATGTCTGTCCACGTTGAAGTGGTCAACCATTGGCATGAAACACTGAGAAACCTGAATTGTACGAGTGAAATAACTCTGGTCGAGTCTCCACAGAGTTATCCCCATTCTGTGTTCTAGGTTTCGCGGTGATTTATCGTGCAACAATAATTCTCTCATTATCGGAAAGTTATTGTGTTCAGGAATGTACGTTGACCTAATAACTAACCCCCCCCCCCCCAACAAAAAACACTCCAGCCCACCCTCTTTTAACTGTTTTGTCGTCTTTCATGTTTGTGAAGCACCCCCTCCTCCCAGTTTTAACTGACTCGATTCTAAATCAGTTTATTATCTTTCTAAAATTGTGTTTTAGGCCTATAGTTTACATTTTCTTGTCTTTAAATTCATTTAATTTCCATATGATTTGTTCTCATTCTAGTGGGTCATGCAATATCAAATTCATCTCATATTTTTTTTTTGCCTGATACTGATAGGACCTATTGTTTGTGTGAATATATTGGGAAGTTAACTTATAGTGAGTTGTGATGTCTATGTAATGGTGGTAATATGTGTGCACCATGTTTTGTGAAAGGGAACTTCCCTCTTGGAGTGATAAAGTGATTCTTATCATACAGAAAAAACAATGTCTAAAGCT
This sequence comes from Onchidella celtica, assembly GCA_963931925.1. Taxonomy (NCBI): domain Eukaryota; kingdom Metazoa; phylum Mollusca; class Gastropoda; order Systellommatophora; family Onchidiidae; genus Onchidella; species Onchidella celtica. Next base: position 5,979,091 of record OZ007573.1, on the reverse strand, counting down.
TGGCCCATAGGTCAAGTCTCAAAGGTGTTCAAATAAAAATGTGTGCCAGTTTTTTTCTTGATTTAAACGGGTGCGTCATGTTCTGGGGAAATGTTATCAACCCAGGCGAGCTAAGCTTGCCATCGTAACTTTTGTTTAGGCCAAGAATTTTTGTCCTTTGCTCAAATTTTTATGGCCATCTTTCCACCCTGGTCTGTGTTTTATGGCATCAATATTTTTCAAACTATTTGTGGCAAAACTATGGAGTCCCGGCCGATCCCGCGACAATTACTGACGTTTTACGTGCAAACAAAACAAACAGAATACAGAGTTAACAAACTCAATATTTTTATTCAGCAATAAATTCAAACAATACAAAATGTGGTTATGTGAAGGGTCATAAAGTATCTGGTATAGAATACCGAAGGAAAGCACATATGGTGCGCCAATCAGTGTGGATCTGTAAGGGACTTTATATTGGCCCACCCACATGATCGTGGGAGGATGGACAAGTAGTGAGAAACGTGCACATATACTCACAATCCGTCAAGCACTAACCACTGTATACGAATGTCAGAAGCGTGCTCAAGAAACAATGCCCTTCATTGCACTTACCACTGCCTCTCTTCCCCCCAGACGAGAGCAGACGTGTGTTGTGTCATGAATAAATCAATGCCTCCTGTGTCTCCATAACAGACTTTTGTATTCTGTTGTGCATATGAACAATTTTACTGTCCTGGCACAAACGATCATGTGCATGTCCTCACAGACACCACAACAGGGAAGTAACTCCCAACTGCCCTCATCTACTTCACATTCTTTTTGCTACAGTAGCAATGAAAACAATCTTGTCAACTTTAGCGTTAATTTGGTGCCTATAGTAATACTTCATTATCAACAAACACAAGGCAGATAAATCTTGCATTGTAATCAAATATTATAACAAAGACAACTCATATCAACTATCCATTTGCTTATATGAAACTGACTGAAGGTCAAAACTGTCCAGCGTTACATTCATGACATTTCAAGGGTATCATTTAAACTGGAAATCTTCCTACGATACTGTCACCATGTTATCTTCCCGTCACAAGTTATAAACATATTTTGTCTTATAACATTCTTTGAACAACCGATTTGCTGTGTTATTTCACAAGTTAGATGGGAAATAGGGAAACACTTTGTCCAGAATCATAACTGACTTCTAGGGCAAAGACCTTCTGTCACAGTCTATGCTTGGTCAGTAAGTACAAAACAATATGCATGTTTATGAAAGTTCATATTTCTCATTTTCACTACAATAAAGTTGAACTTTAAAAAGGAAAAAATATGAGCCTTTACTTCATATCTCTGCTGATATAGGCTACAACAGCACAAAATCCAGACAATTCTCCACTGCAATTATCTTTGGAAACAAAATTGGAAAAGAACCTGGCAGGCCAAACATTTAACAAGCTCTTCCATAATGAATGAAATTTACAGCAACAAGGCCTGAGTTCAAATCTTGATCGTTGATTTTGTAGATTAACAACCGCGTCGCACATTAATATTTTTGTTGACTGGAGTGTCATTTCAAAATCATTATCTACTGGCATCTTTGTCATCATCAATCGCTGCCTTGCCTTACAGGTCTCAGGATTACAGGGAATAATTTAACAACCATTTCTGTTCTTTCAGTTAAGCTAAACTGGTGAAGATCAGATCCGGTAAATTCTATTTTTAATTGAAAAAAAAATGGAATTAAAAAATAAACACATTTAGAAAACTAAGTTGAAACACCATTAACATTATCCATTGAATTTCAATGTTTATTTATACTGTAAATATTGGCCCTATTTTCCGTATGAATTTTGATGTACTGCTTTATATTGACCGCAGTGACAGCACAGCAAACAATGTTTAAAATGTTCATGTCAAGTCTTTCCAAAGGAACTCTTGCTCTTCTTGAGTGGAAAGGAAAACTAATCGATGTCATAAACAGTAAATTACCAACCACTTGTGTGAATTTTCCGCACTTTGCTGCTTAAACTCCATGAGGAATTACATGTCTCTGCGTTGCTAGGGTAACAATTTCTTACAGCTTCTATAGAAAGTTGCGCATGAGGCGGCAATCCCTTCCCTCCCATCATTCCTTAGAGCATAAGAGTTGACAGTGTGCACCTCCAAGTTCAGGTCAAAGAGAAAAATATGCATTAACACTCAGCACCAACTGCTAACCTTGAAACAGCCGGTAAACCTCTTAGCACAAAAACTCAAACTTTCGAACTGACCCTAAAAAAAAAAGAAAGTCCAGTTGAGTACCTAAACCGGAACTAAAAGTTTGTTAGGGCGACCATCCAATTAAACATCCGCTTGAACTTCCAAATTAAACCGCCCCAAAGAAGACAAACTATGTACATTATCAATAAGGATCATGGTACTTAAAGTTAAACATCGCTTGCCTGCTAAAACAAAGCGTATCAAACTTCCTCCATGCAAACTATACTACAGTCAATAAGAAATATGCTGTTTCCAATAAAAACTGATCATCTCCTGCCTGTTAAAACAAAGCAAACTTGCAAGTATAAAAAACCACACCTCATCCTACACATAAAAACTGCATATCACTGTATAAAACTGAAAAATGCTGCCAAAACAGAAACCATAAAACCTTAATTATAACTCAATTAAAGCAGTTCAGAAACTAGACCAGTAAAACTGAAACTTGATTCAAAACCCATTCCCTATCACAATGAACTATGCATGACATCTACAGAGCAATGTTTAAACCCTGATAAGAATGACCATTTGAACTGATGGGATTGCACACTGTAAACAGCAAAATAAGTGCATTCATTGACTGACAGTCACTGTTTTTCCTTGCATTACCCTGGAAAAAGATAGTTCACATTGTGCTTGCTATGCTGTCAGAAAGATTAAATAAGTTCAACACTATCACTTTTAATCCAAGATTGAAATTTGTACTTGAAAAATGAAATAAAAAACACACGCTAATGGAAAAACTTGTAGTTGAAGGAAAGTTGTTTAGTGTTGTCAGGACAATGTTCATAATCCTGTATTTTGTTCTTGTTTTGTTTCCACATCCTGCAATGAATTTATTATTCATTATTAAATATATATTGTTATTAATAAATATTCAAATATTATTTGAGTTGTGTGTTGTGTGAACTGATGTGGGTTGTGAACTGCTGTGAGTTGTGAACTGTTGTGAGTTGTGAACTGCGCCTAACAGGCTGCGTTACAATTTGCTCTGAGATAGAGAGAGAGAGAGAGTGAGCGAGACAGGGAGAGAGAAAGAAGCAGTGCAGTGTGTTGAGCGCTTCGCCGGCAGCTCCATTCTGCTCTGTGGTTGACATGTTTCTGTAAAGCGCATAGAGCATTTTAAATGGATATGCGCTATATAAATATAAATGCTATACATTATTCTTTCTGAATTTATGGTGCAATATTTACCTAGGTTAAATCATCTCTATATCATTTTCCTTCACTTTTATGAGATTCCTGATGTTTGATATATTGTCTCTAAATTCCAACTCTGTCTCGGCAGCACCAACATCAAGGGCTCATTATGTAAATCTGTGCTGATCATGTATGTTTATTCATGTTTGTAAGCGCTCTTGGCCTGGTTGTTAACGTGGTGGAGCTCTGTATAAATGGTGTGTATTATTATTATTATACCAGGAATAAATACATGTAAACAATCCCCTTAATGTTACGAATCTAGTGAAAATGACAATCTTTCCAGTTGTTACTGTTAAGATTTTGTCTCAAAGGCTTTGTAATCTGCATACATGGAGGGCTTACTAGACAACTACTTGCCAAATTCATTTCTGACATATGTTTCAATCAATCAACGGAAGTATGTCTGGATTTTGTACCATTTTGCTCTAAATGAAGCAAACCAATCAAATGCAAAATTTCATATTTTAACAAAAAAATAGCAACATAACATGATTGAATAGAAAATAGAATTACCCTAAATCATCTGCACATCTTAAGATCTAGAATTATGCTACATAGCCAAAGAAGTAGGCCTATCAACGGGTGTATGAGGAAGATCTCAAATGAACACATCACTTGGTGATACAGACTTCCGATACACAGGAGACACGAAAGTTTTACAAAGTTGGAAAACGGAAGTTTAATACTGAAATTATTTGAGTAAGTACATCTTAAGTACATTTTCACATGAATTATAATTACTTACATTAAGAAACGCTAATTTTTCTATAACAAGACAACTATACCAGTGTTGTTTTTTTTTTCTAAAAAAAAAATGCATTTACATAGGACAAAAGAAAAGTTTCAGTGTGGAGAAAGCAAGTCTATATGAAAATGACCATATTGTGCAAGACAGAAGCAGGACGATAGACAGAATATAGTAGAATGAAAGAGTAGAGGGAGACCACCCTACCAGCAATGTCTTCTTGGCACCTGCGATGAAATAAGAAGTTAATGAGTAGATAAAGCATGTCGACACGATTATGGCCAGATTGTTGTAGGAAGAAGCAAGAAAGTAGATAGAATATGGCAGAATGGTAGGACAGAAGGAGACTACCAGAAGCGCCCACTAAGAGAGAAAGATAAGAGAGAAAGATAAGAGAGAAAGATAAGAGAGAAAGATAAGAGAGAAAGATAAGAGAGAAAGATAAAGAAGGATGGGAAAGAAAGAGAGCCCTAGCAGTGGCACCCTCCAACCTCTCACGTGACACTGATCAAAACAAAAGCATTTTAGTTTACATAATTATCATACAAAGATACAAAGACAACAAAACTGCAAAATTGTCATGAACTAAAACCCAAGTGGGCTAAATTTGTGAATTGGAAGATACTAAGTGTAACAGAACTACAAAGTTGTAAGGAAAGATGGTAATAGAAGAAAATTATGTGTCATATAATGTACATCAACAGTTTTTCACTGAAATAGATACACAAGCAATGATTAAAGATAATATCAAATTTTGGAACCCCCTCCCCCCTCCCCAATTAAATACAGAAGATGGAAAGTTGCCCAAACTAAATTTCTAATCAATGCTTGCATATCTACATCTTAGAAATGCCCCCCTCCCCCCCACCCAACACCATAATGATGACATAAAAAAAGTTAAACAAATAAATATTTTTACCCGCCCCCGCCCCCCCCCCCCCCACACACACACACAAATAAAACAATCCATTTCCACTGACAGAACAAAAAAAAAAAAAGCACAAATAAATACATAATACAAATATGCATGCTCACACAAACATACTTTTGACTCTCCCCCCCCCCCCCCCCACTCCTATTTCCCCTCAAAAGTACTAACAGCAGCTCAAACAATGTACGACTACCATTAATCAACACTTACATATTTCAATATATTAAAACAATTTGGACCCCCCCCCCCCCACCTCCAACCTCCACCCCTTTGTTTTTAGGCACTTTGGCACACACACACACACCCTCTATTGCTCCCAACACACACAAATAAATGAATAAATAAATATGCTATCTATTATTTCTGTACATGGCACTTTGGACACTGATGGGATCTAATGGCATACCTCACAAGCAATGATTATATATTAAAAATATTACCAAGAATCTTGGAACCCCCCCCCCCCCCCCCCTACCCAATTTGCAGAAGATGGACAGTTGCACAAATATATAATCAATGCCTGCATGTGAAATACCTTAGAACCTCCTTCTGCCTTATGCACAAATGAAACAAAAATGAAACAAATACACAATCACATAATATATTTCAGTACCAACTAACAAATCAATGCTCACATACATCTAACATATTAAAAACTTTAAATCACTTGGATCAACCCCCCCCCCCCCCGGCCCCCCATCCCCTCTTCCTGAACTTATGACATCTCCCCCCCCCCCCCCCACTCCTTTTCCCTGAACTTATGACATCCCCTCCCCCCCCCCAACCCCTTTTTCCTAAACTTATGACATCCCCCCCCCTAACCCCTTTTTCCTAAACTTATGACATCCCCTTCTAACCCCCTCCCACCCCCCCATCTTCTGTGGATTTATCATACCCCCACCCCCCAAAAAAGCAAAAAATGCATAATTAAAACATCTGAAAACCTGTGGGATATAAGTATAATAGTACATATAGAAACAAAAACATACATAAATGGGTTACATATTATTATTATTATTATTAATATTAAATATCATGGACCCCCCCCCCCCCCCCCCCAATCTATGCTCACAAACTTTTTAACATATTTTAAACAAACATACTATCAACACACTACATATTTCAATATGAACTAACAAAATCAATGCTTACGTATATTTAACAATTTAAACACTTTGGATCCCCCCCCCCCCACCCCACACCCCCCCCCCCCCGCCATTTCAACTTACAACATATTGCATATTAACCAAATACACTATCTATACATTATTAAAGAACATTTTGGAAACCGATGGGATATAATGATTTGTAAAATAAAAATACCAACAGTCTGGTTACATATTACATTAAATTTCCTGAACTCCTCTACCCCCCCCCCCCCCCCCTAAAAAAAAAAAAGACACACCCACAAATGTTTAACAATTATCTGAAGCTTTTGGACATTCCATTATTTTCAGCCCGATTTTTTTCAATGAATCAAGTGAAAATATTGATCACTGAGAGATGTCACACCAGAAAACCTCACACAAATGTCAAAAAAAAAAAAATCCAAAATCTGAACTGAGCCGACTTTTGACCTCTGACCACTCGGTAGTACATACCCGCAGTATCAGCTACTGTATGACTGACACAGCTCTTGTAAAGTTATGAGAAAATGAATTGCCAAACTAACAAATAATTGGCTCTTTATCTCCCCTTTTTAATTAAGTTGAATTCTTTTCTCCCTTATCCATATAAACCACATTTGTTTTTTTTTTCTTCTTGTTACAAATCTAAGCACTATTTCAATCTATTAAAACTGTATTGTATGCAATATAAGATGTTACTTTGAAATATCAAGATTAACTGAAGTAAATTTATTGTTGCAAGATAATATACAATTAATTGATGATCCTAACTGTTTATGCTATACCTAATAAGAGGCATCAAGCAACTGACAGACATCTGAAATCCCCAGTGATATTTTGTTTCTACTGAATTGTTCATTTCGAAGCCCTGTATTATTTTCTTGGTGAGTTTGTCCTCCAGCCCCTTATTTTAATGAGTTGGTGGTTTGGCCCATTTCTTTTATTTATATCATATTAATTGCATCGCACTATTAATTATATATTATATTAATTGCATCGCACTATTAATCATATATTATATTAATTGTATCGCACTATTAATCGTATATTATATTAATTGCATCGCACTATTAATCGTATATTATATTAATTGCATCGCACTATTAATCGTATATTATATTAATTGCATCGCACTATTAATCATATATTATATTAATTCTATCGCACTATTAATCGTATATTATATTAATCGTATCGCATTATTAATCGTATATTATATTAATTGCATCGCACTATTAATCATATATTATATTAATTCTATCACACTATTAATCATTTATTATATTAATTGCATCGCACTATTAATCATAATTATATTATATTAATTGTATCGCACTATTAATCATATATCATATTAATTGTATCACATTACATTATTTTATGGCATTAATCATATATTATATTAATTGTATCGCACTATTAATCATATATTAAATCACAAATTAAACCATGTAATGTATTAACTCTATGATATATCCCATCATTTTATTTATATTAATTTCGACGCACTTTTATTTATATTATATTAATTGCATCGCACTTTTATTTATATTATATTAATTGCATCGCACTATTAATCATATATTATATTAATTGCATCGCACTATTAGTCATATATTATATTAATTGTATCGCACTATTAATCGAATATTATATTAATTGCATCGCACTATTAATCATATATTATGTTAATTGTATCTCACTATTAGCCATATATCATATTAATTGTATCACATTACATTATTTTATTGCATTATTATAATAATATGAACATCATTATCATTATTGCATTATTATCATTATTATTATCGTTTTAATTTAATACTATATTATCAGCATCGTCATTATTAACTACTATTATTTATTATTATTGTCATGTATCATAATTATAATAAGTCCATCATTATCGAGTTTGTTATTATTATTATAACTATTATTATTATATCATTATTACTATTATTACTATATTATTATTATTTTTATATTAAACATGTTAACTCCACCACATACTTTTATATTAATTGTATTATTGTATGGCATTGTACTAATCGTAGTATATTAACTGTATTGCATACTATCATAATTCATAATTCATAAATGATCATCATCATCACTGCTTATAAATGTGAGTTGTCTGGATATAATACCTCCACACAGAAAGGGGAAGGGTAGAAGAGAGGGAGGGAATGGGAGAGGGGTTGGGAAAGGGAAGAGAGAGGAAGAGAAGGGGAAGAAGTTGAAGTGGAAAGAGGGCGGGGGAGAGGTGGGGAGGACAGGGGAGTTTATTCTGTGGGGGTGGGGAGGGGGAAGGGGAGAGAGGACGAGGGAGAGAAGGAGAAAAGGGGAGGAAGGGGAAAGAGGCAGGAGAGTTGGGGGAAGACAGGGGAGTTTATTCTGTGCATCACCATTATATTAAAGACACATCGCATTACGTTAATTCTGTTGGACTAATTACATCGCATTAAATTAATCACATAATAGTCGCATCGTATCATATTTAATTAACTATCGCATAATCTTATAATTGTATTAACAATTTAGTACATTAAATTTAATTAATCATAATAATTATGTAAATTGCCCTGCTTCAAGTTAAGCGCCTTAATATTAATTGGTTGTATCTTAAGCATAATTATCCCACCCCTTGATCGTGTGGCCCTAACTCTTAACTCAATTTTCATCACGTAGCCTACTGATATGACTCATTAAATAATTTAAAACTCACTGGTTTTGAAACATTTAATTAAGTAGCTTTTAAGCAGATTTCTTTAAAACACGATCAGAAAACAATGGATACACCCGAAATAACCATGACAACCAGCCCTGACATAGATCAAGTACCACCGTTCACAGAAGTCGAGACAGAAATGACCTTAAGAAAATTAATGAACAAAAGGAAAGCACCTGGAAATAATATAACAAGCGATGTATTACAGATGGGAGGACACCTCGTAGTAAAATATGCCTGAATGCTGGCAGAAAGCAAAAATCATAATTCTACATAAAAAAGGAGACCGAAGAGATAAGAAATTATACACCAATAATCCTTCTACCACACACATATAAACTCTTTACAAAAGTATTACAAAACAGACTTGAGAAAGTACTGACGAAAACCAACCGAGAGAACAGGCTGGCTTCAGAAAGAGTTATAGAAATAGATATAAAGAAGCCTATGCCAGATTGCACATCGATAATCATGTATCAGAAAAGCTTGCCATAGACAGAGGAGTGAAACAGGGAGATCCCATATCGCCGAAATTATTTACAGGAACAATTGAAGAAATAATCTTTAAAAAGTCACATCTAGAAAATGGCATAAATGAGCTCATTGGGATAGAGAGAGATAGAGAGAGGTAGAGAGAGAGAGAGAGAGAGAGAGAGAGGGTGAGAGAAAGAAAGAGCGAGTGAGAGAGCTTCTGTAAAGCGCATAGAGCATTTCTAATGGCAATGGATATGCGCTATATAAATGCCATCCATCCATTAAATATTGATGCTGAAGATCTGCAAGACTTGAGATTTGCAGCCGATATCGTACTCTGCACAGATGAAGTACACCAAATGGAAATCAATCTCATCATAGGCTACTAAACAAAGAGAGCAAGAAGGTCAGCCTGAAGATGCGCAAAGACAAAACTAAATACATGACAAACTACGAGACAGAAAAAAAGGTTATTGAAAGCAAAGTCGTCGAAAAAGTCATAGAATATTAATACTTAGGCCAGATAGTGAATATATAACACAGCAAAAAAAAAAACAACAACTGAATTAAACAGAATAAGAGCAGCATGGAGTTGCTTTGGAAAAAAATCCATATATTCTTGGATCCCAAACTGCCAATGTCCCTCAAGAAGCAATGAGGAAAACAAAAGACAGAAGAGAATGGAAAGCATTGTCGGGGGGCTACATCCTGTAGTGGTTGGACAACGCCTAGGTGAAAGGTGAAACAAGTTACAAAGACAACAAAACAAAGCAGTTAACATCCTGGAGAATGATTTATCCTATTCTTCAACAGCTTTCCCATGTATAGCCTTGAGACTCAAAGATCTGGGATCAAACAGTTTCTCCGAAAAACTTTCTGACTTGGCTCAAGACTGCAGAGAACTATTCTGTATTATGTAAATCTTTCCATAAACTGTTTTGCCCTAATAAGGAAAACATTTTTAATTGATGTCTTTTGTAACTACTTAACCGTTTGTTCTGAAATCCCCGAACCACACAGCATATTCCTGATAACAGTTAGCTTCGGATGCCGTGATTAAGTGGGATGATAATTGGCCCCGTTATTTGGTCACCTGCCTGAAACCTCCAGTATATAATCTTCGTTTTCTCTTTTCAAGCATCAGTGAGAAAAAAAATATACCAGTAAATTTAACCTTTGCCACATTTCATCACCAACTCAAGGCCTATTGTAATCTGAGATCAAAATAGAAGATGGATTTTCGCTTCAGCACAATTTGTCACAAATTTAAACTATTCTGAGTGTCCGCTTTGTTCATTATTACGGTTTTTTTCAAACAAAAGTTTTAGGGCTTTAAAATCTTATGTTTGAAGTTAGCACATTTTGTATTGTTCCAGTACTGGGGCCAATCACAAGACTTGATGTTCAGTCTCCGTGATAAAGGACAGACCATGCATAGGATTAGTCAAGTTGGAGGGGGGTTGGCATGCAAGTTAGTTGCGCAGTGCAGTGCCGGAGGTAAAGGGCTTCAGTGGACACTGTGCTGATCCAATTTCCCATTTAGAATTGTCTCTCAGTTGACACAAGATCTGTTTGATTCAGCAGTAAATCTGCACAGAAACTTAAGCCCTTCACCAGAACTCAAAATCTTCTGATTGTGACCAATACTGAATTTTCCTCTGCTTTCAAAGAATATGATATGCGTATTATTTTGATGTCATGAATTCATGAGGAAACCATTGACTAACTCCATGAAATGTGGCAAAGTCTGTTGTTGCATATTAATTTTCATAGCTTAATCTTAAATCACTAGTAAGTGTCTATACATCCAATTCCAGAAATTTTCAGAGCAGAAACATTTACATGAAATGTCCAAGGATACCAAGGCTGGGGCCAAAGTAACGATTTTAATCTGCAGTGTACTTCTAGATCAGTTTCTTTGCCTCTGGTTGATGGAATAGTGACTGTTTCCTTGCCACAATACTATATTGATGGACATCTGATGCTATCAATTCCTTTGCCTCAGGAATACGCTGGTGGAAAATTTCTGCCCGATTTCTTCCCCAAAATACACTGAATGTAATATTTTTTATGATTTCAATAAAAATTCTTGCCTTAGAAGCATGGGAATTCGTATCGATTTTTTTGTCTAAGAAATCAGAAAATGAACCGATGAATTACTTTCTTTGCCTGAGAAATAAGGTGATGGAAAACTTCACCAGCCAGAAGTGGCGCATTTCCCGGTATTTATACATCATTCATCCTAACCTTGACAAGACACCACATGCAGGTAAGCAGGCTGGAAATGCAACAACTTATCCTCTTGTATACAAGGCGCTGTTAAAAAATAGAGCCAACTTCATCATTGCAACAGGTGAGCACCCCTGCACTTCATAAGACGTGTATTTTACAACGTTACCAAGACAGCACATCTAATCTGTGGTGCTTCTATTTACAGTACCTGCACATGATCTACGTAATCCCCCCCTCCCCTAGCCGTGAAATTACAGAGACAACTAAGACACTGAAAGTGTTCATGTCTGTCAAATGCTGAAAAAGTGAATAATGAAACCAACACTGTTCTGATGCTCAAGAGCACTAATTCTTGATACATCAAAGAAAGCTTGATTTTATCATTTTAGTGTAGTGACAACACACTTCATAATCTCTGCAGCCCAGACAAACTCTGTCACGATTCAGAAGCACCAAACTTTTATCTGTGATATCACAAATGATCAAAGCAAGAACAGCTCCAGGGTAGACTAAACAGGCAAATTCATGACTGCTAAAACTCCATTTCTCTGACTGGCTTTAAATGACTATATTGCACCAATTCTCTGACCCAATACTCTTTTAAATTCCCCTTCAAAATGCAAAAAATTATTGCCATACAAATCTACGCTTGCCACTGCTGGGTAAGTTCCCCACCTGCCTAGACATAGAGTTAGAGGTACACCAACAGTTCCTTGACTAGGAGGTCGGAGAACATTACAGTTTGGTTCTCCTTGAAAGTCCGGGTCTGGGCTCCACCGACGAGACAAAAGCTCGGGGAACCACCATCGACACCTTCCTTTCCTTCATAGCTCCTCATATTCTGACCAGTGCTGTCCTGACATCCTATGCCACATATAGTCAGAGTTATTATAGAGACTCTGTACAGTTTAAAATATTAACAAACATATTAAAGTGCACACAGACTTTATAAAAACCCTATTTAACAGTACGTAACAGGAACAACACAGCCACATAACAACAACAAACTTGACCACAATCACTAACAAGGATCTGCAGCCACTGGACAATGAGTCACTACAGAGAACCAAATCACTCTGGTGATCCTGTATTTCTCTGACAGATACTACAAACATTTTGAAGGGGCAAGTTCAGTCCGAGCCACCCTAACCAAGATAAACTTTCAAATATATCGTAATGATGAATTTCTTCCGACTACCACCTGAATAACAAACACTGTTTGAAAATTACCAGCCCATGAAATCTGAACAGTTAATTTTATAGAAACTGTTGAATGACTGCGCTGTTAAACTCCTGATATGGAAAAGCCACCAAACGGTGCCAACCATTTGACATGGAAAAGCTGTCAACATCCTCAAGTGGTTAACTGTCTTTCTACAAAAAAAACAACCTCCAATTTCACTTGCAGCCAATACGATCTGTATTAACCCGTTTATAAGGCGTCCTTTGTTTCATAATACATCATTGTTAAATATTTATTATTGCACTGATCTATATATTAATACCATTGTTATCATTTAAGGCTATCATTATTATTTTTATTATATGATAGTTATATTATTACAAATGTATCATTATCATATGCATAACAGTTATTATGATCTATTATTGTTATATTATTATTAATGATTTCGTTATTATCTATTATAACTATTATCATCATTAGAACTACTATCGTTTTTTAAATTCAATATTTCTATAATTATATGATTGTAACAATTGTTATTTAATGTTTTTTGTCATTTAGCATAATGGTAATCAATTTATTATTATTGTCATTAATATCATTATTGTAATTATGCTGTATTATTATTGTGATGATGATGATTATGATTACTGTTAGTGCATTATCGTCATTACTAGTATTACATATTTTTTTATCATTGTCTTTAGCATAATCATTTATTATTAATATTATTATTGATATATTTATTAATATTACACTGCCGTTACTAAAAACAATATTTTCATTATCATCATTTAGCACAATTGCTATCATGCTAAGCATCCGTACTATAATCATTTACTACTATTATTGTAATTAATATTATTGTCATTATTGTTGTTTGCTGTTGGTTGTTACTGTTATTATAATTGTTGTTGGTGATTACTGTTGGTTGCTATTATTATTAGTATTCTTGTTGGCGATGGCTGTTGGTTGTTACTGTTATTATTGTTGTTGGTGATTGCTGTTGGTTGTTATTGGTGTAATTATTGTTGTTGGGGACTGCTGTTGGTTGTTATTGGTGTAATTATTGTTGTTGGTGACTGCTGTTGGTTGTTATTGGTGTAATTATTGTTGTTGATTGCTGTTGGTTGTTATTGGTGTAATTATTGTTGGTGGCTGCTGTTGGTTGTTATTGGTGTAATTATTGTTGTTGGTGACTGCTGTTGGTTGTTACTGTGGTTCTTCTTATTGTTGTTGGTGATTGCTGTTGGTTGTTACTGTTATAATTGTTGTTGGCGATTGCTGTTGGTTGATACTGTTGTTCTTATTGTTGGTGATTGCTGTTGGTTGTTACTGTTACTATTATATTAATTGTATCGCACTATTAATTGTATATTATATTAATTGCATTGCACTATCAATCATATATTATATTAATTGTATCGCACTATTAATCGTATATTATATTAATTGCATCGCACTACTAATTGTATATTATATTAATTGCATCGCACTATTAATCGTATAGTATATTAATTGCATCGCACTATTAATCATATATTATATTAATTGCATTGCACTATTAATCATATATTATATTAATTGTATCGCACTATTAATCGTATATTATATTAATTGCATCGCACTATAATCATACATCATAATTGTATCACACTATTAATCATATGTTATATTAATTGTATCGCACTATTAATCATATATAATAATTGTAATGCACTATTAATCGTATATTATATTAATTGCATCGCACTATTGATCGTATTTTATATTAATTGCATCGCACTATTAATCATATATTATATTAATTGTATCGCACTATTAATCGTATATTATATTAATTGCATCGCACTATTAATCATATGTTATATTAATTGTATCGCACTATCATAATCATTTGTTAATATTATTAGTGACATGTTCATTATTATTACTATTATTATATTATTATATTATCGTTATTACTATTATTACTATTTTGTTTCTAATCATTATCAAATAGCATAATTACTATTATGCTAAGAGTTACTATTATTATATTCTCGTTGCTTATTACTATTTTATGTTTTAATCATCAAATAGCAAAATTACTATTTTGCTAATCACAATTATTATAATCGTGAATTTATTATTATTGATATATTTATTATTATTACTATGATTACATTGTTATTACTAACATTACAATTTTCCTTGTTATCATCATCAAATAGCATAATTACTATTATGCTAATCATAATTATATATTTGTTATGGGTACTATTATATTATCATTATTACTAGTATTACTATTTTGTTTTTAATCATTATCAAATAGCAGAATTACTATTATGCTAATCATAATTATTATAATCTTTTTTAAATATCCTTATCGATATATTTATTATTATTGCTGTGATTTATAATCATCATAAAATAGCATAATTACTATTATGCTAAGCATAACTATTATAATCGTTTGCCATTATTATATTATTATGATTATGATTATTGAAAAAGTTATTACTATTGTTATGTTATCTTATTACTAATATTACTATTTTTTGTTTGTAATTATTATCAGATTGCGTAATTACTATTATACTAAGCATAATTATTATAATCAATTATCATTCATGTTACTAATATCGTTATTTTATCGTATTTACTCTTATCATCACTATTATTATATTACGTTACTTTATTATTACTATTATAATTTAACATGATTGTAACAGGGTGATAGTTTGGCAAGGTATAACTAGTAGTTATAATAATATTGTGCCTATAACTAGCGTGGGAAGATAGTTAACGGCGGGGAGACAGAGTCATTGTAGGCCAGAGGGGGAAAGTAGCCGAGGCAACTGAAGCGCTTTGACACCCGAAAAGGGTAGTGTTTACTTGACCGCCGTACTTGTCGATCAGATCACCTGGGAATTGCTTGGGGGGTAGAGCTGTTTCAATAGTATTTGACGTGGAGTCGACGGGGGTGGCTATTAGGATAACTAATGTACACTCGGTGAGCGTCTTGGGACGCTACCTGACTGGGTATAAATCCCCGAACGCTCCTTCCAACTTCAGACCGCTGAGAGCACTCATCAGCTTCGTGCCGAAGAGGAGACCACAACCGCAACTGTAACTTTGTACTAGTCTTGTGAGTGGGGAAGGTCAGGGAACCCGCAAACATCCTTTGTCAGAGCGTGGTATCTTTGGTATCTTGTCGGCATTTGGGCTGTTGCTGAGTGGTAAGTTAATTGTACGATGTATGTGTATTTTACTTAATGTTCATGATTGTAGAACCTAAATCTAGTGGGTTTACTTTGGTATAACTACTGCCTCTGAGAGAGTCACGGAAACGCCGTTATATATATGTTACGAAACCTTATAGGATGGGGTCCGTTAGAGAGAGCGTTATTCTTCGTGGGGAACGTGTAAATATCATTAAAACTGTATTGATCGTTTATTCTATTGCCTATATGGGAGCCTATGGAGTATGGGAGCTGCAGCCTGACTTATAACAGTGTCAGCGGTTAAAAGTGTTAATGATGAATATCCGTCATGGAGTAAGTATGGAAGTCATGCCTTCCAGCAGTAGATTAGGACTTTGCGATTGTTTTTCTACAGAGGAGGAAGAACAACACCTTCTTGGCTTCTCAACTTCTTGTACTTTGATTAACGACATCGTGGCTTCTTGGCTTCTCAACTTCTTGTACTTTGATTAACGACATCGTGGCTTCTTGGCTTCTCAACTTCTTGTACTTTGATTAACGACATCGTGGCTTCTTGGCTTCCCGACCTATTGGTACCTGCCGATACCTGTTGATCTAACTGCGCAGTCAAGCCAGGGTAGAGAGGAAGAACCAGTGCCCAGATAGCGCCATACACCCCTAAAGGAGAGGTTTCCTTATGCTGAATGTTCCCATGTGTTTTATAAAATGTGCTAGAGATTGAATATTACGAAGCCATTTAATTAGCATGTACTGATTTGCATCAACTTCATTCCATCGAAATTCACATGAAATTGTATGACCTATGTTCCTATTATTATTGAATGAATTAATAATTATTGTATATATGTAAGCAATACAGATATCGTTTGTTATAACTTATAGAAGAGAGATAGTCGATTATTTAGTGTGTTTGTGCCGTGCCCATCACGGCTGGTGTCAGAAGAAAGTTAGTGAGAGAAAGTGGAAACATCACAATGGTGTCAGAAGTGGGATCCTGCTAGTAAATAACATTTAATTTTGATCTGGGTCGTGTCAAGGGGCTATTGTGTGATTGTGTGGACAGGTCATCTGCCCTGAGGCGAGTGAGAGAGATTGACATTTACTACCTGAGACATGCTCTGATTTTACCTGTGTTCAATTTTATCTTTTGTCACAGAGAAAATTGTTGTTTGCTATTGCAGGAATATTGTTGTTAACTTCACAGTTACGATCCACGCTTTATTGTTAGCTTTGTTACAGGTCAATTGCTGATGGACTATCTGGGCGCACTGAAGCTTGCCAGACAAGAAGGCATTAGTGATGAGGAATTCAAAATTAGGTGGGACGAAGAGAAAGCCCAAAACCGAGAACAAAGGGCGATCGAACGAGAAGAAAAGGAGAAGGAAAGACAATTTGAAAGGGAGAGAATGGAATACGAACGGGAACTAGCCAAAAACGGGTGTCACAATGGTAAAGGGAGTGGAAAATCTGCTGCCCCGAAGGTACCCAAAATTGCCATTTTTGATGACTCGCGCGAGGATCTCGACTCGTATTTGAAAAGATTTGAAAGACTCGCGCAGGCAAATGATTGGGAAGAAGACACCTGGGCAGACATGTTAGGGGCATTGTTAACTGGCAGGGCGTTAGATGTTTATTCCGGTCTCAGCGATGAAGACAGTAGGGATTACGAGAAGGTAAAGAAGGTGTTGTTCAAGAAGTATCATCTCACGGCAGAGGGTTATAGGCGTAAGTTTAGGGAGAGTCGTCTAGATAAGGACGAAACTTATACGCAGCTGTCCGTGAGATTGCAGAGATATTTTGAGAGGTGGGTAGACCTCTCAGAGGCAGAGAGAACTATGGAAGGGATTACGGATCTGTTAGTCAGGGAGCAGATGTTGAAGATTGTCGACTGTAATCTTTCCATATATTTGAAAGAGAGGGACCCCAAGTCCGTGCATGAGTTAGTTGAGATGGCGGACTTGTATAGTGAGGCTCATCAGTCGAAGCGAGGGCTGGAGCAACAGCAGAAGTCAGGTAAGAGGGTTGAGGAGAGCAGAAGTAAGGGTTTAGGAGTGAGTAAACCGGTATGCTTCAACTGTGGCTCTCCCAATCACCTGAGTAGGCAGTGTGACCAGGGCAGGACGAAGAAGGGTGCTGCTGCCACTGTCGAGGACAACCGAGGTAAGTCCCAGCGTGAGAGTGGGCGTGGTTGTTTTGTGTGTGGGTCACTTCTCCATATTGCGAGATTCTGTAGGAAGAGACAGAAAGAGACGACCGCAGTCGTACTAACCAGCGATGAGGAAGCCGATGACAGTCAGTGGGAGTCATCGGGCAGGGCGAATACTCAACCAGGGGCTGAGCAGAGTGTTGGGCCACAGACCTTCATTTCTTGGGAGACGGAAGGTAAGAGTATTGAGTTAGAAGGTTCGACAGAACATGAGCCCGGAGACGATGTTCCGGAGAATGATTTATCCGCTCCATTTTTGGAGAAGGGGAGGATAGGGGATAAAGAGATTACTATCCTTCGTGACACGGGATGCACGTGTGCGATTATAAAAAGGGACAAACTGCCTCCTAACAGCTTAACTGGGAAGAACAGGAGTTATGTCCTGATGGACGGGACGAGAAGGTCTGCTCCTGTCTCGGAAATGTGGGTAGAAACCCCATTTTATACTGGGCTTCTCGAAGCGCTAGTAGTGGAAGACCCAGTGGCCGATTTGATTATAGGAAACATAAAGGGGGCGTCTCTTGAGAAGATAAGTGTGGTACTCACGCGATCTCGCAAGGTGGAGATTGACAAGGAAGAGCATGAGTGTGAGAATGCGAGTGCGAAAGTGAGTCAGACCACAGATAATGAGGAGGCCAAGGGCAACTCAACGGAGGAGGTAAGGGTAGGGGCCAAGATAGGGGAACTCACACCAGGTGAGATAGCCCGGGCCCAGAGAGAGGACGAAACTTTGAGAGTTTTAAGGGAGAGAGCCACGTTGGAGCAATCGGCTGAGGTAGGTACTCACATAAAGGAGAGTAAGGGAATTTACTATCGGGTAAAGAAGGCCGGGGCTGGACGTGCTGATGTGGAGCAGTTGTTGGTACCTAAGCAGTACCGAAGTGAGCTGATGAAGATAGCTCACGAAGGAGTGTTCGGGGGACACTTAGGAATTTCGCGCACACAGGACAGAATAATGCAGTCGTTCTTTTGGCCTGGGATAGGTGCGGACGTAGGTCGTTTCTGTCGATCGTGTGACGCGTGTCAAAGGACATCCAATAAAGGTAGGGTGACAAAGGTACCCCTAGTGCCGACACCCCTGATCGACACGCCCTTTTCGCGCGTCGCCATAGATTTGGTTGGTCCACTTCCGCGTACGGAACATGGGAGATCGCGTTATATTTTGACGCTAGTAGATTATGCCACGCGTTTCCCGGATGCCGTAGCCTTAAGGGGGATATCAGCTGAGCAGGTCAGTGAAGCGTTAATGGAAATATTTTCTCGGTTAGGCATACCAAAGGAAATAGTTTCAGATAGGGGATCACAGTTTACCGGTGAGCTGATGAGAGAGGTCAGTGCACTTCTCAAAACGAAACAGATATTCTGCTCGCCCTACCACGCGATGGCCAATGGTCTGTGTGAAAGATTTAACGGAGTGCTGAAGAATATGCTTCGCCGAGTAGCTCATGACAGACCCAAGGACTGGGACAGAATGTTGTGTCCACTGCTGTTCGCGTATCGCGAAACCCCACAGGCCAGTACAGGTTTTTCGCCGTTTGAACTAGTGTTCGGTCACCCTGTGAGAGGACCACTTGCAATACTGAAGAATCTGTGGACTGGGGAAGCGGAGTCAGAAACGAGGTCATCGTACGAATACGTGGTAGATATGAGGGAACGATTGGAGGATGCCATGAAAGTCGTAGCCGAGAACAGCAGCGTCGAAAAACACAGGCAGAAGAAATACTACGATAGGGGGGCCAAACAGAGGAAATTCCAAGTGGGCGATTCCGTCCTCATACTTCTCCCAAGTGACGGATCGAAACTACAGATGACTTGGAAAGGGCCTTACAAAGTAGAAGAGCAGAGAGGGTCAGTGAACTACATGGTGAACGTCAAGGGGAAGAGACGATTGTATCACGCGAATATGCTGAAGAAGTATATTGAGAGGGAAGACGAACAGGAAAACACAGAGGCAATAGCTGCAGCTATAATTGACGAGACCGATGGAGGAGAGGAAGCGACTTCGATGCCTCTGGAGACAGTCATGCCTAGGCTAGAACAGACCGAAACCTACAGGGATGTACAGTTAGGGGACACGCTAGATCAGGATCAGAGAGAACAGATGCAAGAGCTCATGGAAGAATACAAAGATATATTTACCGATGTACCGGGGCTCACTGACCTGATCAAGCACAAAATCCCATTGCTAGATCAAAAACCTGTGAAGGTAATGTTGGATGAACTACGAGTGGCTAATGTGGTTACTGCGTGGGTTCAATAGTAACTCCCTTAAGGATACACAGGATTAACAAACACAGGGTTCTGCTGGCAATCTTATTTATTCAAAAGCCTAACAAAGGTATCACTACCAAACAAAAAAAAAGAAGCCAAGAAAAAGAAGCCCAGAAAAAGAAGCCCAACCAGCCATAAGCTGGAACAAGAGAAAAAGACAAAAATATGATTAGGATATAATGACAACATTAATCAGGCAATCAATGGTGGACATACATAGTAATAGTATTAAGTATTAAATCAAACAACAACAACATACATGTAATATAGAATTTAAGCAATAACCAACTGGATATGGATGCATGGAATAAAATAGCGCTAAGGTTAATGAATAACAACTACAAGTGGCTATATCATATACACAAGGAGTCTCCTAGTACACTGGCAACATAAACTAATTAATGTACTAATCAAAGTATGAAGGACATAACAACTGAAGGGGCCAGAACACAATAGTTTCGCTCCGCTGAGCCGGTGTACAACACATCCAGAGTGGCCATTCCATTTAATAACGCAGTGGCCAACATGGCCCACTGACCGTCCATAACACAGACGCTGCATCCCAATGCAGGCCATCCTCATAGGCCCACTCCCATTATTAGTACTAACCCGCCCCAGGGCTATTGTATTGGTTACTTCCCTTCCCAATCGATACTCAAGGGTCATGCCCTTTGACCTTAGCCGCGGAGCTATGCCGCCAGGCTAACATGTGTATGACACACCACTAGATACATAAAGTAATGTGTACATTCCTTAAAATGAAACTGTCCTTCACACACTTACGAAACTCATAGAAGCATAATACATCTGGATAACTATAATACATGCACATGATATATATATGTCGGCGAGACTCATTGCAACATGTGTAGACTCACTGGAACATTGTTCATCCACCGCCGCACATAGAACAGTCCTGGGGCTCACCCATGTGAGGCCCAACTAATATTATACATCTCCAATAGGCCTACATGTAATTAATTACACATCTTAAACATTAAGCACACAATCACACTGCTCTCTATAGCATAGTGGTACTGGCAAGGTACACAAATTTAGTGCCGCTCGCTATAACATAAGTCATCCACATCAACATGTCAGGAAATCCTCACTGCCTACCACAACAAGGCAATGCTACACATACACTATATATAGGCACACAAGCAAATCGTGATAGCTTGGTTAGCGAGCCATCATTATCATCTAGCACCGCAAACGTTAACTTTGACAATAAAGTCACAATATCAAGACACTGTACTGCAAAGCGCATCTTACACGAATAATGACAATGGCAATTACCGTTGAGCCGGACTCATAATGGTCTCTGTAGATCAGCATTCTCTACGCGGCATCCAAGAAAAGGGGGGGGGGGTGCGCAAATTAAAGTCACTTCTAATATAATAGTCTCCAACTTACCCAAAGTCTCTCCGGGTCCCGCGCTACCGCTACATGCCTTATGGGGCGGGGTGGCGATGGCAAGCGTCGGCAAGTCTCTGAGCTGCTACGGGCCCGGGTTGCTGGGCTGGGTTCACTGTGCTGTCGGCTCTTGTCTCCTGCGTCTATGATGGAGTGTGTTGACCACTCGAACCGCATCTTATTTATGAGCCCGCGCGGACGTCCGAGAGAGCTATTACGTAGCCCGTGTTGCACAAGTGAAAGGCTCGGACATGGAGTCCAGCCCGACAACATAACCGGTTAGGGTCCTAACACAATCGAATTTACAGTACGGTTAAAAGGGTGCACACAAAAGTCAATTAGGTATCCCAGTAAACTGCAGAAATTACTCTAACGACCCCTCCAGCAATAATTGAATAAATTTGACCCAGGTTGGATTTATCGGGGATAACATGCGTCTAACTCGTGGTTTACTTTAAATCCGAGATCCTCTCATTAATCATTTCAATAGGACACGTGCATCAAAGTACAACGAAATTGGTACCATTATAAAGTAGAAACTTGCTGCTACAATTCTAACTGACTACTTATACCAGAAACCCGGTAATAGTTTTAATATAAATTTTCAAAGTGTCAGGACTAACAACATTCGACAATTTTGTGCGGGATACTTTCGTCCATTAATACGACGTATCTCCATTGATAACAAACGTTATCATGAGTACCTATTTTGTACCGATAGGGTATTGTCTACTCTCAAAAATGAATTCGGGTTCCCGTCTTTCTGTCGGTGGATAACAACGAGTGAGCGAGTTGTAAGAAACTCAAAGCCATGATATAAGAGTTGGAAGCCCGGTACATTTCCAACTGACCAATCAAAATGCGCGCTTTTCACCGTGATGTGAATAACGGGTCCCGCGCTAGTATTACAAGGGAAATAATCCAATTAATGGTACTCGGCCAAGTGTCCATAAACTACTATGAGTGGCCGTCCCTCACTCACGCACCAGAGTTACCATGAAAGCACATATTAAAAATAGAAAATCGTTCATCCTCTCACATTCTCCCCTGCTAAGTCACGTAGTCCCTTACGTGACACATACATGTACATCAATTCAAAGGTTTACAAAAGACCACTGAAGGTACAATCAAACTCTAAGGGGCTATGATACCATCACTTAGAGTAGAACAATTGCAAATTACACACAGTGAACCGAAGTACAACAATGGTCCATCCTCTTTATAACTACTAACAGGTGGCGTGAACCGGCTAAGTTACTACTGGCATCCTGAAGATGTACACAACAGTCTCAGCTCTGGCTGTAGCAAGTTACATCATATGGACAAAACAACAGGTCCCAGACCTGAAACGGTGGTCCCAGACCACTATCAGGGTTAACGTAGGATCGAACAGTACAAAAAAAGACAATATGCTATAAGGGCACTAGTGCAATGAAAAAGGCAAGGTCAACATAGGCATTAAAAGTCATTGTAACTAAGCTGTGGAGAAAGCCAACATGGGCATACTCTCTAACTTAAAAATCTTGAGGCGGAGCTCCCTTGGATTCGGTGGTCTATCATCTGGCCTGATGGAAACTCGGGGGGGTCTTGATGGGTGCGCTCCCCTGCTCTTTCTGCACTCACAGTCAATGTCTAATGTTAATCACCAATAAGAGTCAGAGGTTCAATCTCTGGGGTTGTCTGTGTGGGCGGCTGGACGTGGGGGCAGCTGGACCGCTGCACAGGAGGTAGGGGCTGTAAAGTTCTCAACCCATGTTGAGGGTCTGGTTGGGCTGCATGTGGCTGGCAGGGGTGGTGGGCTGGGAGTACCAGACACTGGTCGACGCAGGCTGTGGGGGCGGATGTTGCGGATACGTGTAGATTGCGGGATGAAATACCCGCAACGGGTCCCTGTTGACTGCAGTGGCATGGGTGGTGTACACAGGACTGGGATACAGGTCCTGAATCTTGAGTTGATGTTGGAGGGCGTTGGTCTTCGTGGCTCCATGGTTCCTATGGGGTGGGGCAGGGGTTGGCTGGCTGGCTGGGCTTCAAACTAAAAATTTCCACGGCTGGGTTTTCTACACTACAAACTAACCCTTCTGTGTATCCCACTTCTTGACACCAGAAAATGTTGGATGAACTACGAGTGGCTAATGTGGTTACTGCGTGGGTTCAATAGTAACTCCCTTAAGGATACACAGGATTAACAAACACAGGGTTCTGCTGGCAATCTTATTTATTCAAAAGCCTAACAAAGGTATCACTACCAAACAAAAAAAAAGAAGCCAAGAAAAAGAAGCCCAGAAAAAGAAGCCCAACCAGCCATAAGCTGGAACAAGAGAAAAAGACAAAAATATGATTAGGATATAATGACAACATTAATCAGGCAATCAATGGTGGACATACATAGTAATAGTATTAAGTATTAAATCAAACAACAACAACATACATGTAATATAGAATTTAAGCAATAACCAACTGGATATGGATGCATGGAATAAAATAGCGCTAAGGTTAATGAATAACAACTACAAGTGGCTATATCATATACACAAGGAGTCTCCTAGTACACTGGCAACATAAACTAATTAATGTACTAATCAAAGTATGAAGGACATAACAACTGAAGGGGCCAGAACACAATAGTTTCGCTCCGCTGAGCCGGTGTACAACACATCCAGAGTGGCCATTCCATTTAATAACGCAGTGGCCAACATGGCCCACTGACCGTCCATAACACAGACGCTGCATCCCAATGCAGGCCATCCTCATAGGCCCACTCCCATTATTAGTACTAACCCGCCCCAGGGCTATTGTATTGGTTACTTCCCTTCCCAATCGATACTCAAGGGTCATGCCCTTTGACCTTAGCCGCGGAGCTATGCCGCCAGGCTAACATGTGTATGACACACCACTAGATACATAAAGTAATGTGTACATTCCTTAAAATGAAACTGTCCTTCACACACTTACGAAACTCATAGAAGCATAATACATCTGGATAACTATAATACATGCACATGATATATATATGTCGGCGAGACTCATTGCAACATGTGTAGACTCACTGGAACATTGTTCATCCACCGCCGCACATAGAACAGTCCTGGGGCTCACCCATGTGAGGCCCAACTAATATTATACATCTCCAATAGGCCTACATGTAATTAATTACACATCTTAAACATTAAGCACACAATCACACTGCTCTCTATAGCATAGTGGTACTGGCAAGGTACACAAATTTAGTGCCGCTCGCTATAACATAAGTCATCCACATCAACATGTCAGGAAATCCTCACTGCCTACCACAACAAGGCAATGCTACACATACACTATATATAGGCACACAAGCAAATCGTGATAGCTTGGTTAGCGAGCCATCATTATCATCTAGCACCGCAAACGTTAACTTTGACAATAAAGTCACAATATCAAGACACTGTACTGCAAAGCGCATCTTACACGAATAATGACAATGGCAATTACCGTTGAGCCGGACTCATAATGGTCTCTGTAGATCAGCATTCTCTACGCGGCATCCAAGAAAAGGGGGGGGGGTGCGCAAATTAAAGTCACTTCTAATATAATAGTCTCCAACTTACCCAAAGTCTCTCCGGGTCCCGCGCTACCGCTACATGCCTTATGGGGCGGGGTGGCGATGGCAAGCGTCGGCAAGTCTCTGAGCTGCTACGGGCCCGGGTTGCTGGGCTGGGTTCACTGTGCTGTCGGCTCTTGTCTCCTGCGTCTATGATGGAGTGTGTTGACCACTCGAACCGCATCTTATTTATGAGCCCGCGCGGACGTCCGAGAGAGCTATTACGTAGCCCGTGTTGCACAAGTGAAAGGCTCGGACATGGAGTCCAGCCCGACAACATAACCGGTTAGGGTCCTAACACAATCGAATTTACAGTACGGTTAAAAGGGTGCACACAAAAGTCAATTAGGTATCCCAGTAAACTGCAGAAATTACTCTAACGACCCCTCCAGCAATAATTGAATAAATTTGACCCAGGTTGGATTTATCGGGGATAACATGCGTCTAACTCGTGGTTTACTTTAAATCCGAGATCCTCTCATTAATCATTTCAATAGGACACGTGCATCAAAGTACAACGAAATTGGTACCATTATAAAGTAGAAACTTGCTGCTACAATTCTAACTGACTACTTATACCAGAAACCCGGTAATAGTTTTAATATAAATTTTCAAAGTGTCAGGACTAACAACATTCGACAATTTTGTGCGGGATACTTTCGTCCATTAATACGACGTATCTCCATTGATAACAAACGTTATCATGAGTACCTATTTTGTACCGATAGGGTATTGTCTACTCTCAAAAATGAATTCGGGTTCCCGTCTTTCTGTCGGTGGATAACAACGAGTGAGCGAGTTGTAAGAAACTCAAAGCCATGATATAAGAGTTGGAAGCCCGGTACATTTCCAACTGACCAATCAAAATGCGCGCTTTTCACCGTGATGTGAATAACGGGTCCCGCGCTAGTATTACAAGGGAAATAATCCAATTAATGGTACTCGGCCAAGTGTCCATAAACTACTATGAGTGGCCGTCCCTCACTCACGCACCAGAGTTACCATGAAAGCACATATTAAAAATAGAAAATCGTTCATCCTCTCACAGTAAGACCCTACCAACTACCGTACTCAACTAGAGAAGCTGTCAAGGCTGAGGTAGGCAAGGTGCTTGCGGCCAGAATCATCGAACCGTCCGAGTCCCCGTACAATAGTCCAATTGTATTAGTTAAGAAGCCCGATGGTCAACATCGTTTCTGCAACGACTACAGGCGGCTAAATGTTGTGACTGCCGATGACGCCGAACCGATGCCTGAGGTAGAAGCCATTATTTCCAATCTAGCGGAGGCAATATATTTCACCAAGCTGGACTTGACAAAGGGCTTTTATCAAGTTCCGATGGCCGAGGAAGATAAACACCTGACGGCGTTCGCCACACCGTTTGGGCTATACCAGTACAGGGTCATGCCGTTCGGGTTGAAGGGATCCCCCGCCACATTTAACAGGCTCATGAGGAAAGTATTAAAAGATGCTGGCGAAGGGGTAGATGCATTTGTAGACGACTGTCTTATACACAGTGCAAATTGGCCTGACCACTTGGAACGTTGTCGGAATGTCTTCGAGCGACTGAGACGGGCAAATTTAAAAGCTAGACCTACCAAGACGCTAATAGGGATGACAGAAGTCGAGTACTTAGGCCATAAGCTGGGACAGGGGACTGTAAGACCGCAGGAGAGTAAGGTGCGAGCCATTGTCGACTGTGACCGACCGACGACCAAGACACAAGTGAGGAGTTTCCTGGGGCTAACGGGGTACTATCGGAAGTTTGTACCAAATTACAGTGCAATCTCGGCGCCGTTGTCAGACCTCACAAAGAAGTCCCAGGGCACAAAGTTCGCGTGGGGACACGCGCAGGAGAACGCGTTCAATGCCCTAAAAATTTGTTTGAGTTCCGAGCCGATACTACGGATGCCAGACTGGAACAAGGAACTGATTCTCCAGACAGACGCATCTAACCTTGGAGCGAGTGGCTGCCTACTTCAAGAAGACGAGGGTACGAAGTATCCAGTTGTATATGTTAGCAGAAAGTTGAAACCCGCGGAGAAGAACTACTCAACAATTGAAAAGGAATGCCTGGCCATAGTTTTCGCCGTTAGTAAGTTGCAGGCGTATCTGTATGGGAGAAACTTCGTGTTAGAGACGGACCACCGACCTCTAACTTGGATGCGAACTAAAGACCAGAAGAACGCGAGGGTAACTAGATGGAACCTGGCGCTGCAACCATATAACTTTCGAGTCAGCAACATCAGGGGGCGAGACGCTCTATGGGCCGACACTCTATCTAGATTACCAGTAGATTAATAATTTTATTAGCCGATTTTGCCAGGGAAAATCGACTTAAGTGGGGGCGATTGTAACAGGGTGATAGTTTGGCAAGGTATAACTAGTAGTTATAATAATATTGTGCCTATAACTAGCGTGGGAAGATAGTTAACGGCGGGGAGACAGAGTCATTGTAGGCCAGAGGGGGAAAGTAGCCGAGGCAACTGAAGCGCTTTGACACCCGAAAAGGGTAGTGTTTACTTGACCGCCGTACTTGTCGATCAGATCACCTGGGAATTGCTTGGGGGGTAGAGCTGTTTCAATAGTATTTGACGTGGAGTCGACGGGGGTGGCTATTAGGATAACTAATGTACACTCGGTGAGCGTCTTGGGACGCTACCTGACTGGGTATAAATCCCCGAACGCTCCTTCCAACTTCAGACCGCTGAGAGCACTCATCAGCTTCGTGCCGAAGAGGAGACCACAACCGCAACTGTAACTTTGTACTAGTCTTGTGAGTGGGGAAGGTCAGGGAACCCGCAAACATCCTTTGTCAGAGCGTGGTATCTTTGGTATCTTGTCGGCATTTGGGCTGTTGCTGAGTGGTAAGTTAATTGTACGATGTATGTGTATTTTACTTAATGTTCATGATTGTAGAACCTAAATCTAGTGGGTTTACTTTGGTATAACTACTGCCTCTGAGAGAGTCACGGAAACGCCGTTATATATATGTTACGAAACCTTATAGGATGGGGTCCGTTAGAGAGAGCGTTATTCTTCGTGGGGAACGTGTAAATATCATTAAAACTGTATTGATCGTTTATTCTATTGCCTATATGGGAGCCTATGGAGTATGGGAGCTGCAGCCTGACTTATAACAGTGTCAGCGGTTAAAAGTGTTAATGATGAATATCCGTCATGGAGTAAGTATGGAAGTCATGCCTTCCAGCAGTAGATTAGGACTTTGCGATTGTTTTTCTACAGAGGAGGAAGAACAACACCTTCTTGGCTTCTCAACTTCTTGTACTTTGATTAACGACATCGTGGCTTCTTGGCTTCTCAACTTCTTGTACTTTGATTAACGACATCGTGGCTTCTTGGCTTCTCAACTTCTTGTACTTTGATTAACGACATCGTGGCTTCTTGGCTTCCCGACCTATTGGTACCTGCCGATACCTGTTGATCTAACTGCGCAGTCAAGCCAGGGTAGAGAGGAAGAACCAGTGCCCAGATAGCGCCATACACCCCTAAAGGAGAGGTTTCCTTATGCTGAATGTTCCCATGTGTTTTATAAAATGTGCTAGAGATTGAATATTACGAAGCCATTTAATTAGCATGTACTGATTTGCATCAACTTCATTCCATCGAAATTCACATGAAATTGTATGACCTATGTTCCTATTATTATTGAATGAATTAATAATTATTGTATATATGTAAGCAATACAGATATCGTTTGTTATAACTTATAGAAGAGAGATAGTCGATTATTTAGTGTGTTTGTGCCGTGCCCATCACGGCTGGTGTCAGAAGAAAGTTAGTGAGAGAAAGTGGAAACATCACAATGATTATCATAATCATTTAGCATGATTATCATAATCATCTATTGCTTTCATCATTATAATCTTATTAACACTACTGTCGATTCATTATCATTACTATTATTATTATACTATTCACTCATTATTATACAAGCTCAGAATAAATGATAAAAGTAACCTGCGAATTAATAAATCCGGCCAAACCACCAAGTCTTACTTCTAATCCTAGTCTATCTATCCCCTAAACTTCCTTGTAAAACTAGTCAAGGAAGGTTTTATAACCTGTAGGGCAGAGACCACGGGGGGTGGGGGTGGCGGGGTGGGGGAAAGATGCAATGAATCTAATCATGGAATAGTAACCCAAGCGGGAGATACAAAATCAAAATAAAAGAGGGGGTGGGGTGGGGGTAAGTTTGTAGCAAATCTGTCTTTATTAAGGGATCTTTGTCCTGAAAATGTTGATCTCTGCCCTACAGGTGCTGGGTATGATGGCAGCCGCCCAGCTCGGCTGGCAGTCCAGGTTGTACTATTTACTGCCATCAATAGTAGCAAGTAGAGAGCTCCACCTGTTTCTGCAGTAACAGGTGGAGTCCTCCATTGACCTGACACAACAAATACTCAAGGCTTGTTGGATATTTTGCTACCTCTCTGAACTTGAGTTATGTTTGTCCCTTCCCACCTATCCCCACCCCCCCCCCCTTTCTGACAAAACATGGCGTTTTTAACAAGCACAAAGAGAATGAAACTTGACCAAATTTTCCTAAATTTCATTTGAAAAAAAATGGGGTAAACAAAACATGGATGAAAGAACTCAACACTAAATTGGCCCCTTTCTATTGAGTCGTTCATATAATCAAGGCGGGAGTTTGTGATCAGAGGGTCCCTGTAGTGTGCTAGACATTGAACCACTCCCATGGTCCACTTTTTGGACAAGGCTCCGGTGACATCTCTAAATGATCTTAAAGTGACATGTCTAAATGTCTTTGTTTCACTTTACGATACCAAAATGATAGAAAATATTCCCCATCCCGTCGGGGCATAATATTATAGAACTCTTTCCAAAATGTTCATCGTTCAAATATTTACATTTACCACGATCAAAAAGAAAAAATAATGAAAAAGATCAAGTGAAGGCTGATCCAAATTTTAAGAATCTCTATACACAATAGAAATTACGTTGAAATCGTTGTCTTGAATCCTGTGATGCCGGAAAATGATGATCATGACCTGTAATGACACAAACTGGCCATGATTGATGAAATACGTCTTCTGCTAAGTTTACTGCGGCGGGTGTCGTGCTCCAAATGCTTAATTCAGATGTTGTAATTTGATTCCATTCCGGAAATTTCACAAATTTAGAATATACAATGTTGAACAATATGAGCCAATTCAGGTCCAGTTATTTGGGAAATAGTCTTTGGATAGAATCACAATAGTCTGTACTTACAGGAGGTAACTGTGCTGCTGACATTTTGGTCCCATCTGATGGACGAAGATCAGATCCATGCGTGTCACAGATGAACTTCAAAAAATATGTCTTTGCAGGTTAACATGCCAACTGGAACATTCAGTCAAATCTTCATGTGAGATGGGAGGCACTTTCTGACGCACCGTCTTTGCCCTGAAACACAAAGAAAAGGTGCCTGTGAACAATAGCTAAAAAAAAAAAAAAAAATCCCCATGATGGAAAAACAAACATTTTTTCTTCTATACTATATACTATAGTATCATTGTTTCATGAATTTTCAATTCACTGTAACCGATGGAACCACAGACAAAAAAAAAAAAACGAAAAAAAAAATGATTTCGGACAATTTAAGATTCAGGCCATGGAAGGACTTCCGAATGCGTTCCATAGCCTGGGTGAAAACAATACATAGCTACCCCGGCGGCTTTCCCTGATGTGTCAATCTGACTACTGCCCAGACGAATATCGGCCTACGGCCTCGATGATACAAACTGACTAGACCCTCACGTTGTTACATATCAATCTGACAATGCCTATATATAATGCACGTGACGAGCTATGGAACGCATTCGGAAGTCCTCCCCAAGTCATGGCCTTGGCATACCAACATGTCAGTATATCAAGACATTTACTAACTTGCATTCTTAACTCGTATCTCTGAAAACAAAACAATGTTTAGGACGCTTGTCTTCTAGTTTGGTAGACAGATTTAGATCCAGATAACAGCACAATGTTAATTTATCCGTTGTTTCCCTTTTAAAAGTATATTGCTTTTTCCCTGCACATTGACGTGTGTCCTGTCGACGTGCTTTTTCCAAGCTCAAACCCCAAGCCAAGAAAATTAATGCACAAAATATAGTCCATAATTATAGTGGAGCAGAAACGGAATGCAGACTGACACACAACACTGTGTTGACTTACCTGTCACAGCACACACACACGTGGCGCCCAATAGACATGAGCTGCATGATGACTTCTAGCTTTACTTGTCACGCTGAAATTGCTGAGTTTACCATGCGCCACAAGCGGACTCCTGCACTCCTATGTTACAGACTAGGTGGCTGCTTTTTTCTTTTCACCTGCAATACAAAACAAAGAAACTTAACAATTCTGTCAACTTCCATCATTGATTTCTGGAAAATACTTTATCAAAAAAGGTGAAAAATAAGAGTGTAAAGAAATCAAGGTCCTAAACACTTGTTCGGATATTTCTTTCTCTGAATAAATCTCCAGTAATCTTGCTCTTCTAGATCTAGTCTAGACCTCACTTTTATTTTAAGCGAAGAAGGAACAACTTCAGGGAGTAAAAAAATGATTCCGAAAAAAATCTGATTCAGTTCTGGCGTATTTACAGATTTAAATAGACCGTGTACATCTATAAAATTAGGAAACTTGACTTTTAAACTTACCTGGCCGGACTGCAATGTAGATGGTATTCAGTGTAAATTGAGTCTTTAGGCAATAGTTTGCTGTAACGTCTCTGACAAAAAACGATCTCTTCAAATTAGACCAATAGACATGAGCTGCATGAAGACTTATGACTTTACTTGTCACTCAAAAACTGCTGAGTTTACCATGCACCACAAGCCGACTCCTGCACTCTGGTGTTCAGGCTGCTTAACTGCTTAAATGTTCTGAACGAATTGAGGCCTCAAGACTCACTGATTTGTAATCACTTGCAGGAGGACAAAAATAATATAAACCAACAAAGAAACACTATTCCATGATGTTATTTGAGTACAATTCAGATGCTGCGAGAATAATTTAATGTGTGAGCATTTTTTTCCTTCTAAAAATTCAGAATGGCAATATGCCCACCAAAGAAAAAAAGCGGTTGTAAGCAGACAGCCGTAGTTTCAGTACTCTACAGCTGAACAGTGAATACATCTTTGTTCGGCTCTGTTATTTACACCGGACGGTCCCCTGAACTATTGTTATTTTTTTTTCTGACAATACATCATTTGCTGGACACATTGTCACAATTTGACTTTATTCAAAAACAGAAAACAACAACAACCAACAACCGGGACAACTGTTCAGACAAGAAACCATTGGAAAAATGTCCATTGCGCGTGAACAAATGTTGCACTTTCACCAATCTTTCATATTATGGTAGCTGAGAAAAAACAAACACAAAACCTATGAATTCATCTTTAAAAATAACTGGATGCGCTTGACACCTGAAAAACTATTCACTTTTCTGAGCTCGTGCGTATATCGCTTCTCTTCCTGATTTTTTTTTTTTTTAAATCAATGATTTGATTGTTTGTGTGTGTGTGTGTGTGTGAGTGTGTGTGCATGCTTGGGGGGGGGGGAGTAAACTTACATGACTGTGTTTGAAAAGGCAATAATTTTTACTTGTTTTTATTTTTTGTTTGCTGAATAAAACAACAACAACTTGAGTGACACAGTGTGAGTACCAACAAGGTCGTGTGTATTGACCTATCGCCCAGGCAACCACCAAACATTCATGTTAAATGAAACTAAATGGAAGAAAAAACACCGTCACTGCCGTGCGATTATGGCATCTCAAAAGACAGCACATGGTTCATTGCCCACCTTCGCACTGAGGGCTATTAGATAATATAACAGAATAAGAAATGCGCCAACATGAAAATGTAACAATCCAATAGATTCATAATGGCACGCGTCACCAAATTAATGACACGGAAAAAAAGGTTTTACTTAATATCTCTGAAGTGTAAAAAATGACATAATATGCCATTAGCTTAGAGCAATCACGATGTGTACAGTTCAAGATCAGTCGCGTTGAGTGGGACGAACAAGTACGGTACTTGCAAAGCCACAGTTGTCATTGTATCTCATTATTCTCGAGATTCCAGACTGAATTACCAATTTTTATCAATAATATGAACAGATAAACGTACGCAGGTGTCAATATTCTAAGCAAGAAAATGGAAGATTTGGAAGCAAAGAGGGAAACAGAGAGGGAATTTCTGGTAAAACTTCTGATTTCTGTGTGATACACAAACTTAAATTGAAGTAAAGAAATTGTGCAAATTTTGTGTTGTTTCAAGTATTTTAATATTCTATATGTCAGTGGGCCAAGTATCTTGACTGTAATAAATAAGATTGTGAATTTCAGGCGGGGGGGGGGGGGGGGTCTGTTACGATACAAATTTTTAATGACGGGGACTGACTGACGAGTAGATGGGTTTGAAAGGCAGATGGAAGGGCGGATGATGAAGGATATGAGGACAATACAATCATAGATAGACAGACAGACAGGCGGATGGATGGATAGGCAGACAGAAGACAGGCGGATGGATGGATGGATGGCTAGACAGACAGACAGAAAGACAGACAGACAGACAGGCGGATGGATGGATGGATGGATAGACAGACAGACAGAAAGACAGACAGACAGACAGGCGGATGAATGGATGGATGGATAGACAGACAGACAGACAGGACAGACAGACAGACAGTCGGACAAACAAACAGGACAGGACAGAACAGGGATGGCATGATGTTTTACAAACTTGTTGAAAACGACCTACTCGCACGAATTTGATATCAAATTCGGAATCAGCATGTCAAGATTTGCAAAATTGGCCGCGAGTGCTTCGTTTTATTGCTTAATAAAAATAATTTTAAAAATCTATCTTGAAAGCCATTGAATTTTTCAAACGCGGCGGGGTTGTCACAGTAGAATCCTTTGTTTCCATCCGGTCCATCTTCAGTCCATCATAACGTGTAATCAACCTAGTGGACTACGATTAGTCCTAAGCACAGCCGAAGGCTAACCTAGTCCGGTCCATCTGAACGTGTAATGGGGCCATTACACAATAGGGATATTACAAGGATTCGATTTCAGGAGCTTTCTTGTGTGAGAGGTCACATGGTTCTCCCTCCCCGCCCCCCCCCCCCCCCCCGAGCAAGTTAGTTTTCTAGTTGGATGTTTTTTATAGTAGATACGGGGCTAGGTGATTAAAACACATAACATGGAATAAGTGCGAGTGAGATTAAAGTTGTGAAACTCATAATTACGGTTGCCTACTCCTCCCCATGTTTGTATTTCTTTAAAAGTTTTATCCCGGAAATAAAACATAATTAAGAAACAGAGAAATGGCGGAAATATAAAAAAAAGTCAGCAGAACAGATATGAATTGTGGGTGAAAGATAAAATGACGACAAGACCAACAGGCAGTCAGAGAAATAATTTTAAAAAACAAACATTATTAAACAATGGTAATGAGAGAAATAATGGAGAGCAGCACGCAGATAGAATGAGAGAAAGACAATGAATGAAGGGCAAGAGAACAGCAGGCCACAGGAAGAGAGGATGAGTGAAAGACAATTACTGCACAGGACTGAGAGAATTTGATTACGTGGCGTGTAAAAAAAATTAAAAGTATGAGATTCCTTTCGTTTCCGGCCTCTTGATTTAATAAGCAGTCATTTTGGACAGGTCATTTCTGTGAGCCTAATTTTAAAAGGAAAAAGAAAAGAACAAGGAACAAGACAAATAAACAACAATTACTTCGGCCTACATTATACCCCCCCCCCTCCCGCCCGCCACCAACAATGATTTATTTGAGTGGCTTAAAAATGAATACTAATTGTCATTAAAATTTGCTTTTTGATGCAAACATTTTGAAGAAACTTGCGTACTGCCAATGCACCCTCTGAAACCAATTACAAAAAAAAAAATCACAGCGCCCCTGTACTCAGCACGCAGCGAAACGAATAATAATCTTTTTTTATTTTTTATACAACTTTGCAAGCTGATCGGCACTTTTTACTGTTTCAGTTTTTCACCGTGTCATTAGCCTAGTCAAACGAACACTGAGCTGAGCTGAGCAGTGCACGCGACGTTCCGGCCTCCGTGACTTCAACCCATTCTCACTGCGTGCGCATGTAGCAACGACTGCTGACCTTGGCAGGCAGACTAGAGACCCTGAATGAGAAATACAGATCTGTGTTACTTTGACACTTTGCTTACGGCTGTTAAGCCTAGCAACAACAGTTGCATTCACATCAAAGAATTGACAGCCTTTTTTTCACAACACACTGGAACACAACAGCTGAAGGTAGGCCGATGGTTCACCATAATCTAGCAATCAGTGCATAACATTTTTTTAGTCATCGCTGCTCGCAAAACAATAGAGCGGCCCGTTTAGTTGCTGTATTGTTTTTATTTAATACAATCGGTCGTTAAATACAAAGGCGAAGAGTTCCGCCGCGTGCGTTGTCTGCTAGACTGACCGATACTGCTCACGTTTCATTGCAATATTGCATTTATATTTGGTAGGTTGTAGGCTACGTAATACTGGGGGTGGGCAAAATCGAAGAAGGCAAATCAGAACCATTTCCCAGCATTGTCTGTCTGATCCTATGCCCTGTCAGTTTACAGACACTCGCATTAACTTGATAGATCTTGGTAACTTCAGAGGGGTGGGGTGGGGGAGTTCCATTGTAGGCTCACAGCAACGATATTACAAGGACGCAACTTTAGGAGCGTCTGTGCATAAAGTGGGGTTACAGGTAAGCAAAGTTCTCCCCTCAAGAGATGTATTATATTAAAATATATATGGCTCAGTCAGTGATTAACTCCCAGAACACGAAATAGGTGCTTGGCTAAAGCTGTGTACCTCATAGTTTAAATTATAGTACTCCTTCCCTTCGGAGTATTGTGAATGTTGTCAATAAATATACTTCAAGCAAGAGGGTGTGAGTCTTTGACCTTGTGCATTTTATTTTACATTATGAAGGTGGAGTAAAGTGAGATTATTTTTTGACGGTGTGAGATGGAAAAGCACCAAATCCAGCTGGCAAACTGGAAGGGTGGTGTTTCCCAATAAAGACAGCCCAGTTCGTTTCCCAAGTGCATTTATAATTATACTGAGCTCTCCCCAAGCATTGTTCATTGTTATAGCATAGTCATTATAGAAGGACTTCCGAATGCGTTCCATAGCCCGAGTGAAAACAATACATAGCTACCCCGGCGGCTTTCCCTGATATGTAAATCTGACTACTGCCCAGACGAACATCGGCCTACGGCCTCGATGATACAAACTGACTAGACCCTCACGTCGTTACATATCAATCTGACAATGTCTATGCACTTGTCGAGCTATGGAACGCATTCGGAAGTCCTCCTGTCATTATAATTATTGCAATTAGTAGAAAATTATTAATGAGAAAGTTGAATAGTTGATCAATGTAATAAGCATTGGGAAAGAGTTCCAATACGTCCCAACCATTTCAAATTCCTACAATTCTTTGTAGATTTACGTTTTCTGGTTGAAAAGGTTAGAAATAGGGCTTGGGATAAGATTGTTCAGGGTTAGGGACAAGGACAGGATTAGGGATAAGTTTTTAATAGGCCTAATAATATAGATAAGGTAGGCAGGACATACTGAACTTTTTCCGAACATTGTAATGAATAGCCTGCCTGTAACATTGGGTGGATTTTAGTAGAATTGTATTGCAAGTTATGAAAATGCATTATAATTTTTTTGGGTCAATTGATAGTTTTTCTTTGAAATAAGACTAATGGTACAAGAATCTGCTGCATGAATGTAAAGAAAGCTATTTTAAAAGGGTTTTTATTGTTCTTTTGACACAAAAAGGTTTGTCTTGGGAAACTTCTAGAAACAGACATGCATCTTAGAACAGTTGTTGTCACAAAACACTGCAACAAATACATGAATGGAATTCTTTGGAAAGTTACAGTGGTTAGTAGACCAGAAAGAAATGTAACTAATTTTTTTATCATTTGAATGTTCATGTTTCATTCACACATGTGTGTTTGTTCATTTCAGGCACAAAATTAGGAACGACTGAAATGAAATTTTGGCTTGATGAAACATGAGAGCTCATCACACGGCTGTTGTTTTGTATGAGGAAGGCAAATGGGCATCTGAACATCCTTATCTGTCTCTGGTCCAAGACCATGTCATAATATAACAAATTTAAGACATTGATCACGTTATCCCAAGTCTTAACAAAATGGACTTGTTGTCCACGTGCCTAGGATGAATATCTGAGGCTGTGTCCTTAGCTCTGAAGGGAACAGGTACACCAAGGTAAATGCTCTGAAGAAAAATTTGAAGATATTTTATTATGTGCCAAGTTCTGAAGAAAACTGATACACCATACTCTGAAGAAATCCGATACACCATGCTCTGAAGAAATCTGATACGCCATGCTCTGAAGAAATCTGATACACCATGCTCTGAAGAAAAGTGATACACCATGTTCTGAAGAAATCTGATACACCATGCTCTGAAGAAAAGTGATACACCATGCTCTGAAGAAAACTGATACACCATGCTCTTAAGAAATCTGATACACCATGCTCTGAAGAAAAGTGATACACCATGCTCTGAAGAAATCTGATACACCTTGCTCTGAAGAAAAGTGATACACCATGCTCTGAAGAAAAGTGATACACCATGCTCTGAAGAAATCTGATACACCATGCTCTGAAGAAAACTGATACACCATGCTCTGAAGAAAACTGATACACCTTGCTCTGAAGAAATCTGATATACCATGCTCTGAAGAAAACTGATACACCATGCTCTGAAGAAAACCGATACACCATGCCCTGAAGAAAGCTGATACACCATTCCCGGAAGAAAACTGATACACCATGCTCTGAAGAAAACTGATACACCATTCCCAGAAGAAAACTGATACACCATGCTCTGAAGAAAACTGACACACCATGCCCAGAAGAAAACTGATACACCATGCTCTGAAGAAAACTGACACACCATGCTCTGAAGACAACTGATACACCATGCCAAAAACACAAAAACTGATACACCATGCTCTGAAGAACTGATATATCGAATGTCAACTTCTGAAGAAAACAAACACACCAATTCACAAGATCTGGAGAAAACCGATATACCTAGTCAAAAGTTCAAGAGAAAACAGATAAACCCCATCACAAGGCCTCGAGAAAGCAGACACATGGAGTCACAAGCTGCAGAGAAAACCCAAACACCAAGTTGCAAGCTCCAGTGAAAATCAAAAAATGAAGTCACAAGTTCCAGAGAAAATAAAATTGAAGTCACAAGCTCCAGAGAAAACAGAAATACAAGTCACAAGGTCTGGAGGGTACAGAGATACAAATCACAAGCTTTGGAGAAACCAGAAAAACAAGTCACGAGCTCCGGAGAAAAGAGGAATACATGTATAAGTCAGAAGCTCTGAAGCAAACAAACACCAAGTACCAAGCATCAGAGAAGACAAAACCACCAGGTGGCAAGGCCCGGAGATACAAGTCGCAAGCTCCGGATAAAAAAGAAAATATCAGAAGCTCCGGACAAAAACAAACACCAAGTACCAAGCTTCAGAGAAAACAGACACCAGGCCGCAAGCTCCCGAAAAGTCAAAAATACAAGTCACAAGCTTTGGAGATAACAGGAGAAAAGAAACAACGGTGAAAAGCTCCGGAGAAAACAAAGACAAAATCACAAGCTGTGGAGAAAACAGAAAGACAATGTCACCAGCTAGCTGTGAAGAAAATGGAAACACCAAATCACAAGCTCTGGAAAAAACAGAAACCCCAAACTCGGAGAAAACTGATGCACCAAGTCACAAGCTGTGGACAAAACGCACATCAAGTCACAAGCCCGGGAGAAAACAGGCAAAATCATTAGCTAATGTTTAACTTGTGTTGGACAGACAGGCATATCATCATCCACATGGATCTGATTCATCATTACCTTCTGTACTGTAGCCTTTATGATGATAAGATACCAGCAACTAATTTCCAGCACTAATGCCAACCTGTGGCACAAATGCATTAACCAAAAACCTTGAAAAGATTGTAGCTGACAGAAGTTAACAGAAATCGCTCATCTGAAAAAAAAAAAACGACCTTGTGCATAGTTAAAAGCCTCTACCAGTGTGTGCTAGATGTGGGTGACAGACAAAACCAGGCTAAACAGCATTGTCATGAGTATTAGCCACATTTGTAAGAGACTGTGCATCCAAAAAAAGCAAAAAGTCACCTGAGGACACACAGAAGAGATGACTATGACCATTTTGTCATCATCAATACGACAGACTCACCTGGCAACAAAGCAGTATTTGACAGAGCTTGATTGCAAAAGTCTGGTCTCAAAAGACAGCGAGTGGGCCAAATGTTGAAAGGTAAACACTTTCTTTTGATGCTTATTTAGGGTGTATTGTTTTGCCATATGACCTGTTTATGACCTCATCATTACAGTGTCTTACATGACACTAGTTTGTGCTGTTAGTTGTAGCGTAGTCATGATAGTGTATGCAAATAGTAGAATTGAGGAAATTGAATAGTTGTTCAATGTTATAAGCATTGGTAAAGAGTTCCATTAAATCGAGCACTTCAAATTTCCACAATTCCTTGTAAATTTACAAACAATTCCTTGTAAATTTACAATTTTTGGTGGAAAGGGACAAAAATAGGGTTAGGGATAAGGTTGTTCAGGGTTAGGGACAAGGACAAGATTAGGGATAAATTAAGACTTAATACAGATAAGGTAGTCAGGACATACTGAACTTTTCCCAAGCATTGTTCATTCATGACTTCTGTAACATGGGTAGATTTTGGTAGAATTCTATTGCAAATTATTAAAAGTCCTTATCATTTTTTGAGTGTCAACTTTCAATCTGATCTTTGTAATAAGACTAATCATAGGTGCCACTCTTCCGCTATATAGTGGACAACCGCTATTTGAATAATAATATTGAATATTTATAATAAATTTATTTTTGTGATTAAATGATATTTTGTGTGTTATTGACTATCAATCTTATATGTAGCTGTCTATCTCAGTGAGTCAAGGAAAATTAATAAAATAGCACTTTAGGTACCGCCAAATTGTGTTATTTATGCTTGATTTTTTTTTTAAATGCTAAATTCAGGGAGGGGGCCAACGCCACCCTCCCACAACCTCTCCCCCCAGCGAGTCGAAAAAAGGTTCCTCCTTTTTCATAATTCCTGGGTGGCACCTATGACTAATGGTACAGTAACAGAATCTCATCATCATCATCATCATTGCCTTTCTCACCCTGGATCAGGGTATAGGCCACCAACAAACACTTTCCATCCCTCTCTATCATGGGCCAGTCTCTTTACATTATTCCAAGTCTTTCCGCTTCGTTGCACATCATTTTCTCTGGCTCTTCTCCACGTTCCGCGCGGCCTTCCTCTTGATCTCTTGCCCTGGGGATTCCAATCCAATACTTCTTCGTGATGCTGTTTCCTGGCCTCCTGAGAGTGTGGCCGATCCATCTCCATCGCCTCCTACCAATTTCCTCTCTGACTGGGCTCTGTCTTGTTCTTTTCCATACAATTTCATTGCTGACCTTGTCTGTCCATCTGATCTTAAGTAGCTTCCTCAAACATCTGTTGATGAAAACTTGGATTCTCTTTATGCAGGCCTGGGACGCATTCCAAGTCTCACAGAATCTGCTGTATGATAAATGATTAAATAGTCTTGTTATTGTAAAAAGAAGTGTTTTTAATCCCCATTTGATTTGGTGGCTCTGCAAAATTAACATAAAAGAGTAACCTGGTCAGTACACCCCAGTACTGTACACTGGTTGATCAAGTTGTGAATAATGTCATGCATTTTTCACTGTATGTTATTCATTTTTATGTGAATCGCCATGAGCGTAGATGAGAATGACAATTTAGATTCTTGTTCAGGAGGAATTGAAATGTATTATGCTTTGTTTTGTTGCAGGTATTTTGGCCTACTTATCTACACCAGTGTTGAAACTTTGACCTGCATGAAATTGTTGAAATTCTGATCTCCAACATGTGATGGCCGAGGCTGATCTCACCTTTTGCCTTTCATCAGACATGTGGCCATTGCATCATGTGTATGCTGAAACATTTCTTGACATCTGAACAATTCGACATCTCCAGAATCACCAGCGAAGACGACAACCAGCAGTGAGTACAGCACACCTTCAAGATCTAGATCTGCTACTTTTTTTGTTTATTGTATGAATAGTTGATGCATATGGATGAGAACTTAAACTTTTGTGTGTGGGAAGTATATCTAAACCCACTTGTGAAACAGCCTGTATAAAATTTAATGGCAGTTCAACATATGTACTGTAAAATATTAGATCTAAATCAGTGATCCTCAGTGTGGGCGATATTGCTTTGAAAAACTTATCATAACTTGCATGTGGTCTGTTATGGTTGTGTAGGGATTTTTTGGGATTTGGCTTGGGGGAAGGGGGTGGGGAGGGGCGAGAAGGCGGAGATGAAAAAAAATCTGGAGCTCATGGGGGCGACTAGCTGAAAAAGGTTGAGAATTGCTGATCTAAATCTTAGCTAATATTTTAGGTCACAATACCCTGTAGTGTGTTATTCTTCAGCTATACATCATTTGATTTGTTGCAGAGTAATGAAAAACATCAACATTCTACATCTTTTGCTTGCTAGAAGTTAGCTGTGACAATTTTCAAGGTACACATGGGTCAAACAGAACATACTGAATAGTTAATACCTCTGATAACGGGTGTCTCAGTCATTGTTCCAACCTCAGTTTAGCTGCATTCCAGCATGGGTTAATTGCTTCAGTTATCAAATGGAAGAACAATTTAAGAAATA
Organism: Onchidella celtica; assembly: GCA_963931925.1. Classification (NCBI taxonomy): domain Eukaryota; kingdom Metazoa; phylum Mollusca; class Gastropoda; order Systellommatophora; family Onchidiidae; genus Onchidella; species Onchidella celtica. The sequence goes on along the minus strand of OZ007573.1, from coordinate 5,936,684 downwards.
CATCCTGCTGAATGACTGAGGATGAAATACTTAATTTTTGAATATCACAAGAACAAGGTCAGACTTGCCAGCCTCATTAATTATGAGGTCCTCGTTTTTCACGGAATTTTGGGAAGAGTACCAGTTTAGGAAGGGGTAAGTATTTTTTTATCTGATGTGGTTTGTAGGTCAGACCATGAAAGAGGATTTTAGTGTCTCTTATGGCCATGCTCGGGAAATTTTATTATGTAATTAATTTTCTTTTAATTCTTAAGGTTTACCTTTAACTGATGGCATTTTGACTTAGTAAGAGAAGATCTGCAGAATAAGAGCAAAATTGCAAAACAAGACACAGTGTAACACGAAGTGGTTTTGCTGATCTGTATCGTCTGGGAAATTCATTGCACAAGATGGTAAAAACTATGAATTAACACGGTAATATAAAAATCTAGGATTTACGGATGAAGAAAATATAGCAATTTTCATAGTTTTGTTTAAATATCCACATATCAGGTAGACAAAAGGCATTACAAGTCTTAATGGCAGGTCTTAATTGGGAAAAACTAATCAGTGCGATTGAAACTTGGCGGAGGCTAAATTGCATTTTGAATGAGATCTTGATAAGCGAGTCAATATTTACGTGACCTAAATTCAGAATATGATAGGCATTGGTGTTTAAAGACAAGAAATCCTTTTCACCCCCAGATCTATACGTTTGGGAGAGCTTGAACTGAATGATGGAAAGTAACAAGATTCAAAGAAAATTGATTTAAAAGAAAAAACAAACTGATTCATCAGGTGGGGTGCATAGATTTTTTTCTTTTTTCATTTTTTCTTGTTTAATTGTCCCGTTTATCAGCAAAACAGATGCATTTAAAATGTATGTAGTATGACCATAGTAACATGTCTTGGTGTTTGATCCATAACTTGGGCCCTTCATATTCAAAATTTTGATATGCGAACAAAAGGTAAATAGTGAATTAAGCCTTCCATTACTGTAATTAAGGCAGATTTGACAAACTGAATGAGTCGAGTTGCCACATTTCCATATAGCAAACTGTAGAAGCTATAGCAATCTAAACAGTTTCTTTAACTCATTTCTCCCCAAGTAAATTTGGCCAAGTTGCTCCAGCTGGCCCAAGTAAATTTTGCAGTTTTCATGCTTTTTATAGGGTGCGTTAGAAAAAAATTCATTACTCGCTTATTTTTAAAATATTTTTCAATTCTATTTGGTGGAAATGTTTATAAATGAATGTTTTAGGATATTCTGTGGTTGTTTTTTTTATTGTGTGGGTATAAAGTATTAATTTGTAAATTAGAATTGAAAAAAAAAAAAAAAAAAAAAAAAACGCAACAAAAACGTGGATTCCCCGTTCGCGGTACAGCTTGGTGTGAAAGGCGAAAACTGGATTCCCCGTTTGTGGGGAGAAATGAGTTAATGTATCAGGTCAATGGATTCCTCAGACTTGTCAAATTTTCAACAAAAAAATATAAAACTCTAGGCGTCTCAAAACTACTTTTAGTTTTGTTATCACAAATCAGTGAAAATAATGGTGAACTGTATTTTTCTTCAGTCATTTACAATCTTTGTTGTTAGGCCAATGAAACTTTGGGGTTGATGAACTATTTGTAACCGAAAACTTGATTTGTCTCCCCTTTTTCTATCCATTTTATTATATTGTTCCGGTATTCTTTCTTAGGTGAGGCTTTGAAACAACTTTTTCTTTTTGCCATATTTTGACGAAACTTTGGGGTCATCCTTTGAGCTAAGTGTATGTTGGGGGCAAACCGCACCTGCGCCAGTAGAGGGGCTCTGTGGGTTAATGAGACATTTATAACGGACTTAAGAATTAAAATTCAAGGAATGTAGTTAAGTCTCAATTTTTTTCAAATTAAAATGTTGAAGTTAAAATTACAGAAGATCTGAACAATAGGATATCTTTAGGTCCTGTAAAAATTAAAATTTTGATGTTCAGTCCCAAGTGATCATTTAATTGTAATCAAATATATCAAAGTCCTAGTGGGACTTTCTTCTTATTTGTCCTTCATGCTTGGTGTGATTGCAGCTACTTACAGAACACAGTGGTTGTTAGAAATTGGAACAGACAGTAACTGAATTTTTGCAGGACCCTGTACCCAACACTCCTGGGGCAAGAAACACCCTTTAAGACCATAGCTTCATTTGAAAATCAATTGAAACCTGTGCCGTGGGACCACTTTAACAGGAAGTCAAAACCAGTAATATAAAGTAAATGACTTAAAACAGTGAACATCGTCACCTCTAATTTTGGAAAGCCTTTTCAGGGAATGCAGTAAATCGTGTCAATGCAAACGTTCTTTGTTGTCTTAAGTTTGGTCAGAGTTTGAAATTTGAAGAGCAAAGCAATGTCAACAGAGCGTTAATCAATAGAACACTTAATGAAGTGTGGGGAAATACAGCTCTTGACTTTTGCATGGGGATTAAAAATAGTCGTGCATTTTTTAAATTTCTGCAAACAAAGTTTTTAGTTTGGCATTTAAAGTGCGGACTTCCAGTGGTGCTGTATCTATGGACTTTTCTGTTACTGTAACTGGTCCCTGGTAGGGACGCTGTGTTGGTGAACACACACCAGTTCTCTCCATCTGTCGATCATGTGGTCAGGGGTTTCAGTGTAACCTTTGTGGGTCAATTCAGAGATGTATTGCTATTCAATTTAAATGTTGCAGTAGTCGCTCAAATTTCACAGTTAGTGAGTTTCAGGTGGTGATGGATGGTATAGCAAGGATGTCTTGATCAATGACTTTTTTTTTTTTTTTTTGATACTGATGGTCTGCCCAAATTCCCTGCATGCATGGGTGAATTGGTTAATCAGTTTTGCTGAAGGTCTACTTCGGTGTGGGAAGTCAGGGCTGCGTCATCCGCAAACATCATTTTTCTGATTTAGGTTGTTCGAACTTTGGTCTTGGCTCTCGGGGAGGCTAGGTTAAATAACTTGCCGTCGCTTCTGGTATGCAGGTAGACACCTTGCGCAGAGTTTTTGAATGCAAAAGTTCAGTGGTTGCGAGAAGAAGATGCCGAGCAATGTTGGTTAGGAAAAACTGCAGTACTTGTAACAACGTGTCACTATGTAGCACAGGAAACTAAACCTCGACTGGCTGATGTGCATGATCGAAAAAATGGGGAGAGATGTCTGTTTTGTAAAACTCGCGATGTGAAATATGATTCGAAATAGTGTGTAACCTACCATGCAATGAAAGGTGTGCATCGGTAAGATGATCTGTTCAAGGAAATAGGTGGTTCTGAAAGTATTGTCTGTGGACAGGAATGAAATACATGTTGGTGGACATGTTACTGTTCTACTTACAGTAGCCTTTTCACGGTGCAGGATTTTTCTAATTTATCACTTAAAGCCACATTCGGCAATTGTTTGGCAAGGTTGGAAAGCCACGAATGGGGGAGGGGGGGTCCCTTAATTTATATGATTCAGGGCAATAAAGTCTGGTTGTTTTCATATATCTGTATTTAGCAAAACATTTGTGTGTTAAATATTGGGCATTATTTCAGTTTTCCATGTAAAGCTACATGTACATGTAGGCCTATTCAATTGCCACTTCATATAACATCAACAGGAAATTCGTTTGCGAAGTTTGCTGTCTTTGTGAAGGGTTTCTTAGAGTGATGAGGTTTTAGGCACTGATTAAGTAAGTTTGGCTTCGTGAAAGGTCTTCGGTATAATGTAATTACACCATTCCAGTGTAAGGAGACAGGAAGATTTTGAAAAGTTGTACGCATTTTTTGGCCTTAGTATTCCAAGCATTTTTGTTTCAGTGTATGTTGGTCTAGTTTTCTGCAGCCGTATTACGTAACATTTACATGTACCGATAGTGTCCGTTGAGGGTTTTCCTACTTTTTACTGAAAGGCTTCTTACATTATTCTATTTCTTTCTTTCCATTTTGTGTTTTCACCCCTTTCTACCCTTTTTTCATTCTGTGTCGCCTCATCTCGTTCTTACACAATATATAGCCTAGATCTACAAGACATGATTATTTTCGTGACGGGAAGCGCAGAAACTATCTTGTCGATCGGAAAATTAAGTCACTGTCACACAATAGTGCATTGCTCTTCGTAAAACTTGCAAGATTGTCAGCCTGACAATTCATTAAATCACTAGTGTAATGCTGTCTTAAGGCTTTGCTGTGAAGTTGACACCCCCCCCTCCCCACCTCAAGCCCTAGACAGATTGCCTTCCCAGGCAATCACAATAAAAAAAATGTGAAAACTACTTAAATTCAATACTATAACTTGAGAAATCATGTCTTATGAGTTTCCTTTATATTAATCCAGTGGTAAATATTGAAAAGAATAACTGTCTTGTTTGGTGAAGGTCTTGGGCTAGTTTGATCCTACTTTGATCACAGGGGTCTTTTGTATAATGTAAATAAATCCAATTTGTTTAGGTTGATAGAGGAAGATTTTGAATGCTGTCATGCATTGGTAGGCCTACTCGTAGGTTGGTATCAGGTAATTGGCTGATCGTCTTTGGAATTTCCTGGGGAAAAAAAAATGATCCTCTTTCTTTCTTTCCTTCTCTCTTGTGGGTGCTTGGTGGGCTACTGTGGTAGTGTCTCCTTCTGTCCTATCTTACTGCTGTATTGTATCTGTTGGCTTGTTGCTTCATGGTACAATGCAACCATTATCACGTTGACTGCTGTCTCCACACTCATTATTTCTTTCTTTATTTTCCTCCTTTCTTCCTTCAGGTGTAAGTTTGCTGATTTTCATCAGTTTTCTAATTTTTTTGGCCACAGTTTTCTAAGTGTCTTTGTTCCAGTGTATGTTGATCTGCTTTACTGCAGCCTTGTTACACATTAGTTATGTACTATTGGCAGTTTTCCTTTCGATATTTTCCTATGTTATACCAGCATGCCATCTATTTTCTGTTCCTTCCTCCCTCCCTTTCTTTCTTTCTTCTTTTCTTTCTTTCTGTTTGCCTTCCTCCCTTCCTTCCTTCTTTCCTTCCATCCCTCCGTCCTTCTTTCCTTCAGGAATGTACGTTTGCAGATTTTCATCGGTTTTCTGACTTTTTGACTGTCCGGCCGCCTTAGTGTTCCAAATATCTTTTCTCTAAATGGCTTGTTTCACTTTACGATACCAAAACGATAGAAAATAGTTCCCATCCCATCGGGGCATATAGCACTCTTTCCAAAATGTTCATCGTTCAAATATTTACATTTACCACGATCAAAAAGAAAAAATAATGAAAAAGATCAAGTGAAGGCCGATCAAATTTTAAGAAACTCTATATACAATAGAAATTACGTTGAAATCGTTGTCTTGAATCCTGTGATGCCAGAAAATGATGATCATGACCTGTAATGGCACAAACTGGCCATTATTGATGGAATACGTCTTCTACTAAGTTTACTGCCTCGGGTGTCGTGCTCCAAATGCTTATTCAGATGTTGTAATTTGATTCCATTCCGAAAATTTCACAAATCCTTCCTTCTTTCCTTCCATCCCTCCGTCCTTCTTTCCTTCCATCCCCTCCATCTTTCTTTCCTTAAGGAATGTAAGTTTGCAGAGTTTCATCGGTTTTCTGACTTTTTGGCTGTCCAGCCGCCTTACTGTTCCAAATATCTTTTCTCCTACGTATGTTGATGGAGTTGACTGCAGCTGTATAATGCAAGAATCGCCTTTACCGATAGTTCTCTATTCAGGATTTTCCTTCTTTTCGCCGAAATGCCACGCCCATCTTTCTTTCTTTCTTCATTAGAACTTTTTACAACACAGACATGTAAAACTTTCTCTATTGTCAGCATTACAGTGAGGACATGGGCAATTCATTGAACCTAAATTTCTGGCCCACTCACTTTCTCTTGAGACCGGGCTTTCGCAATCATGCTCTTTCATAATACTGTTTTGTTTGCTAGGTGAGTCTATCATTATTGATGATGACAATATGGTCATAGTAATCTCTTCTGTGTGTCCTCGGGTGTCTTTTGGCCCTTTTTGGATGCACATATATCTCTAACATGTATGGCTAACATAGATGACAATACTGTTGCAGCCTTGTGTTGTCTGTTACTGACATCTAGCAGACATTGGCAGTGGCTTTTTTTCATCATAAGCGCTTGCTGTATACTTCTGTCAGCTAAATTTCTCTGAAGGTCTTGGGTGGATGCAGTTCTACCATAGGTTGGCATTAGTGCTGTCTTTGTTGTTGCTTGGAAATATTACTTCTAATCTCTCCATCTTCATGGAGGTTTGCAATGCAGAAACTAATGATAAATCAGGTCCATGTGGATGTCTTAAGACTGTGCTGTGAAGCTGTCATCTAGAAAGTATGTAAAAGCTATCTAAATTATGCGGGTGAACCTGAGGAGACATGTCTTATGATCTTTATTCGTAAGAACCCAGTGGTAAATGGGTCTGTGGGGACCGCTTTGCAATTTAAACACAATGAAGGTTTGTCTAGTGTCTGAAATTATATGCATATCCAGTGCTCCATCCTTGTTTCAGTATTGCCCTGTCATAAGATTTGAATGTTCCAATAAAGGGCTTGGACAGTTTTATCATGCAGGGAGCATTCAGGGAGGTTGACCCTGTGTCAGATGGGAGACAGGAAATAAATGCATGAAGAATGCAAGCCCTTTATCTGCACGACTAACACTTGCAAGAATGCATGCAGCCCACTCAGTTGTTACTCACATGTCATGGCAGTCTGCTGTCATGGAACTTTCAAATTTTATGATTGGTATAATACTGGAATATGACAGAGAGCCTCACTTCAGTTCAAAGTAAATATGAGATTTGATTTTTGGTAAATTGGGATTTTTTGTGTGTGTGTGTGTATGTGCCTAAATTTTTGTTCTTCTTCTTCCTCTTCTTCTTCTTCTTCTAGGCGTTGTCCAACCACTGCAGGATGTAGCCCCCCTCCCCCCCTCCCACAATGCTTTCTATTTTCTTCTGTCTTTTGTTTTCCTCATCCATGTTGTTCCTCCTCTCTTTGTAATGTCGTCCTTCCATCTTCTTCCTGGTCGTCCTCTTGTTCTTTTTCCTGTCCTTGGCTGCCATTCAGTGCAGCGTTTTGTCCACCTATTGTCATTGATCCTCCCTATGTGTCCGGCCCAATTCCACTTTTGTTGTAGTATGGATTCCACTACGTCTTTTAGTTTTGTTTGTTTGCATATGTCAGCATGGGGGATTTTATCTTCCAGTCTGTTGTTAAGCATTTTTCTTTCCATTACCCTCTTTACCGTCAATATTTATGCCCTTTTCTAGATGTGACTGTTTAAATATTTCTTCGATTGTTGCTGTAAATAATTTTGCCGATATGGGGTCTCCATGTCTCACTCCTCTTTCTATGGCAAACTTTTCTGTTACATGATTATCGATATGTATTCTGGCGTAAGCTTCTTTAGATATATATTTAGCAGTATTTTGATATCATCCTCATCAGTAGCCCCGTCTGTAACAGACATTGGCAATCATGGCTTTCCACTCTGATCTGTCATCAGCCAACCTCAAGTTGTTGTTGTTGTGACGTTTATTTGTTGTCCTTGAATTAAGACTGGCAGTGAAAGTTTTTCTCTGTCTACCTCTGCTTTTCCTGCCTTCCATCTTCCTTGTGACTGCTAGATGTTCGAAGCTCTGAGGCGACAGATGTGTCCTAGAAAATTCAGTTGCCTCTTTCTTATTGTTTTAATCAATGATCTTTTCAGATTAGAGACTTTCAATACTGACTCATTTGATTTTTTCTTCATCCATGATATTCTCAATATTCTTCTCTGCTACTCCAAGTTTCCTCTAAATTTTCTTGTTCATTGTCCAACATTCACATCCGTATAAAAGCGCAGACCACACACGTTTTCAAGACTTAGTGGTCGTTGATAGATTTCTATTCATTAATATTGGTCTCATTTTTTGGAATGAATCTATGGCCTTTATTATTCTTTTCCTTATTTCACTTATGCTTCTACCATCTGATGTTATCAAATAGCCTAGATATTTGAATTTTGTAACTTGCTTGATTTCCTCTCCGTTGCTGACCAGATTACATTAGGGTTGATTGTTTTCTCTTTTGTTGTAGTTTTTTTGGAGACTACCATACGTTTTGTCTTTTCGCATTGAGAGAAAGTCCCATTTTTCCACTTTCTTTTAACCTTTGGTCTGATTTTAGTACATGTAGTTCCGTTTGACAATTTGGATGATTAGTTGGTTTCTTCAGTTTCTTTAGTTTAACCTAGAATCTGCACATGACTGGGACATGGTCGGTGTCACAATCTGCTCCTGGCATTGATTTTGACGTCTTTACAGCGTTTCTAAATCTTTTCTGTACTAGTACGGAGTCAATTAGGTTTTTATTTTTATCTCCGGGACTCACCCATGTCCACTGCCGCCTGGGATGGTTTTGAAACCAGGTGTTGATGATTATGAAGTCGTTCATTTGGCATCACTCGGTTAATCTACTTCGTCGTTCATTTTCTCCTCCTATTCCCCAAGGTCCAACAATATCGTCTACTCTGATCTCCCCTACTATCTTCACATCTTGGGATTTTATGTAGTTTTTTTGCTCTAGCTCTTCATAAATTTTTTTCTATTTCCTCGTCGCTGTTTCTGACGTTGGCGCTTATACTTGAATGATGTCTACGTCTAGAGGTTTAGCTTCTAGTTTGGCTGCAATACTCTGTCTGATACGGGGCACCAGCTTTTGAGGCTTTTTGATGTTGATTCATAGAACAAGATGCTTATTCCTCTTTGATCTTCATCTCCTCCCTAAAGGTAAAATATCAATGTTTTGTTGTCTATCGTTATTGACCCTGCACCAATCCATCTTACTTCCGCTAGTCCCGGGATGTTAAGGTTCATTCTGCCCATTTCTTGTATCTCTTCAATCTCCTTTTAATTGTAGAATTATGATCTTTGCTTCTTGCCAGTATTCAGGTATTCTCTGTGTAATTAGAAGCACATCAGTTGCTTTTGTAACATATTTTACTATGGGGTGTCGTGTCCCCCCCCCCCCCCACCCCCACCCCACCAATCTGTATATTATCATTTCTAGGTACTTTACTTTTGTTCATCTTTCTGCTTATTATTATTATTATTATTGTAGTAATTTGGAAACACCTTTTTTCCCCTGGGTTTGGAACTCCTTTGAGAGGAAGGGCAGGGCATGAGGGTGGAGTTTCAAAAGCCCTTTGTTTTGGAGACATGATATCTCTGGTAATTATGGTCAGACTGTCAAAAACTGAAATAAAAGATCTTTTAGATTGAAAAAAGATTGATTGTTTAGCCAAAAAAATTTTTTTCCCTAATGTTGATTTCATACATTACAAATACTGAAACCCTTAACGAATTCGTCACTGAAATGACAACTTCACAGCATAAGATGAAAGGGGAAGAAGTGTTAGGTTGAAATCAATTGGGGTAAACAGACTGTTGAGACTCAGTGGTGTGTTTTCGTTAAGTTTAGAATAATCATCAGGAGACATAGATGTGGTCAATAGGGCAGTTTCTGGGTATTGCTTTAAAACCCAATGTTATTATTCTTAACTGAATTTGTGTGGAGGAGCGTTTAAAAATGTAGAATCTTTCTTCCTCTTTCTTTCTTTGTCCTTCTTTCTCCCTTTCTTTGTTTGCTCGTTTGTTTGTTCCTTTCTTTTGTTTGTAGGTTTTAGTTTTAGGAGTATTTGCTGCCTTTGGCATTTCCACTTCACTTTTCCTTGTTCTTGTCTGTCTTACTTGTTTCATTGTTGTTGTTACTGTAATCCTCTAGGCTTTCTTGGCCCTCAGAAGGGCTCCCTAGTGGGTTGCCTTTGTGTTCCTTCTTGTCTTGACCTTGTTGTTTTCCTATCTCCCTTCTTTCTTTATTCCTAGCCCTCAGAAGGGCTCCCCATCGAGCTGCTTCTTTCTTTTCCTTCTTTTGTTTTCAGTAGGATGGCGCCAGAGCATAGATAGAGGGAGAGAGCGAGACATACTTCCATACTAGGATGGTTGGGAAATACATGTACATGTACTTTCAGTTTGATTAAATTTGGTTTCGGCCCAATGGTAGGGGCGGTAAGTATGTTGGGTTTATTTTCTTTATTTGTTGTCGCCCCTGCATTAGGTCTTTTGCCGTCATTGCACTGCGCGATAGACCGTTAGGTTCCAAAACGGAGGGTATGTTTATGTTTATGCTCATGAGAGCCCTTTGAATGATGTGGCTTAGTTCGGCGTGTCGTGGAAACCCCACGTTGATAAAATGGCTCGTTTGAGGGTAGAATCTAATACCGGTATGCAAGTAACTCCAAAATTAAGAAATTATAATAGTCTAAAACATGGGGTATATTATACTGTACAAGGAATCTGTCTAGCAGTTTCGGAGCCAGCACAGGGAGACAAGGCAAATGGGGCTCATCCAAGTGGAATGTATCCAGGCCGGGATTTATGTTGGTGTCGGTGACTGCGTATAAGTCTGCATATATATATTTATCCTTTTTGCTGACTGTCGTCTGTTAATCAGATGTCTGCGGTGCTCCAGACTAAGAATATTTTGTGTAGTATACAGTATATTGTCTCTGCTGTGTAGAGCTCTTATAGTATTTGTCTCTCAGCAGTATTTGCTGTGCACTCGTGTATGACGTGTGCTGTTGTCATGGATGTGACGCAGTGTCTGCACATGTAGGCCTACTGTCCTTTGATTCTGTTCTTTGCCAGCCTAAGTCGGTTTAAGTTGAGGTCACTGCATTGACCGAACTCAAATCCAAATGCCTTCCATGTAGCGTAGATGTTTTGTGTGGTGTCGTGCGTTGGCTTTTAAGAACAATATAGAATAATTAATGCAAGTCCTTCTGTAAGGTACACAAAGTTAATATTTAATAGATACACATAAGTTTGTATATAAAGATGATGGCTAATGTCACTGTATAGATGCACGTTATGCAGAGAAACGGTTTCGCATATACTTGAAAACTGTACAGGTACGCATTGCACAGTTAGACATTACTACAACGCCTGACTGAACTCCCAAACATCTCGCTTGTAATTATAGTCAAACAAGAACAAAGACTACGTACTCGCTTTCTCAGGCTGTAGCGCACAAAGACCCATGTATAACGTTGATGGGCTCACAGCCAGTTGGATTGACATGGATTGAACAAGGACTGACTCAGAACTCAGAAGCATGTTGCTCTCATGGGTTTATTCTGTCAACTCCCCTCTTTTGACAGGAACACTCAGGGACTTAACTAACATACCAATTACTTGAATTACAACAAGGGAAACAACCAATACAAGACAAATGGGCAATCATCTAATAATAGGGTTAATTCCCTTTGCTGATAAACATTGCTATAACAACTATTTATTAACAACACTACACCATGGACAGGTGGAAAGGAGACAAAAGACCAGGTTAACTATTAGGAGGGTACTGACCAGGCGAGGGACATGGCTATGCCAGTGTCACTGTGTGTGTGTGTGTGGTTTTCAAGACGTGAGACTGACACATTTTGCCAGTTGTTTTCACCCAGTATTATGTGCCTCCCATTCTTCTTTCCATGACTTTCTTTCTTTCTTTCTTACTTACCTACTTTCTGTCTTTCTATCTTTGGTGGGTGGTTGGTGGTCGCTCCTGGTAGGATCTTTTTTCTGTCCTATCATTCTGCTCTATTCTATCTATTGGCTTGCTTCAGACACTCTTCTGTCCAATTCTTTTGCTGTGTATTATTATGGTACAATTCTTTTGCTACACATAGTTTTGCTGCATATTGTACACTTCTTTTTGCTGCATATTGTACACTTCTTTTGCTGCATATTGTACAATTCTTTGTGCTGCATATTGTACAATTCTTTTTGCTGCATATTGTACAATTCTTTTTGCTGCATACTGTACAATTCTTTTTGCTGCATATTGTACAATTCTTTTGTTGCATATTGTACAATTCTTTTGCTGCATATTGTACAATGCATTTTGCTGTGTATTATTATGGTACAATTCTTTTGCTACTTATTGTAGTTCTTTTGCTGCTTATTGTACAATTCTTTTGCTGCATATTGTACAATTCTTTTGCTGCATTTGGTACAGTTCTTTTGCTGCATTTGGTACAACTTGCTTTTTGCACATTGTACAATTATTTTGTTCATGGTAAATTTCTTTAGCAACTTTGAAGGTAACATGTTTTCCATGGGATATTTGAGGGCTGAATTTCGTGTTATTTCAGTAAACTAAAGTGTCAGTAAAGATAGAGAGAAGCACCAGCTGTGCAGTCAACACCTTTTGCATAATTTAAACTTCACCTTTTAAATTTAGGCCACAGCTAATTTCTAATGTCACGATCACGTGCGTGAAGATGGTCACGACCACGTGTGTGATGAGTACCTAACTTATTTACCTTTCAAACCCAGCTAACAAGCCAAGCAAGCAGACCAGCGATCAACGGACACATGGAGTGAGATTTAAATTAAACGATATTTAATTATAAATGCATGACAAAACTTATGTCAAAACATTCAATTCATGATAATCACATACATAATCACAAAAACAGAGATATTTCAAATTTACTCTTGGGGATCATGGCTATTCTCTATTCCCCGTTTTACATCTAGATCTAAACCCTCTGTCCATAAACTTAACTACGTATACTTAATAGTCTCTGTCAACAGCTGCCCTCCTCGTTGATGCAGTTTCACGTCTCCAGAGTTCACACGATCCTTTCTAGATCTCTAACTTCGACGATAAAAGGGGAAACAGACGCCCCTGGCGTAATAATTCGTAACATTTGTGGTCAAATTCTTGAAAAATGTTAAAATTGTCATAACAGGATTAGAATTACCCAGGAAGAGTGTTAAAATGTCTAAAACAAAAAGAAAATTAAAAATCTGACACTAAAAAGGTGCTAAAATTACCGGAAAAAGCATGTAAAAATTGGCATTAAAAGAATATTAAATTTGCTATAAGAAGATTACATTTGCCTGAAGAAGAATATTATTTCCATATATGTTAAAATTGCCATCAGATTGTTAAACCTGCCATAAGAAGAATTTTGAATTGCCATAAAGAGAATGTTAAAATTGCCATCAGGAGAACATTAAAATTGCCATTTAAGGGAATTTAAAACTATTGCAAGGTAAGTATGGAGATTATTCAAGGTAGGTAGGGATAAATTTTATTTACTTTTGCCTGGGCAGCGGTCATAAGAAGGATCTTGAATTGCCATAAAGAGAATGTTAAAATGCCATCAGAATGTTAAAATTGCCATCAGAAGAACATCAAAATTGCCATTAAACAGAAGTTGGAATTATTGCAAGGTAAGTATGGAGATTATTCAAATTACAAAGGGATAAATTTTATTTAATTTTGCCTGGGCTCAGGCCATAAGAAGAATCTTAAATTGCCATAAGGAGAATGTTGAAATGGCCATCAGAAGGTTAAAATTGCCATCAGAATTTGAACAGAAATTACAATGAAAACGACAGCAACCATCATTATCTATTAAGTATTATTTACGCACACTATTTTGTCAGATATTGCAGTTTTGTAATATATTTGCTTGTAATATAATTATTTGCAGTTTTGTAATATATTCCAGTATTATTGCCACGTCCTTATGGATTGTCACATTGTCACTGAGACTGTTATTATAAATGTAACATAAACTGAGAAGACTGTCATTAATGTATTAATCACTGAGGGCAAGAGGTTAGAATCTATTGTCTTTTAACCATCACTCATCAGTCTCAGATATCATTAAATGTTCACTGGTCCATTTAAACATGAATCTTATACAGTTTATTTGGATTGGGTTTAACAGAATAGGGGATGTGTTACTGGTAATTGAACAGGTTTTCATAATGGTCATTGGAACCTGTATGATGTTAGAAAAAATGTACCTGAATGGCTGTTTCACAGATTTTTGTCCGTGGCTTTTTTTGTGCCAGAATTTTTGCTTCACCTTTTGTTTCATGTAGAATTGGGAATACATTTCAGGGTTTTCATGTAAGATTTCGTTTGTTTGTTTGTTGCTTTCTTCCTGTCTTTTTTTCTTTTTGTCTTTCTTTCAAAATCTTCATGTGAATTTTCTTTGTCTTTTAAAATGTTCATGCTTGTTTTCTTCCATTGCTTCTTTTTTTCTTTTCTGTCTTTCTTCCCTCTCTTTCTTTCTTTCTTTCTTGCTTTCTGCCTTTCTTTTTTCTTTCTTTCTTTCAAAATTTTGATGTGTATTTTCTTTCTTTCTTTCAAAATAATCGTATATATTTTCTTTTTCTTTTAAAATGTTCATGCTTGTTTTCTCTCTTTGCTTCTTTCTTTTTTTTTCTGTCTTTTGTCTCTCTTTCTTTCTTCTGTCTTTCTTGCTGTCTTTCTTTCTTTTGGTGCTAATGCTCAGCTTATTTGAGCTTATTTACTTTTCTATACTTTGGAATTATGTGCCATTTATATTATTGTGTGGTTTACGTGTTTTAGTTAATCATTTGTAATATAATGATGTATATATTTTCATGCAGACCTGTCAGTATGAAACCCAAATCTCTTCTGTTGCTGTGCAGTAAAATTTATAATTTTTGTTGTTGTTGTTGATTTCCTTTTCTGTCAGGAGTAGAAACTTTGGGGTTCATATGAAGCAGGTGAAAAATTGGGATAGTTGTTTGCATTGTATTCATGTACACATGTATGACTTTAACTTGTGAACTTGAATTATGTGCTGTATAAATATGTGTGTGATAGATACATGTAATGAGATATCACTGCTGCCCCCTTTGTGAATAAGGAGAAAGAGAGAGAGAGAGAGAGAGATACAGAGAGAGAGAGATACAGAGAGAGAGAGAGAGCAAGAGAAATAGTGTGGGGGGAGGGGGGGGGTGAGCAGAGGGTGGAAAGGGAGGTGGGGCATTCTTTGAGGTGTGGTAGAACTTGTTTTGATGCAAATGCTCATGTGAAATATTTAGAACTTGAACCGGGGGAGGGGGGGGGGATGGTATGGTATGGTATGTCAGTGTAAAGAACTTTTCTGGGGAGTAGTTGGGGGGGGGGGGGGGATTGTTTTTGCTCTTCTTTAAAATAGAAATTTATCTTGCATTTAAATGACCTGTGAACATGAAATTCAAATATTTTTTGCTGCTACTGTGGAATGAAATGTGAGGGGGGAAAAATCATTTTTTGCTTTTCAGTATCAGAAATAGTGTTTGGAGATCTTGTGCACAGATCATTTTCTTCATTGAAAAAATTTAGCATGTTATTCAGTATGTATGTATTGAAGGTAAGTATTGTATGTATTTGTATGTAAGTATTGTAATTGAAGTATGTAAGTGTTGTATAGTATGTAATTATTGTATGGAAGTTTTGTATGGAAGAATTGTATGGAAGTATTGTATGTAAGCATGAGTGTGTATGTGAGTTTGTATGAAAGTGAATGAATGTGAATTAATGCATGAATGAGTGAGAGAGAAGTAAAGGGAGCAAATATCTTTGTGTAGTTATGAAGTTTGAATGAAAAAATATACAGCGATTCATACTCATTAGTATTGTACAATCTCTTTCAGTTGATGAACATTTTGTAATATGCCGGGAGGGCGGGGGGGGGGGGGGGGGTTGCCATGTGGTTGTATGTGACATTTTGCAGATTTTGAGATTTTGTCGTGAAAATGATGCTGTTAATTTCATTATGTATAATTATCATTCCGATCGGTTAAAAAGTTTTTGAGGTATGTGTTTTTGACGTAATTTTATGCTTTAATTTTACACAGTTCTTCAAAGTTTCTATCCCCATTTCCTCGAAAAGACAAAAATGGGCATACAGCAATATGGAAGATACTTAATGATGTACAAACCTGTCAATGTGAAACCCAAATTTCTTCTGTTGTTGTAGTTTAATTGTTCTTGTAATAGTTTTCTTTACATTGTCCATTTGGGAAATAAATTGAAAAAAATCACGTTCAACAACAGCATCCTTGTGTCTTTATTCTTGAGATGAAGTGTGGTTTGAAGCCAACTTTTTTTGACATTTATTGCAGTATTAAATCACACATTGTTCTTGTGTGAGCATCACTGTATAAAACAACTGTCTAAAAAACAAATTTAATAATTTTCATCAGTTATTTGATCTGTTGTGTCCCTTTTGTGGACGTCATTATTTTCTAAGTCTGCCCACCAGCAATTCATCGCTTAATGCCACAAGTATTATAATCATTTTATTAGGGATCCAAATATGGCTATTCCAGTTTGACGCACAAGGTCAGTCCGAAAATTGCAATGCAGGCAGAACAACTCCCACTAGGCACGGTCATGTAACTTTGTTCCCGTTTATGTTCGCGACTTTGGTGAATATTATTGTCTTTTATATTATTAACAATATTAGTTATGCTTACCTAGAAAGCAACAACATCTGTTTCGAATCTTAGTTAGTTAGCTGGTTAGCAAGTTGGTTGGTTGGTTGATTGATACTGGACATCTGAATGGTATACCAGTTTAATTATTGCCACTTGTCACACCCAGTCATACACCACTTGTAAAAATGTGGATGTACGTGAAGGTGAAATAGAACACCGTACCAAGTTATCAGTACATTCCAACATTATCAGTCTCATGACTAGACATTCAAAAAACAATTATTCTTTATCTACAAGTTAGCTTTCACTACATCCAGTCTTGCCTGGTTCAAGGTTAACGAAGTTCAGTGCAAACTTGTCTTGAGTCAGCAAACTGAAATTGTCCCTGCAGATCACGAATGAACGAATTCAATTGTAAATTAATGCCCATAATGACGTTTTTGAAGGCGATACGTTACCGGTGCTAGCTTGCACAAGCATCAGTGTAAATTGTCTTTTTTTTCCTCTTTTGTCTCCATCAGGCTCTTGTGCACTAGCGAGAAGATGGGTTAATTTCAGAGTCTGAATGATTGCTACTTTGCGTGATGTGGTAGAATAGTTAACATTTTGAAAATGTTAAAAGGTTTATAAGAGTGCATGTCTTATTTCATTCTTTCGTTTCTTTTAGCCTATTATTTCGAAGAAAACATTTGTGAAAGTTGATTGGTGGCTTATCTGGTTATCACCACTGTACGGTACTCTACTTTTATTACGAGACTGTATTAGGAAGAAATTATTACAACAGCCTATCTCGATTTCAGCCAGCACTGCAGCGATGTATTATTTAACACAGTAGACAGGCCTTTAGGAATGTTGATAACAACAAATTTATTAGGCTCAAGATTTTTGCATAATAAGGGAGTAAAGGCATGACCCGCTTTAAGTAGTCAATGGCGGTGACCTGTTTATAAGTGACCCAACATAGTATGCACTATAGAAAATAATGGGGTGGCTTTTTCTTATACAATTTATTACTCCTTTGCGGTCATCATCCCTCCCCTCTCACTGTGTGTGTATGTATGTGTGTCTCACTTCTGTACCTCTCCCACGGATTTCTATCTGTCTTCCACATACCCCCACCCCCTCTCTCTCTCACGTTCTCTCACTCACACTCTCTCTCTCTCTGTCACCCTCTCTCTCATCCTCGCGTTCATCCTCTCTTATTCTCTCTCACCTTCTCTGTCACGCTCTCTCTCGCATCCTCTCGTTCACCGTCTTTCTCTCTCTGTCACCCTCTCTCTCTCTCTCTCTCTCTCTCTCTCTGTCTCGCTTGGTTTTTGGATGTAAGGATTACATAAGGATTTTTTTCTTTCTTTTTTTTTATAAGAAAGGGAAAAAAAAAAACTTGCTCACACACAATAAACGAAAACGTCAAAGATTTACCCAAAGATTAAACTTTCTGCTGAAAATTAAAAAATGTTTAATTTTGGGACTAGTGGAAAATGAACAACAATTTTCTTAGTTTTTCCTCACTGGTACTTGGTCTGTGAAACCAAAACCGAAACCTCTTGCATTTTAATATGTTCGTATCTCGCTAAAGGATCAAATTACTTCTCACCAGGGTCCATTTCATCATCATCATTGCCTTTCTCACCCTGGATCAGGGTATAGGCCACCAACAAACACTTTCCATCCCTCTCTATCATGGGCCAGCCTCTTTACATTATTCCAAGTCTTTCCGCTTCGTTGCACATCATTTTCTCTGGCTCTTCTCCACGTTCCGCGCGGCCTTCCTCTTGATCTCTTGCCCTGGGGATTCCAATCCAATACCTTCTTCGTGATGCTGTTTCCTGGCCTCCTGAGAGTGTGGCCGATCCATCTCCATCGCCTCCTACCAATTTCCTCTCTGACTGGGCTCTGTCTTGTTCTTTTCCATACAATTTCATTGCTGACCTTGTCTGTCCATCTGATCTTAAGTAGCTTCCTCAAACATCTGTTGATGAAAACTTGGATTCTCAGGGTCCATTTGGCGTATATAATTATGCCGGTGATGCTTCTCTTTGAAAAACGATCACTTTCAGAGATTTTAGTATGTACATACTTTACTGTATATGTATCGTGAAGAAAATGAGCCGTTACTCAAGATCTTTTATAAAGGTAATTGATAAAGTCAATGCAGAGATAACAGTATCCGACAGCGTTTCACAGCTAGAACATGGTGACCTGCAGATTTTTCCTTCAATAACGGAAGGGAGCATTATTTCGAAGCACAAATTACTGCATCCTTCTTAAAAAAGATAAAACAGAATAAATATCATCGCCGTCCAGGAATATTGTTGTAAGTCAAAATGGCTACTTTTGAGGAGAAGCAAAAAACTGTTTTATTTTGATTGTAGACGTCGTCCACCCAAACTACAGGTACTGACATCATTTTTTTTTTATTCGCATCTCCATGCTCCATCATGACTACTGCGTTATTTTTACAATATTTTCGTTCAATTTTGAGATATTAGATTTTCAACAATGTGATTTTTTTATTTCGTCCGGGAACACTATTGTAAGTCGACATACAATCAAACAGGGCTTCTTGATAGCTAGTGTAGGTCGACATACAATAGTTTTCCCGGACGAAATGTACGAAGAGCAAGTGTAGAGCTATAACAATTGAATGGCACAATGTGTTATGTATCTAATCGATTTTTTTCAGCAATAGATTAATAAATCTAAACCAGTTTTTATTGATTCCTGTTAATGTTCAATAAATTTAAATAAAACGATAACCCAACAATAAAACTGAACGGTAATAAAACGATCAGACATAACACAAACAAATTTATTAGTTAATAAACACTAAATAAACAATTCAAATCCTGCTTGAATGGTCATAAAGTTTTCATCGACTGTTTAAAAAAGTTTAAATGGATCTTAGTTATTCACTTGTTAGCCGTCATCCACTGCAATGAAAAGTAAAAAATAAGAAATTAAAACCAGTTGAACTTATAATAAGCCTGCCATTGTTCTTCGTTGACGTTCTTATGGCATTGTCTTTTACCAGCATCATTGCAGCCACGTCCGATGTTCCATTGTGGCACAAGTTTTATTCTGGAACTTGTACATTCCATTCCGTTCTTGTATAGCTCTTTCATGTGCTCCTTTTGGCTTTTCTCGTTTCCGTTTTCTACTTTTGGATTTTGCGTCTTATGTGTGATTGGATCAATGAAAAACTTCCATTGTTCGGATAGATGCTGCAAGTATCTGTTACAGAGTTGTACATGTTCTTGTAGTATCACCACCAGTGACACCCTGCAGCTGTATATCAATCCTAACGAAGGTTGCTTTAAAAGGGTGAAATTTAACTTCCTGGTGCTCTTCACCTTGGCGGCTGGGTTCTGCAGCTTGGGAACTGGGTTCTGCAGCTTGGTAACTGGGTTCTGCAGCTTGGGAACTGGGTTCTGCAGCTTGGGAACTGAGTTCTGCAGCTTGGGAATTGCGTTATGCAGCTTGGGGAGTAGGTCCTGCTACTTGGGGATTAGACTCTGGAGCTTAAGGATTAGGTTCTGCAACTTGGAGGTTAGGTTCTGCAGCTTGGGGGTTAGGTTTTGCAGTTATGGGCATAGGTTGGGTTAAATTCACATGCAGGAATTTAAAAAAGGGACAGGAAACCGGCCAAATAACCTATTGTGTAGTGAAAGAGTAGGTCACGATGTCGTATGACACGATAGCCTACACTAAAGCTCTTTTTAGAATGCTGCAGTTCAAAGCGTCCGGGAAAACCATGGTATGTCGACATGCAAGTGGCTGTCTTGCTGTGCTGAGTGTTGCATTTCGACTTGCGTTATTCTTTGTGGACGATTATTTGTTACCAAAACATAATTCAATATGACAATACTTAATTTCTTAAAACCTTGTAATCCAATTGATCTGAAACTTGTCCCATTCGATCCGGGGGGTGGGGTCTATACTCTACCAAATTTTCATTTTTTCCGATTTTTGACATACAACATTGTTCCTGGACGGTGGCGAAATATAAACACATTGTTGACATGCCTGTATCATATTGGGGATCACACACTCGCATGCACACAACACAAACATGAAACTGGAATGGACCTGGAGGGGAGATATCCGGTAACAGGTAGACTTATTGAAAGGTTTGAAACTATGCAATTTCATTTTCTAATAGAAAGATTCACTTTGAAGATAATAAATATCCACATTTTCCCAAGGGATAAAGTATTTTTAGCCTTTAGCTGATTTAATCCAGAGAAATACCTGCTATCAGATTACAGATTTGAGGGTTAGTACAGATGTCTTCAATGTGTGTCAACTGATATCACATCGATAAGCTTGATGTTTTGATGATTGCTCAGATCGGTGGCTACTGATTGGCTGTTGTTAAAGTTTGATCACAGCGAATCACACTATACAGATTGTAGGGCGAATAGGAAGGTCTTTGAGTGAACATAATTATAGGCCCCGCAGAGCGTAAGACTTTGTTCTCGAATCCACGGACAGCAAGATGCAAGCTATATATTTTGTCTTAGCAGCCCTTGTGGCTACTGCAACTGCAAGTAATTTGTACGTGTTGTCCGAGCAACAACTGGAGGCCTACGAAGAAGTTCGAACTGTCTTCCAGCACATTCGTGACCATGGAAGACTCACTCCGGCAAAGAACGCCAAAAAGGTAAGACAAGCTCTTGTGTTAGATTTAATGAAGAAAAACAACAACAACTACTAAATTTTGAGGTATTCTTGCTTTTTTTTTTTCTTTTCAGTACAAGTAGCTCAGGGATAGACTAAATAACTGTGTAATCATAGTGACTCTTTCCTTCGTAACTGACTATAACATGTACAGGTATGAAATGGGAAGAGAAATATGTGTGTGTGTGTGTGTGTGTGTGTTTTATCAACAACAGTATCCACAGTGCAGATAGTTTTTTTTTTCCCAATTTGTTGTCAAAAAAGAGAGGAGAGATGGAAAGGCATGGAGGCGGATACAGTGCTTTACCAATGTGACCATTTATTTTCAAAAATGTGCAGTACGTAAATATTATATACGTTATGTACAGAACTCTTATGACTAGTGTTTGAGGTATTTCTTTTGTTGTGGACAGGGCTATTTTAAAAGTTGCAGTAACTGTTGTCTTTGGGATGAACACGAAGTTAATTACAAGGAAGTTATTTTCATCTAATCAATGTTTAAAAGAATCCTTCGGGGACACCCCCCACCCCAAAATAGCTTCTTTCATTCGTATTTGTCATTATTTTTGTTGTCGTTGTTGCTGTTGCTGTTGTTGCTAACAATGCCAAACTGCGCAGTCAGTATGCTCAGTCCTGCACCTTATTCTCTTTTGCAGAGTTCACCAAATAATGTAGGAACGTTTCAGTTTACCAACTGCGCTGATCCAGATACTGAGATCATGGTACCACGTAACCTCAAACTTTCACCTGACCCAGTCGAGATTCCCGGGAATATCACAGCATCCGGTGGAGTCCTCATCAAATCCAAGTTCGGATCTCCCATGCCGGTACATTTTTTTTTCTTTTAAACTTCTAGCGACAGAGGTCACACGTACTAAACTATAATAACACAAACGGAAAAATAATTATGTCTGATATTAAGCACAATGATCTAGCATTACCTGGCATGGTCACACGCGTTACTGGTCTATCTCAGTAAACATTCTACACGTATACTTATTTGATGTCTTGAAGGAATAATATGGCATCAAAGATCACCCCGGCTCTGGGACTTAGAGCTAGGGAATGGTGATTCTCAGATGAACTTTACCTTGAATATGGAAGAATAGAGGAGAGAGTATAGCTTGTTTTGTTCCTCCTTCCTTCTTACGTAATAAGTTACCATTATTTAATCATAGCAAATCAGCATGGTTGACACGCCTGTATCCTATTCATGATAAGTAACGCGAAAGACAGTTAGAGAGGGAGGGGGTCCAATAACATGCGAACAGACTTTCTGAAAGATCATACTCTGTGCAGTTTGCACTTTTGTTATTGTGATAGAACTTATTCAAATTAAAAGACGTGAAAAATGATTATCCATGGCCAAGAAAGACCAGAAAATACTCATGCATGATTTCAGACTCCCAGGCGTGCAGGGAGTTGCTCCCCCTTTGTTTTCGATTTTCAGTGTACGCGACAGTTATAAAGAGACGGAAGAGTCCCCGGTCACTGGAGATTAGGTCAGCTTTGCCGTTGGGCTAATGATAATGGCAGATTATTGTGAGCTATGCGTCAGAGTCCTCAAAATACGTTATCTTGGCCAGCATGTGATCATTTCGCCAGGTAAAGAACAATTGTGGCCAAAAGGCTAAACGAAGGGAGGTATCATACTCAGCACTGTGAGACAGCCAGATACTGGCAGACCAGAAGTGCTCACAAGAATGTCCTATATTTTCTTAGCAAATCCTTGGAGACCCTATCATGCAAAGCCCGGTCAGTCACAGTCAGCTTCTGCCATTATTTCTTTAGTGTACATTTTGCTGGCACTGGCAACATCTATCTGACAGGACTGTGTATAATAGCCCCCTTAACTGTAATTCTGACAGTCTCCGAAAAAAACAAAGGTAAAGTAAAAATCCCAGTTTATAAATCCAATATTATTATGTTTTTTACGCACATTGTTCAGCCTGGGTTACATTTTCAGGTGGGTCTTAAGATCTGGAAGCAATTGCTTGGGGTCTGGATCGAGATTCCTTGCATTGATGAGTTTGGTTCCTGCAACTATAATGATTTCTGTGACAATTTGAAGTCTCTGACTTGCCCACCGGAATTCAAGGCGATTGGTCTGAGCTGCAAATGTCCTTTCACTGAGGTAGGTATTAGGCAGATAGACAAGCAGGCCGACAGACAGACAGACGCAGGCAGACAGACAGACGGACGGACGGAGGGACGAATGAACGGACAGATGGATGGATGGATGGATGGAGATATGGATGTATGATTGGATAAATGAAAAACGTCCTTTATTCGGATAGATATACAGCTGCACGGTATCGGTTACGGAGTGGTAAATGTTCTTGCAGTTATAAACACCAATGATACCCTGCAGCTGTATATCTATCCTAACGAAGGTCATTTTTAAAAGGGTGAAATTGAACTTTCCGGCTCTTTTTTGTTTCACCTCGTAATTAAAAAATAAATTATGTATGTTTGTAAACATAACTAAATGAAATTTAAAATCATTATTTGCTTTTTATTTATTAAATAGATTTCTTACTTATGGATTTCTTAGTTGCCTATAGTTTGATCAAAACCATTTTTTTCACTGCATATTTTGGACGGTTGGGCGGATGAATAAATCAGTGGTAGTAAACTATGAATAATTCATGGAATACCGAATCACCTATGATAAATCTTTCTTCCATTGATCCTGAACCATTCGCCGTTGTCTATTTCAGGGAAACTTTAATGTTCCACCAATCAACATCGAGATTGCCCAACCCTTGCCAGTTAAGATCACAGGTGGAGTACGTGCCAGATTGGCTGGTACCTTCAATGACAAAACCGTGACCTGTATCGAGGTGCAGTTTGATCTGGCATAGATACTTTCTTACTGAACTTTCTTGAAGAAAGAGTATCGTTTAACTTAAGATATGGAAAGAAAATGAACTCCAAGTGGTCTTCTGACCTCCACTGAACCCTGTTTTGCACATGACCAACTTCGTTAATGCTTCCCTAAGGTTTTTAACTTCATTAATTCTGAACTAACAATGGCATCATGACGTCAGTGACGCTATTGTAATAGTGACATAATGACGTCGCTGAAGCTATTGTAAAACCGATCTTACCATGATGACTCATACTGTTGAACCTATAAGTTTTTCAATATCTTCTGTAATACTGTTACACTGGTTTTGTGATCTATTCTGCAGGTGATTTTTTTTTTAATTATAAAAAAATTTCACCACCCGGCGGGACAGCTGGATTTTTATGATTAAATATTTTGTTACTTTTTAATCCAGTTTTTCTTAAATCTGTGAAGTGTGTGTTCGGTGTAAGGGAAGAGGGAGAGATTCTCGGTGTATAGGCCAATTATCTTAAATTTGGCAGCTTGTCTTGGACACTGGCTAAAAAGCAACTACTCCACTAAGCCATAAAGACACAGAGGGTGTACTGTTATCTTGTGACGTTAAGCTGTGTCAAATAACTTTCTCTATCTCTCTCACTGTGCCGACTGACTCTCTCTCTCTCTCTCTCTCACACACACACATATACAAAGAACAGATTGTTGAAGAAAATGCTGACGATATCAGCTTTCCGAAAGTGGTTTTACTGTTATATTATTACATTCCTGTTCTAGTTTTCTTTATCATGGCTAATTAGGTGCATATCAATTAAAGAGATAACGTACCTGACCCACTCTTGTTCGTACGACCCCTTTTTCCACAATTCTTTGCGAAGTTTTAGTTGATAATAGCGTAGCATAGCCTACATTTTCTTCTGGCTATCAGTGTTACAGTTGAAAAGCAACCACGGTCGCTGTACGTAATTTTATATATTCTATGTGAACATCCTGTGACTATGACCTACATCTCATCTATGAATACGACTGTAAATTTCAAGTAAGCAGTAAAAAGCTTTGGTCATTCACCAAGCATACTATTGATACCACAGAAGCCATAAGAATTTATATGGTCTTTGATGACCGGCTGCCAGCGAGTTAATGTTTAAGTCTGGGATATATTTTATGCTTCCAGCTCTACTGACATCAATTTCCTACAATACCTTAGCGCCATGCCCTTCAAGAAACGAAATCTGTGCCACCCAGGTGTTTATCTGGATGGATTGATGACAACATTCATACCTGTTCACACATTCTGATAATAAATAGGCACATGGTTTGATTTTTATTTAATGTGTTTATCAGACTGTCCTTCGATTTTTAATGCTATAAGTACGGTCAGTGCAAACCATGGGCGGTGTAATGTGATAAAATTGGCCGTCAGGTGAACAGAAAATTGATGCTTGCCCTTGACGCTGAAGATACCCTAGTTTTGTATTGACTGATGATAGTTTCCAAAAGAAAAAAACTAGAGTACTTTACTTGTTCTTTGATGTTAGTTAGTGATTTAAATGAGAACAGTGTGTTTAAAATTATTCTTTTTACACTTAACAGTCCCCACTAAATTCGTAGACGCTGGATTTCCTGCTGATCCTTACTGAAGGATCTAAGTTGAATTTTTCTATGGCTTTTTTGTTGCAGTCTTTTCCGCTGAACAATCTAATCTCACTGAAAATTTTGTGAACTGCTCGTTCGGTGATGAATCCCAAATGTTTTTTAAACCAGACAGCACCGCACAAAGAAAGATTTGTTTTGTCTTGTAATACTAAATTGTCCAGTTTTTGTCACTTGATAAATTTTTGCTGTACACAGTTTCTACTTTCTTCTTTTTGTCAGATTACCTATCTGTCCATTCACCGTCCGCCAGTCTGTCTGTCTGTTCGACTGTCTGTCTGTCTGTCTGTCAGTCTGCCTCTCTTACTTTCTCTTCTCTCCTGTTCGTTCTGTTTTCTGCAGTGCATAATTTCATGGGTTCTCATACTATAAATGACTCAAAAGAACTTCTTAAATTATTTTACTTGGCTTCCATTTCTGTCTTGAAAATGCTTGCCTTAACGGTTAAAACAGAATATACAACAACATGTATTCACAAACTGCAGCATACAAGTGGGCGTGAAATAGTCATGCCCCAAAAAGACTGTAATCATGCGTATCTTTCACATACATATATTATTATACAGACGTACCAGCATATACGTCTGAATCGAAAATAGACCTACATTACGAGCGCAACTACATTCGGCGGGTTATGGGCAACATCGTAGTGCTACAATACATACAGTGAGTGTCGGCCTACTCAAAGTTTCAAAATACTCATTCAACTCAGCCAGGTACAAGAAATGTACGTAAATGAATAGCAAGTAACCTCCCGTAACATTATCAATATCTCAGCGAAGTTTTCCAATCAAGCAGAGTCAGGGCGTTAGTTATTCTTCTGGATACAAAATAACAGACGGTGTTTAGCAACAGTAGTACCAACTAAACAAACACAAAATAACAGACGGTGTTTAGCATCAGTAGTACCAACTAAACAAACACAAAATAACAGACGGTGTTTAGCAACAGTAGTACCAACTAAACAAACACAAAATAACAGACGGTGTTTAGCATCAGTAGTACCAACTAAACAAACACAAAATAACAGACGGTGTTTAGCAACAGTAGTACCAACTAAACAAACACAAAATAAATGACGGTGTTTAGCATCAGTAGTACCAACTAAACAAACACAAAATAACAGACGGTGTTTAGCAACAGTAGTACAATCTAAACAAACACAAAATAAAAGACGTTGTTTAGCAACAGTAGTACCAACTAAACAAACACAAAATAAAACACTCAGACGGAAAGTATTTAGCTTCCACGTATTTTATTGATTCCATGCCTTAAAAAATTAGTCCGCTACAAAGACAAACCATTTGTAGCGTCAAGCAACATTACCATTACAGCATCACATTACAGTTTGAACAAAGCCATACAAACACCAGATCTATGCAGCCTCTTGAAGTTTACTAAATTTTATAAAAACGGCGCTAGAGCCGACTCACAAAACGAAGAACAAAAATCTCTTTACAACCGACAGTTTGTGAAGAACTTTGGTGCTCAACCTCACAATTTACTCAACAAGAATAGAAATTCTCAGGATAGACAAGTAACTTGATTATTAATGATTTACTATCTACAAAAAAAAAAATCTTCTAAAACTCAATTAATGTGACGCAGCAAGATCTATTATTGAATTACGGATTATGAAAATAATCATACATGACATAAAAACAACAACAACCAAAGAACTGCTATTTAAAACTAGCACGCGCAAGTTCATCCACTACAAAACTGAAAAGAATACTACTTGAGCCGCAGTTTGAAATGGAGATGACGTGACTGGGGTCCATCAAACATCTTCAACCTTCACCCTTCACACTCCTTCAAATCCGTTGTGTATAATGACAACTTCCTTGACACAGGGAAGTGTAAACGATAAAGGGTGGACAATTTTGTTGATCACCCGATGATGTTTGTGTCAAGGTGTATCTGTTTCCAATAAATGCTTGAATTCCGGTGGTTTTAAATCCCATTACACTGCTCGGGAATATTTCAAAACTGGATTTGAGAAATAATAATAATAACAATAATACATGTAATAATAATAATAATGAAGATCATTTATATAACACCCAATCCAAACAATTTGCTCTAGGCGCTTTACAGAAAGACTTGTTCTCTCCATAATATTCAACCCACCACCTCTCTCCTCTCTGTCTGTCTGTCTGTCTGTCTGTCTGTCTGTCTGTCTGTCTGTCTGTCTGTCTGTCTGTCTGTCTGTCTGTCTCCCTCTCTCTCTATCTCACACATAAATCTATTGCATACACTCTTATTCTAGACATACATTGTATACATAGACACATACACATCACATACCATAAGGCAGAAATAAAAAAAAATAAAACAGCAAAAATAAAATGAATTTAGAAAAAAAATGGATTGCGAATGAGACTTCACAACTGAAAGTGTTTTTTTTTAAAGGTGGGTTTTTACACCAGTTTTGAATTTTGTCTCGATAAATGCTTCCCGCAATGATTTTTAGTAAACAGATTCTTAGTCGTATTTTATGCGAAACAAACGGCCGTGGGTTCGACGTGAACATCGAACACAGTAACCAGTTTCACTTTTGAAGAATCTGAAATTTAAGAGGCATGATCCATGCTATTTATTTCAAAAACTTGTCAACAATTTACTTGGAACAATTAAGTAAAAATAAACAGACATTATAGTCTGGTGTCATTGCTACTTCATCAGAAAATAAGAGAACAACACACAGAAATATTAAGGAACTACCATTATCTCAGTCTGTTCAAAGGGATTTACTTAACAAGTTTTACAGAGATCAAATACTAATGAAGATACAGAACACAATATCATGGATCTACAAGCTGTCCCATGCAAATAGACACGGAAAGGAATACACAGAAAATCTGTATTCACGCATATCATACAAACATACAAACAGAACAGATTACGAAAACGGACATGTACATTTTGAGGGCAAATACTTTTGGTGGGGTATGGGCAAACAAATTAGCACTGCAACACATACGGTAACCGTAACATTATGCTATAATTACTGTCACTTTGGAAAGAACCTTCTTTCGGGCCTATTGTAAAAAAAAAAGAAAATTCGCCACAAAACAATGTATAATTATATACAAGTCCCTGCCATCAAAACGAGGGAATGGTAAAATAAGTGAAAGTCAAAAAAAAAAAAGAAAAAAAGGACAAATAATTATGCTTGGTAATATCTTTCAGGTCTACAAACAGCAGTTGACTGTGAAGTCATGTTGAAAACATTAATTTTAATAACCATGACAAATAAATATTACCTGACAATGTTGCCGCCTACAATTCCATTGCTTACCTCCCATGTTTAGCCGAATAGACCATAGCGTCTGCCCATAAGGTAGCGTCGTCTGCTCTTGCGTCTGCGCGGCATTCTTATGCCCAGATTGGTATATCTCGGTGGTCTCTGTTGATTTACGAGCACAACGAATCGATTGAAGCGTTTGATTGACTGGCTAAACGACCAGTGATGTATGGATCAATGGACGGTCAGGCATAATGTACGTGGTATGGAAGTATGCATGGACAGGTGGATAGATGGGTTAATAACAAAAATGGGTGCATAGTAGTAACACAACTATCTTGGTCGACGCCTACAGAAGTATAATCAGAAATGCAGAATAATGTATTTATTTCCATACGAATGAGCTATTAACTAATAAAATAGCTTACTTTGGAGGAAATAGCCATGTTCATATTAGCGATAGACTCAACCAGGTATATTGCTTTACATTATAATCTGACTTACTACATATGTCAGCCTTGGGCCCACATAAGAGGTTCCTCCTATCTTTTCCTTCACTCTGATGGGACCTGTCTGATAGAAAAAAAAAAAAAAGTTCAAACATACATAACGAAGCCTGTTATCGAGCCCCATTGCTATTAGAACGATCATCGCTAAATTTATCTTGAAGTGGCATTAAAGGATTCTTTAGCGTGTCCAGAGGTAGAGAATGATGGCTGAAGTAACACCATCTGCAGTGGTTACAATGCTTTTATATCTGCGACTCTGTATTTCTAAAATATTTAAGAGACAAAAACCCTCCCCCCCCCCCCCCACACACACACAATCTTCATGCCATTTGCAAATCACCCACTGGCGTTGCGCTGTAGGGACGACGTGTCTGCTCCAGTTGTAACTGGGTTACAGTGACACCTAGGCAAATTTCACAAATGGGATTAAAGAAGTATACAAAATGAAAGAAAAATGTGCCTACGAAAATCCAATATTGGTCTGTAGCCTCCTAAATTAGAGAAAAGAATTTGTTAGCCTATGAATTTATAGATATTAAAAATGTGCTTTCCAGATGGAATGAATATATTAAAGGGTATCTTACATAATTATACACTTTAAAGAGAACAAGAAAGGTTTATTGCCTTTCGTTCCATGCTACATGACTTGTAGTAAGATAGACTGTTTTGTCCATAGCATTAGCAGACTATTTTGTCTATAACATTTAGTTTATAGCTTTGCTAAAATAGAGGTTTGAATGTGCACTGAAGTGGTTTTAAATGTTTACGCATAAATAAATGAATAAATGATTGATTAAATAAATAAATCAATAATAGCTTTGAACTTACCAAGATGTTGTTCCCTCCTACACCAAGTTGATTTACTCCGATCACAACCGTCTGTGCCCCGCCCACACCACCAACACCACCACCAGCCAGGCCCACTAAACCTCCACCACCCGTGGCAGCACCAACCAGCCCAGAGCCTGTGACACCACCCAGCCCAGCACCGAGACCTGTAGTTATGGCCGACACGTCATCAAGGGATGTTGTACCTACAACTGAATCGGGAAAACACTCAGATAAATGCCATACTTCGAATAATTTGGTGAGAGACAATGCTTATTTGTGACTATGAAAATAATATTTGAAAAGTTACTTTGACTCAGCGATGGTAAGAAAACCCATGAACTTAGGGACGGCAGAAAAAAAAAAAAGAGAGTGGTAGAGAAGAGAAAGTGTGAGAGACAGACAGACAGACAGACAGACAGACAGACAGACAGACAAACGGACAGGCAGACAGGCGGACGGACGGACGGGCGGACGGACGGACAGACAGGCAGATATCTGTGATTTCTGTTTGGAACCTTCATGTGATAAGTGTAAAAACGTTTATCTGCCAACCGTGAAGGATGAAACCGTGTACAAAAACCCCACGTAAACAGTCCTTATCGAGCTCACGCACGGGCCAAACCCAAGCTGAAACAAGCAAATAAAGGGCTACTTGTTTCTATTCGTAGTTTTTCAGGCAAGATAGATTCTTATGTTGGTTTAAATTTGATGCGACTGGTGTCATGGCGACATTGTTAACGATTATTTTGTACTTGCGTAGGAAAGAACATCAAAAAGTTATCGGCATTGTTGAGTTTACACTAATTGAATATTTTCAATCTTCAGTATTTATAGCATGTTATCGAAAGGTTCATTAAATAATGTCTATGTTGTTCTTTCTTTCGTTTTCTCTTTTAAACTATTGGAACCCAGCTTCGAAACGCACACGGAAGAGTCCATCGAATTGTTTCGCAGAATTCAAAACAGCCGGCAGGAAGTGATGACGTCATGGGCTCATGAGTTTGAACAACATGGTGTATTCATGGATTGGACAAAATTTCAGACATTGAGAAAACCTAAAATACAGTGTAATAAATCACTGTGACGTGTTTATCACCATGCACCATACCGAGCCATAGGACATTTTAATGACAGAAGGGCCCAATCATTGCGTTAGCGATTTGACAAACGATTCGGCTTATTTTGTGTTTTTATTATTTTTATTTTGCATAGATATATAGATTTCGTTTGTTTATTTGTTTGTATCCGTAAAACTTATTCCATGAGATTATTAAGGTATGCTGGTACTTACTGCCATTGGCCGTCAGAATATAATCGGAGTCTATGTCAGAAATTAACCGCGATGGTCCAAATCTACTTAATCTCTGTGGAATGCCAGGTGAGTTGAGCAACAAACCATCGTCCCCTGTGCAGTGTTGCAACAGGAACAGAATGAGGATGACCTGTGTGGAGGGAAGACATTCAGAGTTAATATGGCTGTTTGCTAAATTCTGCCATCCCTAAACCCCACGTTTTAGATTAGTTCAGCTTTTGCGCGCTCTTCCCCCCTCGAAGAATGAAAGGTGTTTTATCTACCATTAACTCTGCCACCGCCCGATTGAAGGCCAAGGTGTCAGATCCAAAGGAGATGGCTGTTCAGAAATATAAACTGTGTTGGGGTTTCCAGGACTATGTAAGCAAATTATAAGTTGTCGACGAGCAGCCCAAAAGCAGCTGCAATGCAGTTATCCATTCTTGGCGGCAGTACACTTAAAGATACAGTCATGTTTTACCAGAGAGTATAGATGTATAGAGAGGGTTCACTATTGGTTTATTTGCACTGCGAGAAACGGGAGGCTCTGCGAAACCACTGTTAGCATGGAGCGGAAAGTAGGTCGCTGCGGTAAACAATATTCGTTTGTGCATTTCCACGGGGCGTAAGAGCTTACAAACGGTTGTGTAGCATCTGCGGGCTACCCCTTGCCCTCCCCCGTTTTCTTGTTACACTGGTGAGCATGTGTTCATTTCTTCTTGACAACCGCCGGAGTGTACTGTACTCCGTGACCTGACCTTCTTTTCTAGTGAGTAGTTTTTTTCCTCGCTCGCTTGTTGTCAGGTGTTTTGACTCGTTCAGTAAATATTAGTATGTTCCCGAACATTCGATAACACTGTGGATAAGAACGTTTACGCCAGATTTGGCCTTGAGTGATGTAACCTGATGACGTATTGATGCGTGATTGGTTAGTTTGTGCGAGGGCAAAGGTAACGTTTATTTCGGGAACTTTCTGTAGGAATGTTTATATATATAGACCTGTGTGAGTGGTTGGTGGGGTGAGTAAGTGAGTTTCCTTTTGTGTGGCGTAGATATTTAGTTTCGCTGGTGTCTTCCTAGTAACTTATTGTTCACTATACAGTTATTAAACTTTAGTATTATTTAATCTATCGTCGGATCTCGTGTTTATTTATTTTACAGCTGTAATAGTTTCGTTTTCTAAAGGGTTGTAGTTAGATCAACTAACTCCCCCCTACTATAACGTGCTAGAACAACCTCAGCTGTTACATATTGGGGGCTCGTCCGGGATCTGAACCCGTCCCGGGCAAAATAAATAAACACGAGATCCGACGATAGATTAAATAATACTAAAGTTTAATAACTGTATAGTGAACAATAAGTTACTAGGAAGACACCAGCGAAACTAAATATCTACGCCACACAAAAGGAAACTCACTTACTCACCCCACCAACCACTCACACAGGTCTATATATATAAACATTCCTACAGAAAGTTCCCGAAATAAACGTTACCTTTGCCCTCGCACAAACTAACCAATCACGCATCAATACGTCATCAGGTTACATCACTCAAGGCCAAATCTGGCGTAAACGTTCTTATCCACAGTGTTATCGAATGTTCGGGAACATACTAATATTTACTGAACGAGTCAAAACACCTGACAACAAGCGAGCGAGGAAAAAAACTACTCACTAGAAAAGAAGGTCAGGTCACGGAGTACAGTACACTCCGGCGGTTGTCAAGAAGAAATGAACACATGCTCACCAGTGTAACAAGAAAACGGGGGAGGGCAAGGGGTAGCCCGCAGATGCTACAGGTTGTAAATAGTTTCGATCAGCCCAAAAATATCAACAAACCACAGTGAACAGATATGCACACTATCTGTGGAGAGAAAGGTCTCTTTCAATTCTTCAATTACTTGTTTACCGCAGCGACCTAGTTTCGCGATTTGGCGGAAGTGAACTCTCTCTATACATCTAAATTATACTCTCTGGTATTACTTGTGTGGAGGTCAAAATAACTGAAGCGTACGAAAAGGTCAACACATGAGAGCTCGAATGCTGCAAAATATTTCACTAAGAGATGCGAAAAAAAATCATGATTAAACTACTGTTCATTGCACTGCCATAAAATGCGATTAAAATGTGATTGGTCTCCGACTTTGAAGGCTTATAGTACTCTTGCTTGTTTAAAACGTATGGTTGTACAAGATATACTTACACTGCTCTTGAGACGGTATTTCTTCACACGCACCATTTTGCGCACGTTTAAATCCATTTACTTGCTTTGCTAGGACGTACTGGAAATTCCTCTCAAATATTCGTCTCAGAATTATTGCAAATGTTTATCTATAAATCTTAAACTGGTTGTCGAATATCAGTCTCCAAATCTTAACCAATAATCTGATGCACTCAGTCTGTATACTAGCGCTACCACTTATATTCACTTCGTTATGCACAGGTTTTTACCCAGTGACGAAGTTGTACTGCTCTTGTATAAGACTCCTCCTCAGGTAACATTTCCGCCTAATGATGTTTCTTTGATCTTGACATTACCCAGGTATTTGGGTGACACATTTTTCAAGTCTGAGGTGACATGGTTTTAAAATCCGTTTGCAAGCTGAAGCCTGCGATCATTGGCGAGTCGCCCATAATCATTCTGTTGATTTCAAAATACAGTAGCGTAAATATTCAATGATCAAAGATTTTGACAGTTTGTTTGCATTTTCATCAACGGTTTGCTGTGTTTTAGCAAAACAGAGTTTTTAACTTCTCTGAGTTTTTACGAAATGTTATGCAAATGAACCCTCAGTTTACAGGAGCTGCAGGTAAGCTGGAGAAGCGCCACAGCAATAAATGCCACTGTTTGTGTCCCACCAGAGGTCAGTAGGAAGATTGATGGTGTGTCCACCAGCAGGTCTACAGTCCTGCCAGTTGAGTGACGTTTGGATTTCTGTAAAGTACTGATTTCAATCGTTCCCTGTTTACAAACTACACATGCCAAAACATTGCTAAAATTCCATAATGCCCACCCCCATCCCCCAATCTTCAACCCCACCCATCCCTCCCCTCCCCCTCCCCCAAGTCCTCAGACAGACATGGCACGTAAATGAGAAAAAAGAAATCAAAATAATTTAATTTCCCCGCAATTTCATTAATGATTGTACTCAAATATAGAACATGGCGTAGACAACACATAATATAACAATAAACGTCGACGTACTGAGGACATGAATTTACTTGTATGGATACCAATGCCATAGGTGCTGGTCGGAAAAACAGCGCTAAACTGATTCAAAGCTCTCAAGCTGCGGTGATGTCAAAAATGTTATTACTGCCCTCGATAATGTCCTCATAACTTGCATTTCAAGTTCTGCGTGATAAACTGTCGAAAGTCGACTTTTTCCAAAATTTAGATATTTTGTATGCGTGTAACCCTTGAGAGCCCGCAGGTCCTGTTAAGAGTTGGAGCTTAATTCTTAAAATTAAGGGTTAAGATAACGTTTTAAAATAGCCAACCATTTGCCCTCACAATGATATTAATTTTTGGCTTTTTTTTTTTAGTTCTCCTGAAAGCTTTGTAAAAACTGAGTTACGACTGTTTACCAAGCGGCCCTCGTTTGGTTGCTATGGTAACGGCAGTCACATGTTTACTGAACTATTACTTTGGGGATCTCCAGTTTGCTGTGTTGTTACTTCTTCGTCCTCTTGTTATCTCATCCATCTTGATGGCAAAAAGTTGCTTGTGATATAATGCCGAATCCACACGATCTTTAAAAATTCCCATGAACTTAATTTGTTTGCAGGGACTTTTTAGGCGGCAACTTTTAGTTGAGGAAGTTTTTGTTAATCTTCTCTCGTGTCTGGTATGGTATATTATGCTTCTTCTCGTACTATGATCACATATTAGTAGAAGATTATGATTTCTTATTGAACGAGAAGTTTCACCGATATCCATTATACTTTCTCTAATTTCTTTGTCTTCCATTCCCGATTCATAATTAAAAATAACTGTTATCTTTTCTTTCCCTCTGTCGGGGACACAAACTTAAGTACACCCAGGTAATGATCCCAACCTCAATAATCACACATTATATGTTTACCCGAAACAGTTAATGGCCTCCTGGCTGACAGTTTGGAACTTTCGTGGGCCCCATCATGATTTGACAAAGTAAGTATCTATACTGTATATATTTGTGGTCTTGAGATTTTTCGTTACAAAAGGGCTCCTGAACCACTCAACACTCAGACTTCAAATTTTATATGGCGCATCAGAATGGATGTAAGAGTGCACAGTTTTTAATAGGAGTCTCAGATCGGTGTAGTTTTTTTATTGGAAATTTATTGTTTCCCCAATTTTCACTAGGCTCATTGACATCAGAGAGCATAGATGTATAGAGAGGTTTCACTATTGGTCGATTTGCACTGCGAGACACGGGAGGCTTCGCGAAACAATTGTTAGCATGGAGCGGAAAGTAGGTCGCTGCGGTAAACAAAACCGGTTTGTACATTTCCACGGGGCGTAAGAACTTACAAACGGTTGTAAATAGTTTCAGTCAGCCCAAAAACATGAACAAACCACACTAAACAGATATGCACACTATCTTTGGTGAAGAAGGTCTCTTTCAATTTTTTAATTTCTTGTTTACCGCAGCGACCTAGTTTCGCGATTTGGCGGAAGTGAGATCCCTCTATACATCTATACTCTCTGTTGACTTGCTGTAGGTTTTTATGACATCATCACTTCCTGAAAATTTTCGGTGCGCACCACTGCACACTGTGTACTGTCCTATCGCTGAGTTTTGGGGATGGCCCTACGCATCTCAGCTTTTGTTCTTATACCTTTTGGTCTGAAGTGGAGTCCCTTGTTGTTGCATCTCTCTTATAACAATCTATGCAGCATTAATGCCTTTCTTAGTTCACAGGCGTCTTAAGTTTTACCCCCCCCCCCCACAAATAAAAATTTACACAAACCTGTTCATCCAACGGGTACTCAGTTAGTACAGTATATATCTCTAAGCCCATTCTGAAGTCCAATGTCCCAACAAAATATTGTTATGCCCCACCGGTGGGGGATGTAAAAATAAAAGTAATAACGGATGGCATTTATATAGCGCATATCCATTGCCATTAGAAATGCTCTATGCGCTTTACAGAAGCTCTCTCACTCGCTCTTTCTTTCTCTCACCCTCTCTCTCTCTCTCTCACTCTCTCTACCTCTCTCTATCTCTCTCTATCTCTCTCTATCTCAGAGCAAATTGTAACCGCAGCCTGTTAGGCGCAGTTCACAACTCACAACAGTTCACAACTCACAACTTGTATTCTAAAGTATTATAATAATAATTTGAATATCTATTAATATTTATTTGAAAATGAAATTATAAACTTTTTTTTTGGTGATATGGGGGTGGGGGGGGGGTGATATGGCTAAATCTTATCTATTAATTTTAATTTCAATTTTGCCCGGGCAGCGGCCTGTACGGCCTGCTCTTTACGATTTCCAACTGCCAAGGTATCTTTAACGTGCGCAACGTGCACACGGGCCCTCCGAATTTTTCCGTCCTTATCAGAGAAGACTAGGTACTCGATCCTACCCCCCAATGGAATCAGGGACACGACAATATGAGAAAAATCCCAATTTCCAACATGCCTGCACAGCCCGGGTTTTGAACCCGGGACCCTTGGCATGAGAGGCGAGCACCTTGCCTCCAGACCACCTTGTCCCCACCTTGTACCCGACCTTGAGGAACACTGCGCTAGATATGTTTTATAACTCCCATTCTGACACAAAAATTCCTGCCACTGTACATACGGAACATGGAAAAAAGTCAATCACACATTAAATCTGGCAAACAGAAATTAGAAAGATTACAACATAAAGTAAAGTCTCTCTCCCCCCCCCCCCTCCCACCCCCCCACCCTCATAAATTTACTTTCTTCCTATTTGTCACCCGTCCGGCAAAAATTATGAGTCGGTCTCAGTGTTACGATATTAACACCTGCGATACATATACAGCTTTCCATAGATTCGCTGGGTTGTTCTTCTCTCAAGTCTTCCCTGTCGAAATGCCAATCAGTTGTGTAAACGTTTACACCTGCGGATCTAAACAAAGCTCTGAAGATTACATGACTTTGTACTATCAGGCCTACTCTATCGTAGTATTCCAAAAGGTAACAACTTCTTATGTTGCTGTCAGTGCGTGACCACAGCTGTTGCTTGCCGAGACACCACAGATGTTAAAGCACGCCATGACCAGCAGACGTCCGTGCGCCATCAATTATTGTCTGACATGACATTTGTACGATCTCCCACATAATGGGCTTTCTGTAGATCTCTTTTATAAGGGACATCCTAGCCACGGCTCTTACCTGTCAACATAAACAGTATCAGTGGCCCATCTACAGTTTTGGGACACTGAAGTTTGAACTTTTTTGGGGCCCGCTGGTGGCCACCAAGAAAAGGACAACATCCAAAATTCACTCGTTAAAAACGCCTCTTCGCAGCCCCTCCGGGATTACGGACAGATATACAGACAGACACACTGACAGACAGACACATAGACAGATAAACATTCAGACGGGAGGAGAGGCAGACAGCCAAATAACTACTTTCATTTCTCTTGGTATTGAGAGTTTGAATATTTGAATAGTTATAAGGCCTACAACAACGCGGGTACTGTTGTGAAGACTGAAGTTCGCAAATGTAAACTTACAGGTCTTTATTGTGTTTAAGTGACACATTGATAAGAACGTACCTCCTTCGTAGCTACTGGTTTCGATATATTTTTCTCTGAATTTTCATACCTTACAAAAGCACCGTTTTTCTTTTAAAATTTTGTTGTTGTATAATTATACCACTCTTCGTCTTCCAGAGTCCAGGCAGCTTTCAACGATACAGCTTAATGAAGTCTAGAATGAATTTTGTGTCAAAATCTATCGATAACGACAAGTTTGATAAGTATGTTGCATGTCTTTTGACACATTGCTGTTGTGCAATTTAATTGTTGGGCCTTTACTTCAAATACGGTGCAGTATAAATGGAATATCAAAGAGGAAGCTTCATTGAAACTCAACCCGCGTTTGATTTCTTCGATAGACCTATAATTATTTAACAAACTATTAACCCACACATACACACGCATAAACACGCAATCAAACACTCACACAAACACAATATAATAAATGCGCAATATAAAATACAAAAAAATTAAACTGTATTATAATATGTGGGCTGCTTCTTGCTCTCACTGACTCGGGCACTCAGTTTGACATGACACATGTTCGCGTTCTTTTTGGTCGTAAAATCAGGACTGTAAAATAGGTGGGTTTAAAAAAAAAACAAAAACAAGTCGCTTTAACACTGCATGTACCGACATTCACATGGTTTCATAATTCTTTATCTTCTTCCTCACAATTACAAATATTACAGATTGAAACATCACCCCGGGGCAAGCCAATTTAAAAAAAAAAAAAGATGTGGAAGAAACTGGATACACAAGTGAAGGAATTGGATGAACAAAACAGTCTTTTTTTAAAATCCTGAAAGACTAGAACTCTTGTAAAATAGATTGAACTGGTAGGTTTTGTGAGACCGAAGCAACGGTGTGTTCTTTTGTTTTTGTTTACCAATGACTCACTGTTTTGTGTGACAAAATATTCTATGTTGACATCTACTGTTGTGGGCGCCTGATGTATCTTTCATTTTCTCTTATTATGTCCTTTTGAGTATGCATAAAATAACACCCTAGAGCTTACATCTCATACTGAGTGATTGTAATATAATCATAGGACCACAAACGAAGGAATTATCAAAATAAAATTATAAACAAGACACTTCTAGAAACAATTTGTGACAGTTTCTATACCCAGAGTCTTTGTACGGCTGATCCAGGGCGTATAAGCTAGGGGCAGCAACCATATAATTTCTCATTGTAGAGCACTGATTATTTCCATTGGATCGTGGACTTGGAGCCTACTTTTAACCACCAAAACCAACTGGTTTGTCAAATTTTGATTACGCTGCTGAGTTAAAACTCCCCTGCAGTGACAAAAAAAGTAGTAAAATAGTGTAGAAATGGTTACAAGAATATACATTTCAGCTACTGAATGTAAAGCTTCATTTTTCTGTTATAATCTCTTTAGCCCTCCCATGATAAACGAAGATTATCGATTTCCACCAGTATTTCGCCCCCCCCCCCCCCCATAGAACAAGGTTGTAACGGAAACTTTTGAGAAATTGTTGATTGAAGTTTCATGTGCTCGTAGCAGTGATGATGAGACTTACAAATTACACACCGAATCCGTTCGATACTTTGACATGCAATGAAGAAGGACTGTGGAAGTAGTGTGTAGTGTGCAACTAGGTTCAGTCAAAGGGTGGAGATAGAAACTTGCCATTCGCATAGGATGATTTGCAATGGAACAAATGGCACGCAAAAGTTGGGCTGTAGGAAAAGTTTGAAAGTTGTTTTCCTTAAATGTCGACTCTAAAGTGAATGTATCAGTTATGAAACAACAGGAGCTCTGACAGAAATGAATGTGCCAGCCCCTTTTGACCCACCCACTCTTAATTATTTTTTAACTTGGATCCTGCCAAGTCCCATCTATCACTGTGCAACAAATGCAAAAACATTATATATGAAAATTCAAACTGAATAGCATGCACTCATAGCGTACCACTGTTTTCAGAGGCCATAGTGTAACTTTCAAAGGGTGTCATATTAAGATTAGTAGAAGCATTGAAGGGTAAAACCCATACTATTCAACCGAGAAACGATCATCTCAACTTCTATACGGCTCACTACAATACAAAACCTACATAATTATTCGTTAAGCTATAACACCTCTTACAAGGATCACGGACGAGTCCTCAAAATACCTGGCTGCCTATAACATAATGATAATCGAGAGAATCCTACACATATGAAAAATGACAGTTTTGTGGTCCCATGGTCTGGCACACTTCGAGAAACTTTGCACTATGGAGAACGTGTAGTGACGCGCCTACATCAGGCACCCACCACAGTAGATGTCAACATGTCATAGTCACGAGAGGCACGAAATTGTTACATCAATTCTGTGAAAGGAAATATTCCAAGCGTTTTTATCCTGTTTTATTACCTTTCCAACTGTCTCACAGTCCGTCATGTAAATTTAGTTTTATTAATTTTTGTGAATTTTCTTGCTCTGTTTGTTTAGTAGGTTCACCTAGGCTTTGTCCATCCACTGCAGGATGAAATCCGGCGACAATGATTTCCTTTCTCATTTGTCTGATGTTTTGTTTTGCAGTCTCACGTAGACCATTTCTCTTTCCATTGCCTTCTGGGTAGTTCTTTGTTCGTAAATTGTTTTGTAATCGGCCATGTTTGGCAGCATAGGCAATCGTTGGATTAATGCAGTGGTTGAATACTTGCCTTTTAAGAGACATTGGCAGTTTGTGATCCAGTAGGCCTAATATCACCCTGTTTGTTTCCAAAGCAGCTCCATGCTGGTCTCATTCTGGTGTCTATTTAGGTTTTGTTTGTTCCAAATGTACTGTCTGGCCTAGGTGGTTATGTTCCGTGACTTTTTCAATGGTTTGATTTCAGTTGTTACTTTTTCATCTGTCTCGTGCGTAGTTCGTCATGTATTTAGTTTTATCTCTGTCAATTTTCAGGCCAACCTTCTTGCTCTGTTTGTTTAGTATGTTCAGGTTCTTTTCCATCTGCTGTACCTACAGCTTTTACACTAGTTGCAGAAAAACGGACAAATGAGTTCCTATATATAAATATGTTTTTTATACACACACACACACACACACACACGCACGCACGCACGCACGCACGCACGCACGCACGCACGCGCGCGCGCGCACACACACACACACACACACACACATACACACCCACACACATATGTATATTCTGGATATTGTGACACTAAACATTTTGGTTCCAAATCACAGACAGACAGGATGAACAGACCGACAGAAGCAAATATTTAGATAATTATTTCAGCGAGTTTCCCCGCTTTCACAAAGCTCGGATAAAAATGTGTGAACCAAAAAACAATATAAAAGTCATCAACAAGATTTCTGTTATAGTGTTGCTCGTTTATCAGGCCTACCCATGAACATTTTCATTGTGCTGTGTTATCTCATGCTGCTAAAGGACATGTCATGCCGTGTGGATGACAGGCTCAAGTTAATTAATGAATTTATTAAATTTTAAAAGAAACATGTTTTTTATTTATTTTATGTGTGTAACATAATTTGCTTTTAAGATTGAAAATTACTTTTCTTTCCAAGTCACTTCTCAATTCTGTATGAAACACTACTACCCCCTCACAACTTCTCTCTTTCTAAGTATCATTTTATTAAATTTTGGTTCAGAGGTCTGCAGGGCATAAAAAATAAGCCTCTCCACTATTTCTGCTTGTGGAAAAATTCTGATTTTGTGGGAATTTGTTCTTAGGTCTTAGGGGCATAGTGAAGGGGTTTCATGATCATTTGGTTGATTTAGTGTACATAGAAACCCCCCCCCCCCAAAAAAAAAAAACAACAAAACAATAACAACAACAACAAACAAACAAACAAACAAACAAACATTTTCTTGCCTTGAGTTCTTACGGGAACTGCAGGCGAGTGATAACTTTCCGTGTATCACTGGTGATATCGTGGGCCTAGAGGGATAATACAACTGTGTTTGGGGTCACTGGGAAAATACAAAATTCGGAAACCCTGGAGGCCAGCCACGCCCCTGACCCTCAACATAAACAGACGGTCAATAATGGAAAACAACCATAGGGGGTGGGGGGGGGGGGAAAGAACTGCCTTGGCAGTCTCACTGAGGGGCGAGGCTTCCTCATAATCAAATAATCAGCGATTACCCTTCGAATATTAATTCTAGAATTACTACGCTTTTCAGATCGAGCCCAACTCCAAGTCCATTTAGTCAGTTCAGCATTCTATTCTACCTCGCTATTTTGGGTTTGTTGTTATAGTCTAACACCCCTCATCGAAAAGCATCTTTGTAGGGACCTACACCATATGAACTGGTTCAAAATCAGTGATTAACAAGACAAAGAAGACTTGACTACACCCAGAAGCTAGCTTGAGCATAGCCTGTATTCGCCGAAGTGGCGCCGCAGACAGCAAAATAGTGGGCGAAAAAATAGGATCATAATCAAAGTTTGACCCAATTTTACGTACCTGTTACGAATAAGATTTACTTGTTATTATCGATAGTGTTATAATGTTGTGTATGTGTTTGTTCGACTGCATATTTCTAATTGAGAGGTATTAAGTTTAACCCTAACTTCCATATCATGCCAATTACTAAGAAACAAAATGGATTAAATTCAACAATAGGGCCTGCAGGGCCACATTTTATTTACGTTAAGTTCACTAACAATTTCGACTAGAGATCTAATATGTAGTAATGATAAATATCAGCAACATCAATTTCATAATCAATAATACTTCATTACAAGTCTAGCTCTAGGGTTTCCTATAAAATCATTTAACTTCTGTTCTCGCTAATTATCTAAATAATAATTATAGATCTAAGATCTGGTCTGCTTCCTGTATGGCAATCAATACACTGCTATAGTCTCTGGAGACATAAGGTCATCTCAGATATTTAGATTCAAATTTATAGGTCTAGGTCTCGCCCGTCGAAGTGACGTCGGCACAGTTAAATGTAATTCAAGGATGGGCTGGTAACTCCCAGCCTCACCCAAACAATTCAATCACAGTTATATAATTCACACATTAATATTAGTTGCTGTTCTAGGAATCAGAGCTAGAGTCTAGATATATATATTTTGCATCTTGCATTCTCCGGTAGATCCATCATTCTCCTATCGGATAAAAGTCATGTCCTTCGCCTCCTTATTGTCGATGTCATCAATAGACAAATTACTCACGACTGCCCTGGCGCTAGGCCAGGGAACAGGGACAAAAGCATTGTGGATCTCAAATCAGCTATGGATAGATGACTAGATCTTCATCCAGACATACTGTACGTTATAACAACAATCCTCTCTAGTGGGACTTCATTGATCCTTTCACAGCGGCCGGGCTGTCTAGAATGAAACAAGAAGTACTGCCCGCACGGTTTGCACT
This sequence comes from Onchidella celtica, assembly GCA_963931925.1. Lineage (NCBI taxonomy): Eukaryota > Metazoa > Mollusca > Gastropoda > Systellommatophora > Onchidiidae > Onchidella > Onchidella celtica. The sequence continues at coordinate 5,893,275 of OZ007573.1, read as the reverse complement.
GCATCACGATTCCTACGCTAGCCCTCATTGGTTAGCCCTTTAACGCTCATTAAGGGAGCGAAAACATAATCCCCTCTTCAAATTAAAACTGGGGCGCTAATATTTTATCTAAACCCCAACGGATTTTATTTAACTCTTTACTAGTTACTGCTATACATGTTTACTTTTACTTTTCTTATTATTATCAATATATGAAGATTTCTGTACTTGGTTGTTAACTTCCTATATGCTAATTTGATAAAAGTAAAAAATTGATATAGCAGACGACAATTCTTTAAGGCCACTCTAATAGATATTTTTGGTTTTTCAGTAAAAGTGGTTTTCACTCTGAGGCCAACGTATTTAATCTTGATATGCGGTGGCATTCACTCTTAGGCCAATTTAATCTTGATATGCGGTTAGGCCAACATAATTATTTAATCTTGATATCCCACTCTAGGTTGTATTAATTAGGTTATTTCCCTTTGACCACATTAGATTCTGACAGTACCTATGCAGGTTTTTCACTGTGCGGTCGTTTTCATCCCAATCGAAAGATGAAGAGTAGGGTAAAAGAGTTTGTGTGGATTTTTGTTTGTGTGTTTGAAGTAATCTAAGAATAATTTACTCTACGCACAGCAAGAGTGTAACAGTTGATGCAAATTTCAGCACGTTATAATGGGGAGAGTCAGATAAACTGATCGTCTACCCCTTAAAAAACGAAACTGTCTCGAACTGTTGTAGAAATAAATAACAGGATCCGATGAACAATTAATACTAACGTTTAATAACTGTAAACAAGAGCTGATATCCACAAGTTACTTACACCTAGCTTGCCGGGAAGACACACTTCTAACTATAATAATAATAATAGTTCGTCCATCAGGTATGATGATGATCTTAACAACACCAGAGGAATAAAGAACAGAAATTGTTGAGAATTTCAACACATGGACAATAAAGAGAACTAAAGGACACAGAGGACAGAATGGAAAGACTGTTCTTTCATGACTTATGGCTTCTCATGTGACTGATAAGTCCTATTTTTGCCTTGCAGACCCTTCCGCATAAATGACAAGAGTGCTCCGTTGGTTCAGTACCACTGGGCCTTTTCTTGCGCCGTTCTCTTTTTTTGATAGCCTGCTGGACTCTGTCAGCTTCCCATGCTTTGCTGCCTCTGGTAAGGGCCGCCCTCCAATTTGCACGATCAAGCGAGAGCTTTTCCCACTCACTCACATCAATGGCAAAGGCCTTCAGTGATTGCTTGAGAGTGTCTTTGTAACGTCTCTTTGGGGCCCCAACATTCCTCGTTCCATTGGAGAGCTCAGAGAAGAAGATTTGCTTAGGGAGTCTGGAGTCGGGCATTCTGACAACGTGTCCTGCCCAACGTAGCTGAATTTTTTTCAGGTGGCAGAAGATGCTCAATTCCTTGGCACGATTGAGGACCTCAGTGTCTGGAATTTTATCCTGCCATTTGATCCTTAGGATCTTTCTAAGGCAGGCCAGATGAAAGTGATTTAGCTTTCTGGCATGCGATTGGTACACTGTCCAGGTTTCAGCCCCATAGAGTAGGGTGGGAAGGACCACAGCATTGTACACTTTCAGCTTAGTGTCTGTGCGAATGCCGGCAACATCCCATACTCTCTTTCGAAGCCTGCCAAATGCAGAGCTGGCTTTGCTGATTCTTGAGAGAATTTCAGTATCAACACGAGCCGCGGAAGACAGTGTACTGCCAAGATAGGTGAAGTTCTCCGACACCTTCAGAAGACTGTCATGGACTTTGATATTTGGGGTCACAGGATACTTGTCGTCTGCAGTAGGCTGATGGAGCACTTCCGTCTTCTTTGTGCTTATTGTGAGGCCAAAGTTGTCACAGGCACTAGAGAACTTATCAACACAGTTTTGCATGCTATCCTCATCGTGTGCCAGAAGTGCACAATCATCAGCAAATAGTAGGTCACAGACTTGAGTACTTTTGGTTTTGGTTTTTGCCTGAAGTCTCCTGAGGTTGAATAGACTGCCATCAGTTCGGTACTTGATGCTTACCCCTTGATGAGGAGAGCTAAAGGCTTCTTGTAGCATTGCAGAGAACATGATGCTGAACAGAGTTGGGGCTAAGACACAACCCTGTTTTACCCCATTTGTGACAGCAAAGGGCTCTGAAACACTGCCGTTGCTTTTGACTGCAGCTTGCATGCCATCATGAAACTGGCGCACTATTGTGATGAATTCGGGTGGACACCCAAACTTCGCCAAGATTTTCCAGAGGCCTTCACGACACACTGTGTCAAATGCTTTTGTGAGGTCAACAAATGTGATATACAGCGCTTTTTTTTGTTCCATGCATTTTTCCTGAATCTGTCTGGCAGCAAATATCATATCCGCCGTTCCCCTCTCTTTACAAAAGCCACATTGGCTCTCGGGAAGCAAGTCATTTGACGAGAGGTGATCAAGAAGGCGATTCAGAAGCATTCTTGCCAATATTTTGCCAGCAATTGAAAGTAGAGAGATTCCCCGATGGTTGTCACAGACTTGGCTGTCCCCTTTGTTTTTGTACAGATGGATGATTGAAGCATCTTTGAAGTCCTGTGGCAGCTTCCCTGCTTTCAACATATGATTGAACAACTCGGTCAACCTTTCAATAAGCTTTTCTCCACCGAAGGCATACACCTCAGCAGGAATTGAATCCACGCCTGGTGATTTGTTAAAGGACATCTGATTTGTGGCAGTTCGGGTCTCATTTGCTGTGAATGGCTTGGCAAGAGCTGCATTAATGGGAGTCTGAGGGAGGCGGTCAATGGACTCAGTATTTATATTTGATGGCCGATTTAGCACACCTCCGAAATGTTCTGCCCAACGCTGAATTATGGCATTCAATTCAACAATGCGTGTTGAACCATCTGACGCAAGAAGTGGCGTAGTGCCAGAGCGGGATGGTCCAAACACAGCTCGGAGGCTCTCAAAGAACTTTCTAGTGTTGTTTGTGTCGGCATATTTCTGAGTTTCTCTTACTCGCTCTTCAAGCCAGTCATTTTTCATTTTCCTCAGCTTCTTCTGGAGTACACCCTTACATGCACGCAGTGCATCAGCTTTTGCTGTGGAAGAGGGGTCACTGCAGTGAGCTTGGATGAGACTATTTTTTTCTTTGATGAGCACTTTGATTTCATTATCATTATCATTGAACCAGTCCTGGTGCTTGCGGACAGGAAAACCAACTGTGCTGCTGGCGCAAGAGTGTACAGTCGTATTTAGGTCAGTCCAGCTCTGTTCAATGTTCTCAGGGTCAAAAGTCACGCAATCCAATTTTGAGGAGAGTTCTGATGAGAGCTCGCTCTGTTTCTCAGCTGAGCAGAGTTTTGAAACATTTAGGCGTTTAGGTGGCGCTTTCCCTTGAGGGCGTCTATTGCGCCTCAATGTTAGTCTGAGCTTACAAACAATGAGTCTGTGGTCAGTTCCACACTCGGCACCACACATCGCCTTTGTTACAAGGACATCCTTTCTGTCAGTCTTCCTCACAATGACATAGTCTATGAGATGCCAATGCTTTGAGCGGGGATGCATCCATGACGTTCTGTTTCTCACGGGGAGACTAAAATTTGTGTTGGTAATGAACAGGCCAAATTCAGCGCACAAAGTAAGTAAGCGCAACCCATTGTTATTGCATGAACCAACTCCATGAGGGCCCAAAACATTTGGCCACGCTGAGATTTCGGAGCCAACCCTAGCATTGAAGTCCCCCAAGAGAATCAGCTTATCAGCTGCCGGGACAGAGCATATGACAGATTCTAGATCAGAATAGAACTTGTCTTTGGCTTCATCTGGGTTTGTCATGGTGGGCGCATATGCGCTAATGAGGGTGGCTGACTGGCTTTTCCCAACTGGGATCCTGAGTGTCATTAGCCTGTCATTTATTTCAATTGGCATGGACTGCAAGTTTCTGACAAGGTCATTTTTAATTGCAAACCCAACACCATGCTGTCTCGGTTCGACTGCACCCTTGCCTTTCCAGAAGAAGGTGTATCCACCACTGAGCTCTTTGAGTTGGCCACTATCAGGGAGTCTGGTCTCACTGAGTGCCACTATGTCCAGGTTGTACCTGCTGAGCTCAATGGCAATAAGTGCAGTGCGTCTTTCCGGGTTGTTTGAGTTGTCCTGTAGTGTGCGTATATTCCAGGCTCCTAGCCTGAGTAAGCTGAATTTCTTTTTGTTTCGACCGCAAAAAGGGATCCCCACTGGTCGCGGTATACCAGTCAGGGTGATGTGAAGTGGGCTTTCTTTAGGGCACCTTTTCTAGCCCCTTCCTCAGTTGAGGTGAGCAGTGCTATCCTTAAATAAGGCTGCTCAGCTACTGTGGGTGCTGCCTCCCCACGCCTCCACTTCAATCGACGATGAAGCGACCATAGCCCACAGCCACCAACGTGTAGGTCTGTGCTAACAGCTTCCAGTCTATCCAAACCTGCTGCCACCGCACTCGCCCATCGCCGTTGGAATTTTGAGAGGAAAGAAGACGAACGCAAAGATGAAAGAAGACGAGGTGAGTGTTAAGACTGGCGCAAAGAATTTGTTTTTAGTGAGAAAGAGCTGCGCAAACATCAGACTCACTCTCTCGCCTGGACACAACTTATCCAAGTGGCAAGACAGGGTCAAGACGACTGGAAATGTATCCAGGTGCAGGAGGATGCCAGAGGGACAGTCATATTGCCTGACCGGCTGCCTGTAGGCTACTCCACAGCCTCGCAGTCCCAACTGACTAGGGTGAAAGACCCAAACCAAAGAACACCAATACTGGTGGATGCTCTGTGTCACGATATCCAGGCCAGAGTGACGGTATATTGCCATCTGCCCTATCAATCAACCACTGGCCTGCTGCCGCCAGCTTCGAAGCTGCGTCCGGGAAGTTTGCTCAATTCTTCGTCTGTGATTTAGGCAAACAAGCCTATGACCACACCGCTACCGGGGGCCAATATGAAGGACTCAAGTACTGAGGGTCACATTGTGCCCTAGCATGTGGCCGTTGGGTTAGATGAAACCTCCTCCGCCCTGGCCGTTTGCACCGACAGGTGCACGCCCACTGATACCATGCTAGCGTACCAGTTCATGAAACAGGTTGTACTGGATTACATGTTACCAGTAGCAGATTTTTCTGACCTGACAACAACACTTCTAACTACCACTGGATTTTCACACCTATGATTTGCACCATACGATTTTCACTCACGATTTGCACCCCTCCTACTCGCCTGGCCCTCCTTATATATATTCTGTTCAGGAACGTTCAGGAAGCGGCTTAACCGCCCCATAAGCACGAGACAGACCTAGATCGTTCGGGACACATACAAGCCACCCAATCGTACACAGACACGTCACAGAATTAAATCACTCAAGGCTGACCTAGCGTAATCTCGGATACTGCAGTTCCTTCCAGACCTTCTAGATTTTCTACAGTGAAACAAACAAGCCACATCAAAGAGAAATACCGGCCTTGCTGGCGAGAGGGGGGAGGAAGGTCGCCGAGTGAGACTCGCCAAGCGGGGGGGGGGGGGTGAGAAAATATCGATCGTTCAACTAGTGGGACGCTACAAAGAGCTATCAAAGCATAATAATGTATAGTCTAGATCTAGATATAACTGTGATCAAAATCAGTAGAACGTATTAAGAACATCAATTCACTTGACAGGTCGCTCGAACCTATACCGCAACGGCAGATAGCCACTTCTCCGAGATCGCTACACGTTGTTGTGTCACAGAGATGCCAGTTAAGCACTTTCTGCCATTTAATATTAATGGGTCTTTTTCGAGAAACTTTATGAGATGGTCGAATAACAAAATCTCTGGCTATGAATGAAAACTTGCCGTTCAAATTATATTTTAAAAAATGGATGAAAAATATGAGTCTATAAGTCTGTTAGTATGAATGAATGGTATTTTCAGATTAGTTTGGCTTGTAAATTGCTGCATTCCTGTCCTGTTGACAAGAATAGTCCGCTCTTTAGATTTTTGCAGTGCACAGCAACCGTTTCATTGTTTTAGTCCCTGCATTTATAATTATGTAAATATGATGTAGCGATACGTCCTATTATAAGGATCTTACTAGCTTAAATTCTGATTACCCTCTGCAGAGGGCCACGCTTCGCCCCTGGTCTCACTTTTTAAAGCAGGCCTCCGAGGGGTAGGCCTACAGGCAACTCGTGACATAGAATTTTTGTTATTTGGCAAATCAAGGGATCAAACTCCTGAAAATGACAGTGATAGTCGTACTTTTCTCCCTTGGATGCTACCCTCCGCTCTGACTTGCCTCCTGCTGCACACATGCCTTACCTTGGTTGCTTATACAATTTATCTGTTATTTATTTTTAAGACAGGAATTTTTTTATATTTTTTTACATTCACTGATTCAGTCACCTTTCAGTTTTATATCATTAAATGGCCGTGCTATTTTTATATATTTATTTTTTGTTTCGTTTGGTATAAAACCCCATCTCTTCCCTTGTTTCTCTGTTCACTTGAAAGAAAAGACAACCTGCAGAAGAATTGGTGAGCTAAGAAATATACATGTATTGATAGAGATTTATTGTGTGTGTCCATGCTACTAAGGTAATGATTAGGAAAGAAAGAGTGTAAGAATGGCAGACAAGGCAGTTGGTGTGTGATGGTTTTGATGATGAACAAACATAAAAAAAAAAAAATCAATAACAGGTATACACCTCAGCGACAGCAGGAACCTAGCTTTATTAGGAAACATACATAAATTAAAAACGATTACATAATTATACAGTCTGAAGCTCAAATGCAGAAAAAACAACAACAAAAAAAACTTCAAAGAATAATGATACGTTATGGACTCTGATAAGCCTAAAAAAAATATTCGAAATTTTTTCCAGAAAAATTGTGATCACCCTTTTGTCATCAGTTTTATCATTTTCATTTAAACTACAGACTAAAATCTTATAAGCAAATAATCTGCACAAACCTTATTTATTTTCTTTTTAACTCCTAGTATAGCTTATGAATTGGCCTACCAATAAAATGACATTTGAATCAGTATGTTTTTATATTTCTCAATCACCATGGGGACAACGCAATTCGTTTTATTAAATGACAGCTGTCACCAGGCCCATCAATTAATTTAGGACAGCCTTATCTGCCCTCTTTGCCCATGTGTTATCTCATACAAACAGTAAAACAAAATTACTGATGATAAAAATACGAGACTGGATTGCAAATAAATTGCAAAGCAAGATGAATGTCCCCTTAGTAGAGAACTGGGAGTGATAAAAAAAAATAAATAGATGCATGGTCGCCAACAGTGAAAGGTCCACATAAAGTGACACTTCCGGACATTATACTAATTACAGTCTATTCAGGCACTCCCCAGATGTCTGTGTCCGACAAAAACCGGGACGTGTATGTAGCAGTTTTCCTGTATTCTGAAACAGAACAACAACATTCAGTTTACTAGGCCTGTGCAATTTCTGTACTATATTTTGAGTTTGTGTCAAGCGTCACAGTATTTGAGAGCAGTGTAATGGCTTTGGAATACAAAATAAAGGCTATTGGCTAAGTAAGTTTGCCTTTAGATAACAAACTTGTCTGAAGTGTCAGTTTTGAACAAAAAACCCCATAAAAGAGGAAGAGTAATGTTGTCCAAGAGGACAGTGATCGGGTTGAATACTGCTTGATTTATGTCTGCATTAGACATTGGTCAAGAATATTCGACTACAACATTGCAGCACTGTTTCCATCTTTTTCAATTGAATTAATCTTCAGTTAATAAATAGCAAACTTATAATATATAAACTTCAGACATCACGTTTTTTTTTTTAATGATGTGCACACATAAAAAATAAATCAAATACTGGAAGCCGTGAAGGCTTCATCTTAGTACTAGAAGTATATTTTCATCCTTTAATGACTGGCAAAGGATGCATTAATCAGACAGGGCTCAAAAAGCATGTGTGTGTGTTCACTAAACAAATTGGAAGAGCTACCTTGGCCGCATCTCTCATCCTTCGTGAATATGTATGGGTGGTGCGGGGTGAGGTACGAGCTGAAGCAAGTAGTCTGATTGGTAAATACGTTCAAAGATTTTGAACACAAATCTGGCACAGTTTAGTCTTTATGATAAAGTGACGGTTTTTTTTTCCACTCCAATTCCATCTCTTGTGCCTGCATAAACATAATACCAAAACTTTCTCTACTTACCTCAGAAAAATGGTGGTGAGTGGCATGCAAAACAATTTAGTTCTAATCAGATAAACTAAAGCTGGATTTTTCGTTTATGTCCACATATTTATTAGTGAGTGGTACCTGGGGTGTTTCTTTTGTAACTTTTATAATTTACAACTGTATTTATCGAGCTAATCTATTTTTCCTGCCATTATAAAAAACAACAAAAAACAGTTGTTTACATATTTACTGCAAGTGCTGCAGGGCTGATGCTATTTAAAAATACTCACGGGCCTGTCGTACTCATACACAACCACATGGGCAGGTTTTAGATTAGCCACGAGCTGCGACTGGGTTTCACGTAACTCGACGCACACGCCCCTGGTGTCAATCTGGGATGGGAAAGCAAACATTAATTTTATAAATACGAGCCATTGTGCTGGCTAAGCAGTAGGATTATCATCATTAGCTAGGAAATAATTGCATTGCATGAGATTGTACATGGTTCAACCTGCAATCATTCGGACCTGAAGTACTTTGATGAGAGAGACATTTCATCAAAACTTATAACAGGAATGTATGAAATAAGATTATAATAAAATTAAAGAAAAATTGCGTTTCAATATAAACTGTCAAACATCTGTTGTATCTACATCGGACAACAATAGAAGGCAAGTTACATACAGAAGCAGGTTGTTTCACTATGATAAACTGCTGACACTGAAGCCCATGACTCACATAATAAGGCCATGGCTGTGTTGATTGTTTAATGTGTATTCTACAAACAGATTAAATTAACTAAGACGGCTTCTTTGACAACAAGCCTGTTCCTGTAATTTTGAAATTTAGATATTAAAGAAAAATTGATCTTACTGGCTCGGTCATCAGGAACATTTGCACAAACATGAGAACCAGCTGATGTGGTCAAAACACAATTTGTTTGGTGGAAACATATCGTTTTTGTAGAAAGTTCTCTGTGAAAGTTACCCTCTGCCAAAGATCAACCCACAAGAAAAAGCGCTCAGGGTAGATTTTATCCTTTACAATGCTGCCAGCAAAAATCACGTTGAGAGACGTATTTCTGGTTAGTAAACAGCCCAGGCTATAGAAAGGCACCAAAGTACAAATTTCTGACAAAAAACAATAAACAAACAAAAGCCTAGTTATCAGATGGACAAAGATGTGTTTGTGCTATTTTCATCCGTGATTCAGGAGGGAAGTAGGAAATTATAAAAACAAAATGAAAAAAAAAAAGGAAATAAAATAGCATGCACCTCTACACATACAAACATTCACCTATACTTGTATATATATCATTCAGTCCCCCCCCCCCCTCTTAAAACAGCAAATTTCTTCCACTTTTCACCCCATTCATTTACTTACGATATCTGCATTATATTATTAATAATGCTGTGCTCTTTTTGATGTTCAGGAATGTTTCTGCCTTTATTAAGAGAACATTAAATTGTGCTACTACACTATAAAAAAAAATCTGACCGCTTGCTGGAGCTGACAGCTAAATCTCCTGAGCAATACAGAGTCATACCCAATCAAAGTAGAGCACGACCTTCCTGTCTGGAAATTCCTTCAATCCAATAACGTCCAGGTCTGTAATGCTGTCACGTTCTACATCGGTGTGACAACTGACAAAACATGAACGTGTGTTGTCGGAAAGACGTCAGAACACGGTATTTATTACAATATGTTCGGCGGGAATGAACTACTTTTTTTTTTTTTTTTTGCATGGAATTTATGGAGGTAGTGGTGTGACCTGGAGACATTGTATGAAGAATATGCATGTACTGTACCGCAATGGTCATAAGAAAGTGCCTGTCAGTAGCGAAGGTATCTCCTTTGTTGTCACCTGTTTATGCAGTTGTCAGCCCCATAAACATTTACAGGAGCATAATAATTATTACTGCCCAGAGAGGTGCACTATTAACCTCACACCTCACTCGCTCAATTTAAGTTTTAAACAATCATGTGTGAGCACTAGCCCGCAGCTTCTAGTAATAAAAACTCGTGTTTTCTCCTGTAAATTTCATTCTGAATGCTAGACTAATTCTCTAGAAATGTCTTGCCTATTCAGTAGGATAAAAGACAAATGATAACTAATGTATTAATGAGAAGTTTATGGTTCACTACTGAATAGAAGTCCTCACTCTGCAGCCTCTGCATTCTTCGAGGAGCAATTTCACATTTTAATCAGTGAGATAATGAGATTACGGACTTGGGGCCCGCAGTGATGTAACAGGAAGACAGTACATACGATTGATTGTTCTTTTATGCATTGTTTTGGTAAAGTGTTCATGTATGCTGTAATGTGCTAAGTTGAAGAATGTTTGATTGTCCTTAAGTCAAATCAAATTTATTCTATGAAGGCTTTTAGGTAGAGCAGCTGTGGCATTTTCAAATGATGTGTGGTATTTTGATTGTTGTACATTCTGGAATAACTGAAGTGGAACCTTTACTGTCACAGAACATCGGAGAAGTTGGCTGGGAGAACATTGCTTCAATATCAGAAATTAAACAAATTTAGTGACGTGTTCTTTCATTGAAGGCTCTAGTATTATGGTGTTAAATCACATTCCTTAGTATAATTACTAAAACTAGTAAATGCACCCGTTCTTCGAACGGTGAGTGGCAAACAAAACAATAGAGATTGAGAGACTGCAAAGACAGGTTAGACAAATGCTGAATTTTTTAAACTATTCGCTTACCGGACAATCATGATCGCAAAACTTCAGGGGGAAGGTTCCCCCCGTCCGCGCAACTTACCAAAATTTAACAAACTTAATATGATGAAAACCTCCCCTAACCCGCGCTTTCGTTCTTTCTTCCTTCTTTCTTTGTCCCATACAAATACTAAACCCCAACCTTTTGATAAGCCCGCTCAAAAGTCCCCTCTTTAGTGTATTTTCTTGACTGGCGCGGACGGGCGGAGGACCTCCCCTTTAATCTTCCTCTACATCTCTACCGGTGCCTTATACCTATGTACCAAAGCCTAAGAACAGGACATGCACAATCGATGCATGTTTTAACAAGATTGTCCATCAACATGATCCGACCTGCTGGTATTGCGGAGCACCACAGGAAACAGTAAAACATGTCCTGCTGGAGTGCCAGGCGCTATCATCACTCAGACGCCTCCAACTCCCATCTCCCGCCTCCATTCATAAGGGCAGCGCCTCACAACTAAGGGGCACAGCAAGCTTTTTTTTTACCAAGTCTGTGCGAGCTAACAACTCATAAACAGCTGAGGGATGACTTCATTAAACCTACGGACCAAGAGGCCAACATTGTCCAACAGCAGTATGTTTTTGAAAATGAGACCCGCAGTGCCCCAGGAGAAAACATCTGTCCACGTAGCTGTACCGGGCTTTTCCAAGACTCTGAACATGATAATGTCCATGCTACATGTACTCTCATGGTTAGACGTTAATTACGGAAACCGATAAGCAGCGAGTCGCAGTAGGGCTAGGTGTAAGAAGAAGTTGGCAAAAAAACACAACAAAAAACCATTGTATTTGCAGAGCCCTACGGGTGTGGACAAAGAGACATACGAAGACGTTAAAAACAAAACATGAATGCAAAGGATTACCAAATGAGGTCCAGCATTATAGTGTGAGAGGCCAATATCTGTAGTTTGTAGGAAGAATTCCTTTTTGTTAATTAGCTTCAGCATTATATTATTATTCGTTTGAGACTTATGGTCAATTCCGTTGACTACGACTGCTGAGCAGAAGCCAAGTCGCACGTAATAAGGGCTTACATGCATTCGCTCCAACTGAAGCGAATGTAAAAACTAAATATCTTACCCTCACTACGACAGCCGGGCGGCATTCAGGTGTACAAAGTAAGGGCTAATGGTATATGTACGCTGCAGTGTTGATATTTTACCTTCACTACGACAGCCGAGCAGCACTCAAGCGCACACAGTAAAGGCTAATGATATGGAACAACTCTTCAACAGGCCGCAAGATATTTTTAGTAATAAACAAGAGGCTGCAACGTCTATGCTTGGATCCTCATGGTATATTGCAAAACACTGATGTGGAGAGTCCTGTGTCTGTACATTAAAAAGACACCGACAGCCACATCTATCTCCACTACGCCTCCAGTCACCCACAGGCATGCAAGGATGGAATCCCATTCTCACAACTCCTCCGCCTGCGACTCCTGTGTCAATCGGATGACGATTTCATCACCGAGAGCAAGACTGCTGGACTTCTTCCGCCTCAGAGACTATCCCGAACACGTTCTCTCTAAAGCTTGGTCTAGAGCTAGGAGTATCCGTAGAAGCGATGCTCTAGCTCCTCAACAAAGGAAGGCAGATAACAACACCAAGCTTGTACTCACCTACCGTCCCCAGACCTTGCCCATCAAACATATTCTCTTCAAAAAATTTTCCATCCTGAAAGCGGACGATGAACCGCGATACATGCTTTAGGCGTCACCACCACTGGTGGTTTACAAGAGAGGAAAAAACCTCAAGGACATATTGGTATGTAGCAGGCTCACCAACGCCAGCCCTCGCGGCACCAGACCATACGGTAATTCCAGATGCAAAACCTGTAAACCAATTTTCCAATACTATTCAATTTAGTGCCCATCGTCAATCTTCCATGTCCTAGGCAGCTTATCTTGCTCCAGTCGGAACCTTGTCTATGCCATTCGATGCGTCAGGTGCAGTCTAGTGTACATTGGTGAAACAGAGCGCTAGCTCAATAATCGATTCAGTGAGCACCTGCGTGGCCTTGGCAACCAAAACGATAAACCTAAAGTCGTGGCCAAAAGTTTAAAACCGCTTTGCAAAAACTTGGCAGCATGCACTATTCTTAGGCACAGCAAGTGAAACCATTGGAGCCCATTGCCTCAGCTGTCAATTTTGATGTGTAATAGCAAAGGATTTTGTTCAGTTGGGAACTGTGTTGCTCTTTTGTACCCACCACACCGAGATTTTCTACCTGTCAAAAATAGGCAAGACATCCTCACTTTCTGAAGTTCAAAGAGCTCAGATTATAACATTTCATGGAGAAGGGTCACTCAGTACGTGAAATATCTATTAAAATAGGTTGTAGCAAGACAGCAATGCTCGCCGAGAGTGGGTGGTGCCCTTGACCGGATGTACACTCTACTTTAAGAGGCCGGAAGAAGGGAATGTCCGATCGTGTTGTTTCTATTATCTTTGCCTTGTACTGACTGTCCGTCCCATGTTATAGATGGTTCTCTGCCCTTCCCCTCCCTCCGAAAGTCAGACCTCTGGCTAGGTGGCTGTGCTATTGTTATCTGCGATGTTGCGATACCTAACCTCTTGCAGTCTGTATTGCGTTCGCGATGCACCAGGATCTAAACAACACCTTAGGTGAGAAATGGTATCTATTTGGTCTGTCATTGCTGCATGGTAGAGTTTCTGTAGAAATGATTTGAAGAACTGACAGAACTGATGTATATATCAATACTATTCCTATATTTGCACATATCTGATGGTGGACAAACACTTAATTAAGCGAGCAGAATTTGATGCGTGGTTCATGATGAACAGGAGGGTTTTTAGCCAATCATACCTTAGGTCAATACCAACACTCACCAAATGTGGTTTTCTGTACTTGTTTCCAGCCTGACAACAATCTGCAAGAAGCTGCTCTTTTAAAAAATGAAATTGGACTCATTCTCTTTCACTGTTACTTACATAAGCTGTATATTTTAACCCGGGCTTGAATTTTGTAGGATTGGACTCGGCAAACTCTACAATCACAGCCTTGTCAAAGGTGTCCACTTTTTCCTCCTGGGTAACTGTGTTGTTAGTAATCGACTCCGTGACCTTGGCAGTGAACAGTAGGTAATAGTTTTGAGCATTTCGAACAAGAGACTGTAAGTCAGGTGAGATGGACATTCGAGCGCTTCCGTCAATCTGTGCGTGGGAATACAAAATAAATTTGAATCATACAGGCCAGTCTCTATGGATCGACATCAACTGCATTCTTTAAAGTTACATTCATCTGGACACCAAAGGATAATAACATGACTCAGGTGAAAAGAACAGTAAAGGCATAATGGATTGTAATGCAGGCTAAGGAATATAAAAGTATTGATATTGAAAAAAATAAAATAAACAGTGATTTAATAAGGCTGCAATATTGGAGGAGGGGTCTGTAACTTGTGTTACTAAAGAAAAAAAAATGCTATGCTTTTAACTCACAAGGCCCGGATTTTTACTTTACCAATGACATCGTCATTTTGTATGTTACCTGTCATTTTTCAAATTGACAGTAGGGCGACAATTGTGAATAAAATGTCCCTAACGTGTTTGAAAATCAAAACAATAATTTTGTATCAGCTTATTTCTTGTCTGCAGTGCATGTACAGTGGAGTTAATGTAGCGGTGCAGAATTAAATTTCATTAGTATGGTATCTGCATCAAAGTTATCGTGGGAGAGAATTGTGCTGATGAGATGTCCCAGCATGTGGACATTCTCATGACTTTGACTTTTTTGTTGCAGTGTAGTAAAGTTATGGATCACAGGAATATCCCAGAAGTCCTAGGCGTAACTATTAATTGGTCCCGGACCTTTCTATTTCGTGACTTGCCGATGTTTCGCACCAGCTACTGAGTTCAAACACAAAACGTAAAATTTAAGAAAAAATAAATTATACAGTCGACTGACTCTCAAATCATCCATAACACGACCAATGACAATTACCGATATTAAGATTTCTTCCTCGCGTGGTGGTCTCCCTCGGTCCAAGATTGTCGCGCTTTCATAACTAAAGACATAGGCCTTTCGTACTAAAATCATTACTCGACATTTAAAGATGTATTGGTTTTTTGTGCTGGCTTTTGAATGGCACATACGTCTACTTAAAGTATTGATATTTAACATGAGCATGAAACTGCCTACAAAGTTAACGAGAAGAAAAATCTCACTCGATTTTTTAAATATAATAATTTGATCTTTTCATTACAAAGCGCAAAGTAGCAGACTCAAAATCAGGCTGCAGTCTAACAACAACCAAAAAATGGTTCCGTAATATTAATGTTAAAAATAACGGGCAGGAAGCATTGCAAAAGTTTAAACATCTGTATGGGACTTTTTTTGTTTTGTAGAATATCGAGTTGGATTCCCCTTATGGTGAGAACAACAACAACAACAAAAACAATAACAAAGAAGCCTGACCAGCCAGACAAAACCATCCATCTTTTCAACACGTGCTCTTCACTGAGTAATTATATGCTTTAATGAATTAATTAATCGTAAATTCACTGTCATTGCAATGCCCATCCCAGCAAAGCCGGGGCCCAGTTAGTTTAAAAGGTGGACAGAAATTTAACATATTGACCACACTTCAAGGTCATTAAATCACTTGGGCTTGGTCGCTTGGAGTTGTTGTTGTTGTTGTCTCCCTTAACCCCTTGCGGTGTCGTCGGGGCGCCGCCTTGATGCACTGTACACCTCCCTCCTCCATTTCTCTCTGTCGTGGGTGAGGGCCTGGGTCTCTGCAAAGGGCTTGCCTGTCCACTCTGAGATGTTATCCGCCCATTTTTTCTTCTATCTGCCTCTCTTTCTGCTGCCCTTAACGGTTCCTTGTAGGATGGTCTTTGATAGGCCATTGGATCTTGTTGTGTGGCCATACCATTTCATCTTTCGTTTCTTGACTATGGTGAGTAGATCGTCGTGGGGGCCAATATGTTGTTGGATGATCTGCCGGACTCGTTCGTTGGTAATATGGTCCAGGTATCCAATGCCGAGGATGTTTCTGTAGCATTTCATCTCAATTGCTTGAATCTTTCTTTGCAACTCTGCAGTGAGGGTCCATGTTTCACATGCATACAGAAAGATAGACAGTACCAGTGCATGCATGAGTCGGATCTTGTACTTCATGGTGATGTTTTTATCCCTCCATATTGGTCGCAGTTTTGCCAGTGCGGTCATGGTTTGTGCAGATCTTGCGAGGACCTCCGCGCGCGATCCGTTGTCCGAGATGATAGCCCCTAAATACTTGAATTGATTGACCATTTCAAGTTTAGTTCCTTGAACCGAGATGTTGTGCGTGAAGGTGCCATACTCATTTGTCATCATTTTCGTTTTTTCAGCGCTGATCTCCATTCCGTACCTTGTTGAGGTGTTGTCAAGGTGATTGACTAGTATTGTAAGTTCTTCTTCATTCCCAGCTAGCCCATCTATGTCGTCTGCAAATCGGAGATTTGTGATGGTTCTACCTCCGATGCTAACTGTGCCTTCATGGAGTATCGGTATGCATAATATCATTCACTTCTCTCAGTTAGTTTTCATCGACTTCATTGCCATTGTCTTGCTTCCACCAACCTTTCCTTGGATAGCCCAGTCAATTAATGGAGTTGTGTTCCGAGGTGACATTAATCTGATCCGACAGTCTACTGTCCCACTCACTGACTTGCCAAAAGTGTATCTGTCGTGAACATTGGAGCAAAGAAATTGTGCTTTAATGCAGCCATGGGCAACTGCTTAGATCTCAATAATAGCGATAATAAAGTTAGAGGCAGAAAGAGGCAACACCTACAGACTGGTGGTTTTGTCCGTTTTCCCATGTTTGCCACGCCTCTGATTCCAGGAATGGCAAAGTGATATGCAACACCTACTGTCATTCATGGACTTTTGAAGTGCTCTACATGGCTTGTTGAAGATTCCGTCATAGAGTGAAGTAGTTTCAGAAATCCATGTCTTTCTTACTTCAAGCCACATTTAAAAGGATAGTCATAATAATGTCTGGGTGTATATTTGTATCAGCCAATGAAGGTAAAGAGCACGAATAGGCTGAGAAAAGTGAACAGACAGACAATCAAAGAATAAGAGAATACCAACGATTTCCTTACTTTGCTGTCACGGTGAAGGCAATTTTATCTTCTGTAGTCACAACATACGGGGGCAGTGCAATATTTACTTCAAAATTGGGCAGTACTGAAATAAAGGAGAGTAATTATGCCCCACAAATTTCTTTTTCATCAGTGATATCCGTGTAAAAATGGATCTCTTTACATATTGTTACAATTGCGCACGTCTGGATGGGAAAAGATGACAGTGCTGAGAATGAGGAACTTGAAACCATGTCAGATTAACTTAATTTTAAGACTATTGTTAGAGGTTTTGAAAATCCAAACATTTGACAAAATGATGAAAAATTTAACATTTAAGCTCAGTCTCTGAGACGGACGGGCTATGTATTAGGATTGTCTGTCTCCAGTTTAGCCTCTAGCTTCAGATCGCCATAATTCGTTTTGAGCTTCCTTTGTACAATGGACAAAGATTATGCACAATGGCAGTGAAACATGATGCCAATGCTTGCGGGTGCTCCCAAAAAGAGTGAATCTTGAAGAGGTTACTAGACTTGTCCTCAGTTTATTTCTAGCCTCGATGCCTGTCGTTGAAAATAATTTGGATCTTAACAGCAAAGTTAGTTGTAAATCTGACATAATTTCCTGCTGATTTAGCATTCCGAGTCCATGCTAGTTGAGATCAGGAGTATAAAAGTCGACCTGGATGTGCTACTAATTTTTTTTTTCGTGTAGGAGTGGGAGAAAGGGAGGTGCTCCGCCCTCTAATGTATTGGATCCTTGTTCTGGTGAAGCTGGCTTTGCTTCGCACCAATACATAACTACTTACTGTCATAATATTTTAGTGACTTAGGGGCTATGCTCTCACTTTTTGGAAAAAAAAGTACGACTGAAAGTACAATATTGAAACTCTCGGAGATGAATTGGTTAGGTTTTAACGGAGCCCGTTTGTGGATAAATTGTTCTGAAAAGTAATTTAAAAATTGTTCTGAAAAGTAATTTAAAAATTGTTCTGAAAAGTAATTTAAAAAAGAACAAAACAAACTATCATGAGTCTATGGATTCGATTTGTAATATTTTAAGAATCCGATTCTCGACTAATCCCCACCTATTTGTAAATAACTCATGTCGCATCATCTTTCGACATCTTTCACTGCAGCATTATAGTTTAATCATTATGGTGTTCACAATAATGGGAATCAATTATGCTAGTAAGCATATTATCTTTGTAAATTCGGAGGTAGGCTCGGCTTTCCTACCAAAGATACTAAACAATTAAAAGTTTGCACAGCTCGAGAATTTTGCGATTACGGGTTTCGCAGCGCCACCCAGTGGTGAATGGAGGAAAAATGTAAACAGTGGTCTTTTTTTTTGTTTGTTGACAAATCTGAGAAAATGCTGAGTTTTGTTCACTGATCAGCCATCATCCTAGACATTGCCAGCAGTCGCTTGCTTTGTTATTATAACTTTAAACGTTGCAGGAAGCCTCTGGCTATTTGTTTCCCATTTTTAAATGTGGCAACAATGTCACATTTGTTTTATTAATACATCATACCGAAGAAAGATCTAGATCTAGTATATTTCTAGGAAAAGATGGGACAGAGGTAGGATTTTCCGTGTAGGACGACGTTGCTCTCGCGCCCGGTCGACCAGCCACAAATGCCACAAGAAAGTAAGCAATAGCGGGGGCCATGACAGGTTTTGAAAACTTTGAAGAAATTTTATTGAACAATAACAGATTAACCTTGGTTTTCTCTCCTTCTCGTTCTTCCTCCTGTTCTTTTTCTTCTCCAAATTCACGAAAAATACACTACCATCGAAAAACACACCAATCAGTGCATCAGAGACGCATAGCTGTTCAACTACTACAGTCCGTTCACCGATGCATGGTCACAGAAAACTGCTCGTAGCGTTGCAACCGTCGATGATATTTGAATGTAATTTGGCGTGAAGTCTTAGATTTGTGATGACCCTAACCCAGATTTTTTGCCCCCGAATTATTCAAGTAGTTTTCGAGTTTGTTTATTTGTAGTATATAAATAAAGAGAGCACCGACAAGGGTAAACATTTAGGTGCTTTACTGTAATAATTTAACACATGGTTTTGAGTCCCACTAAAATGTGGTACAGCACGTGATTAAAGTGAGTTTAAAAATAAACTCTCGTTATTGTTCACTGCTAGGTCAACACAGAGACAGGGGCGTTATCAGAGATCTTTCAATTTCAAAATTCCTTTCATCGTGACATCAAAATCGATACGGTGCGGAACATTGGAGAACAAGACCTCCAAACTGTCAGACATCCAAAATCTAACTCATGCAGCATTGAAAACAGTCGCTGCAGAATTTTTCTCCAAGTGAGAGGACCATGTATCGCGGTTGGAGGACGAATACTGGCAAAACGAGGGCCTTCATTTTATTTAACCGAATATCTTCATCAATTCAATGGAGACATCCGACTCAGAAAGCGACTGAGATGATAAAACATTTTAAAAAAAACATCGAAAAGTGCTTGCCTGTTTTGAAATAAAAACCAGAAAACAAAAACACCTTTTTAGGGCTGCCCTTTCTAATGGGCCTAAGGTTGTCCCAAGACCGCAGCCTGATCATTGCACCCACAGGGCCATGCTCTTGCAATGACAGGGACTCAGAGGAAAGGGTGGTCATATCTCGATATGTATATTTGTCACAACTTAATACAGATTGGAAAACTTTACAAACTTTATCTTTCATAGAATGTTACCGTTTAGCATAACTAGAAGGCTGTTTTCAATTGATAAGTAATGAATCTGTAGTAGCTTTATCTTACAGGAAAGGAACAATAATATGCATTTACATGTAAAGCAAACCTCAAGTCCGTAACGTGATGCTACGCCATTGCAATTCACCACAGATTGTTCCTCTTTTTGGGAATTTAGATCAACTACAGGGAAACGAGAAGTGACAGATCATGTTGGAACACACGTATACTGTAAACATCTATAAGTTTGGGGCCTATTCAATTGAAAACAAAGAAAAGATCAAAGGAATTCGCCGCTTTGAAAGAACGGTGCTGTGCAGAGACTTCAAATTCAAGATTTGTAGGGTCATGATAAATTTAACACTGCATGCAAAAATTCAGGACGCTGTATGTAAAAGCTGAGAAAATCCAACTAAACCGTGATCACGCCTCGGTGAACGGACTATAGCATTAGAGTTTCAAGTGCTGTCGGCAGGCTAAAAATAAATCGTCACGGGAGAGGCCGGGGAAGCAGCGATCACATTTCTAGATCTATGCCTATGCCATCTCGTGAATAAAATCTGTTTGCCTCTTTTTCCTTCCTTCATCTGCCCTTTTTATACTTTGACTTATGAAAAAAAAATACTATTTATCAGGTACTGCATGTTTTAAAAATATTTCGGCTGTGAAATATTGCCTCTGGAAGCGGAACCGATCGGTGATGTGTCTTATTTTCTATATAAATCCATTGCACGAAGCACTGACCCTGCGCGCCGAAGAGTATGCGGTGCCGTGTCAGTATATGTGAGTGTGCCTAAGAAAACCAATAAAAAGTCGGCAACATGACAATTTGAGTTCTGTACATATAATAAAAGACAAGACATTTCTGATAAATAAGTTAGTGAACGCCCTAAAACAAGATTTTGAGAAAACGGCATTTTAATTCTATAAGTAGCAATAGCTAATTGACCAAGTAATATTGGAGTGATTGCTGTTAGGACACCGTAGTCTAATAACTAAGCCGTAATAGAGATCACAGTGAGTAGTTTTCACTGCTCATCTACAGTTTTTCCTGTAAAATGCCACGGTCCCCTAAACAACAGCCAAGTCGGAAGTTTTTGGACCTTGTTAGGAGACCGTAGTCTAATTACAAAGCTGTTATAGAGATCATTGTGAGTAGGGTTCACTACTCGTCTACAGTTTACCCTGTAACATGCCACGGTCCCCTAAACAACAGACAAATTGGAAGTTTGTGTCGGACCCATATGTGAGTGTGCATGAGAAAACCCGGTATAAGTCGGCAGAGCTGATTTTGGGAAAAACGGCTTTGAAGTGAAACTTCTGATTACCATGGGCACATGGAACATTTTGCCAGATGTAACAAAGCGAACAAAAGAAAACATTCTGTCTTGGTTGGGCGTTCCGGAGATTGAAGTGAAATTGTTATTCTGCCATTAAACCATAAGAAAGGAAAATCATTTCAGTGATGTACACAGCACAGTCAAAACAGTGGAACAGAGTAGACACTGTGGTAGAAAGTTATGGCCGCCAAACCGCCAGGGTTTTATTCAATTTGCCAAACTGGAGTTTAAAAAAAACCCACAATAACTCAAGTTCCTGCTTCAATTTTTAGAATTTGAGACATGCATACATACTAAAATTATTAGTTGCTATAAATTAGGGAAAAAAATAATAATTTCAGTGATGCGTGTGTGTTGTGAATGTATTTGCAACTATGTGCGAGTGATATTTGCGTGTGTGGGTGTGCTGGATGTTTTTGTGGATCTACGCCAAAGAGTGGGATGAGCAAAGAATTGGGGAAAGTGAGACCGGGCAGACATAAATTTTACCAGCGCCGAAACTGAAATGGTCCAATCACCAAGTACAGGCCGGGACGACAGAGGCAAATCTCTAGTGATGATACCTTGGTCAGGTGTGACCTGAAGCATGTGCCAAATTTTGTTGTTTTTGCTATCCTGTTTGGAGACAGAACGAAATGCCGGGGAGATAAGAAAAAAACAACAAATTCTTTGATAACTATAGGCTACAGTGTCACTATATACATCATCATTTTTTTAAATACATAATAACGGCCCAGATAGTTTACAAAACGCATTTCATAATGCTAAAGACAGTTTAGAAACTGACACTCTACATTTTCTGAATTGTTAAACACTTAAACTATGATAAAAAGACCCGTTGATTTTACATTTTTTTCCCGCTGCACCTGAATATAGGTTTATGAACGCCTACCTGGCTCTGTTTCAACTTTTAGACATAGCAGATGTCACAAAGTGATCTTTTACACAGCAGAAATCAATTTTATTATTTTTTTTTCGGCGCCACCAGTTTTTAAGGATGAATTATTACGATATTCACAATTTCCACAACCCAACTAATTTGAAAACAGGCTAGTGTTTCCATACACTACTCACTTTCACAATAATGTCCATGGGTTCATTACATGGCAGGAGGTCAGCGCAGGTAGCAAAAGTCCTGAACCTGACTGTAAAAAAAAAAAAAATGTTATCAGGATATCATGTAAAGCTCAAAATTCTTTTAATTTCCCTTGTCTCCTCCGGGAGACTTACCCATTAGCGTGGGTTCTCTTTCGATACCATTTAAAGACAGATGCCACCAAAATCATAGTTTCCCGATTATGGTAAAGAATAAAAACCAGCCATAAACCAAAGTTCGAATTCAAGCACCACAGCAAAGCGCTGGTCTGTTTCTCCGTACAAAGCAGCTTTCACGCCTCAGCATCCAGGCTTGCCTGGGTCATCAACCATTATAATAATGCCGGTGCAAAGGTATCGAGATCGGTATAGACGAGCGCAGCGTAAGACTTTGACACGCTTGTCAAACGAAGAAAAACAGTTGGGTTATATTTTCCAGGTTGGTTCTCTCAGCTGACGCCCGGCATCGGGACCGTACACGGCATCCCATGGCATCACTGCCGCTGGCGGTCAATAGTCCCCGAAGACAACGAAACCAGCACAAGATCCCCAAACCTCGAGGAGAACCGACACCCTTGAGCCAATCTGCGAGCACTAATGACGTTGTAGTTGTAGATATATCTTTGTTTTCCAGGGTCATTATGCCAGGAATTTGCCAAATCACGCGCTCATTTTAAGGTGGACGTAAAGAAACCTGCCATGTGACACATTGGAGTGATCACAATGTTTCTAGGGTTCCAGCTGTTGTCGGTATTTGCCATTTTGAGGGCAGTAAAGGCTTTAGCACAATTATTCTCTAAGGGATAGAGACCGACGAAATGCCGCCGATGTTCTACCATCTTTTCCAGCTATAACAAAATATAACTTGACAGGGATTGAATATTATGGGAGGTAAAACCAGCTTTACTTAATGCCTTACATTTTTAATATTGTCAACTTTCCTTTCCTCAGACACGTGCGTAGTAACAGAATAAATTAGTATCAGTTGACAAGAGACAGAGGTAGAGAGAGAGAGAAAGCACCATCAAACTAATGTTTACAGTAAGTATTTATTATTATTGTCTCTAGGCCTAACACACTAGAGGCCGGTAAATACTTCCTCATCAATCTCGTGAAGGTTCACGTTTTAGTAGTATTTCCCATCTTACCTTCAGTGTTTTGCACGTACCTGTGTCCTCTGGTTTATAAATGGCTTTGTCTGTCTGTATGAAGACAGCTATCTCTTTATAGCTGACCGAAAGTGATGCATAATTGCTGAACTGCAGCCCTCCTGTCCCTTTCACAGAGTGTCCGTAATTATAGTCACTGATGTCATTAGGAACCTGATGATGATGATGATAATAGCGTGACTGATGTTATCTTTGTCTATCTTTTCATGATTTATTTGCTGTCGCGGTTTAATTTCCTTTCCTTCGTTTATGACAAACCATGTAAACATTTCTCTGTTTTTATGAGAAATGAAGGAGTCTTTTGTGGGAAGGATGAAATACAATAGGTGTAGAAAACGATGCTCTGAATGGCAATCAAGAACAGGAAGAAGAACAAGAGGACGACCAGGAAAACGATGGAAAGACGACCTACAACAGAGAGGAGGAACATCATGGATGAGGAAAACATCCCATAGAAAAGAATGGAAATCGTTATCCGAGGGCTACATCCTGCACTGGATGTACAATGTCTAGGTCAAGTACTCCTCCTCATGAAATTATGCGATTACTACAGAGCTAGCACTAAACGTGTGTGGCTGGGTGACACATTATTAATTATGGGCAGTATTACAGTGATTATTGTACAGGTAATATGCTTGGATTACCATTCCTCTCCGCCAAGCAAAGGCGCTTGTCAGCTGCCTTTATTACGCAGCGAAGTCGCGCAAAGAGGACTCGGTGGCCATTACAATATGGCAAAACATCGCTGGAAATCACCGCTGTGGCAAGGTGCGAGGCTACCCAAATAAAAGATCATCGTGAAACTTAAGCGTATGTAATACATGAACGTCGAGAGAATATTGGTGAGGCGCATGGGAAAGAAATAATGTAAAAAACATGTTTCAAAAAGTAAAGGGAAAAGACAGCAGAGTCAGGCGCAAGACAAGCAAGAACGAAAATAAAAAGTAAAAGAAACAAAGAAAACGTTCAATTCAATATAATATGTATTATTATTATTATTATTATTATTATTATTATTATTATTATTATTATTATTATTATTATTATAAGGGTAAGAACTGTGATTCTAAATTTGAAAAAAAAAAGGACATAACGAAGTAAAACGGACCAGAACAAAAGGACCAAAAAAAAAAGAGAGAAATCATGAAAATGGGAGGGGGAAACGGTAAATGGGTGAAGACAGCAATGCTGTAGTGAAGACAGCAATGCTGTAGTGAAGACAGCAATGCTGTAGTGAAGACAGCAATGCTGTAGTGAAGACAGCAATGCTGTAGTGAAGACAGCAATGCTGTAGTGAAGACAGCAATGCTGTAGTGAAGACAGCAATGCTGTAGTGAAGACAGCAATGCTGTAGTGAAGACAGCAATGCTGTAGTGAAGACAGCAATGCTGTAGTGAAGACAGCAATGCTGTAGTGAAGGAGAGATTAGAGAAAACAATAGAGCAGGAAACATTAAACAGCTGGTGATTCGACTAAAAGAAGAAACAGAACAAAACTCTTTCTTCCACTTTGCCCTGTATTAGATTTTTGTGACATCCTGAACAGTGGCAAACTCAGTAGTTATTATTATTGTCCACTAAAAGGCACAGGTTTGTTTAATCTACAATGTACTTGTCTTCGTACTCATTCCTTATAAAACTGTCCTTTGATGATACAGCTTTCCAGACTTCAGCAACCTCCTCCTGACATAAAATGACCAAATCAATAACACCATGCGGTTCTTCATTATCTAGTTCTTGGTCGGAGAAGTGTTCTGGCGGAAATAAAACATCAAGCCTCACCCCCCCCCCCCCGCCCCTTCAAAACAAGCAGCTGCCTATGTTTATTCACACAATATTTATTCATGCGGTACTCGGTCCACTAAACAGGCGCTTGGTAGGATCTCGAAATGCCTTTTTGCGACTCAAAGTCTGTGGTTTCTTTCGTCAAATTAGGAAAATGGCCGCCATGCCCCACGAATGACTTCATTTTGAGGGCCACGAGAAGTGCGGCAGTCTAAGAGTTACTTAGGTCACCGGATGGACTACAACCAAAGATACTAGAGACAATAAGATGGGACAGCTCAAGAGTTCTGCGTTTACAGGTTTTGCAGCATCCCCAGCTACAAATATGTGACAAGTGTAAACAATGACATTTTTTTTTAGAGAATATGCCGGCCGAGTTTTGTTCACTTTTCAGCTATCATCTTTGACCTTGCTGGAAGTCATTTGCTTTGCAATTATAACTTAATTTGTTGTAGGTAACCTCTTTCTTTCAACCCTTTTTAAATATGGTGGTATTTCACAATGGTTTTATTAATTTGCCATCATGCCGAAGATAGATCAAGTTTATTTTAAGAATAAGATGGGACCCAGGCGGGTTTCTCCGTGTATGACGTAACACTCGCGCCCTTTCTCCCAGCGGCAAATGCAAATAAGAAAGAAAACTGACGGTAGCGGGAAATTATCTGAAGGCCAAGTTACATGTAGATCAAAATCAACTCAAAATTAAGTAAACCTGAGTT
The DNA here is from genome assembly GCA_963931925.1 of Onchidella celtica. Taxonomy (NCBI): domain Eukaryota; kingdom Metazoa; phylum Mollusca; class Gastropoda; order Systellommatophora; family Onchidiidae; genus Onchidella; species Onchidella celtica. The sequence goes on along the minus strand of OZ007573.1, from coordinate 5,867,473 downwards.
CAGAATCTTCAGTAGCGCCGAATTCTAATGCGGTCTGATTCCAAACACGTATCTGGTATCTTTGGGTTCACATGTTGTTGTTGTTTTTTTCTTGTGATATCCTATACGAAGCAGTTTCGTGGTAGGAGAGAGCCATGCACTTTACAACATGCGAAGTGAAACAGAACTAGATCTACATGACAGGCATTGCGTCTGTGTCGTGTAGGGCCCGCTGCTAGCCCAAGTCATTGTCATGCGCAGACCTAGGCGACCTCGAAGCCGCCTCAAGGCCTGGCCTCTGTCAATCGGCCCATTTTGTCGCCCCTGTTCCAGAGCTAACCCACCTTGAGAGAAAGGGTCCCTGGTGTACCTGGGAAAAGAAAAAAAAATGAATTCATAATAATTATAATTATTATCATCAATTACAATCATATTGATTAAATTTGCAAATGGTCAGAATGCATTCAGACGATATCACCGAAAGCAAGTCTCAGCAGGCCAGCATTCATTCGGGAAGACTGTGCCCATCTGGACCGCAGAGGGGAACGCATAACTTGGTAAGCTGTTTTGCAACATAAGCGCAAGCCGTTTTAAAGGCTTGTTTACACTGGTAGGTTTTAGGAATAGAAAAAAGGAAAGGAAATCTAGGGGAAAGCCTGTCGCGTTTACACTGTTCCGAAATCGGAATGGAATCCGACTCTTTCCTGTTTCCTTTCCGATTTCCCCCTGAAACGCTGGAATAGGACCATTCCCATATTCCGATTTCGGAAAGGTTATGCGTCACGTGACTACCTCCTCGGTGTAAAATGGCGTTCGGTCGACCTATCGAAGAAACTTTCACCCAAACATTCTTGAGGGCAAGAACTGTCTATGGGATACTAAATCTGCCCACATGTCGTAACAAGCAGACGAGAACTGAAGCCCTTGGAAGTTTAGTGAGTGATAAAAGCCTTGAAAGATCAGATTAATTTCACATTTATACATTGAAATGCTGAACCGAACATTTCCTTCGCTCGACGAGTGAGAGGCCAGCGGCCGCCACCCGAGCGTCCATCCCAGTCACATGACCAAAACAAACGATGCGCATCGCTTCTCATTCAGAAAACGGACTGGTGTAAACAAGCCGCGTTTCAAGGGGGGAAATCGGAAAGCAAAAATCGGAAAGCTACGAGAGTTCTTCCCCCAGGGCCTCGATTCCGTTTTCCTATTCCTAAAACCGACCAGTGTAAACAGGCCTTAATGAGAGGGGCACTAGAAGTGCAATGCTTCATAAAGGCTCCATCCAAACCTTGCAAAGTTTCCACTCTAAATGACAAAAGCAACACTTAAAACGTCATGGCCAGTGGTAAAGCTTTTTAGATGATGATTTTTGCCAGGAGAAAAACATCACGAGAAGCCATCAATAGGTCAGCCGCGGTGTGACTGGGACATAAAACGTGCCACCAAGTGTGACTGCGCCTCAACGTGTTAACACCTACCAGGCTGGAAAACTGCAGTTTTGGAAGCCAAGACAGAACTGGAGGCCCACTTCTTCAACTCGGCTGTCACAGTGACTGGGCTAGAGGCTTTCAGAATGTTGACACTGATGGTCAAATCCATACTGCTTCTGATTTTGGATGGCACAAGGACCACATAGGAGCTGGATTGTGGCGGAAGAAATGTCTTTGGCTTTTTTGAAAGGTACACGTGAATACATTAAATTTAATGAAGAAAAACAATGCAGGACAAGAACCAGATGAAGAAGCATTAAAGCTTACTAGAGCAGACTGAAAAGAAAAAAAATACACTGGAAGTTGTAGAGTGCACACATTTTTGCTGGAGTTTTATATCGGCATAATGATTTATAGTCATCTATAGAGTTTTTTAGAAAGAGTGGATAAACAGTAAGATGGTGCAGAAATGGTGACTGTATAAATAATTTTATAGTAGGCAAGACACACCAAGAGTGGACAAGAGGCTTACTTGCTGGCATAGGTAGTGACCACCACCAGACTCAGAAAGATTAAAAGCTTCATGATGTGTCAACCTGCGGGAAAAATGTCAAAACATGAAAATAATGGTATGGAGAAATGAAGCACAACAGTCAAGACATTTGTCCCCTGATCTGATTATAGAAGTAAATTAAAATCTAACCTAAAAGCTGCAAATATTTAGAGCAATCTTTATTATGTAATTATCCCTAGACACTCTTTGCTCAGGTAGGGCCACGAGTATTTAGCATCTTATTATGAAAAGAGCAATCAATATCCATGTTTTATTTCACAATACAATATAAATAATAATTGCTATTTTACTGAAAGCGACACTGCACAAACCACGAAAGCTCAGGGGACAATACCATCCTTTTAAGTTTTATGTCCGGTGCAGCAACATAAGCGGATAAGAACAGTGTAACTGTGAGTTACCGTAGACAAGGCAGAGGCAAATTTCTCACCTCCTGCAGGCGAGGATGCAGACAAACTGCTGAAAGCTTTCGCTACGAGCTGAATTTATAGAGGATCGTGGCCTGAACGAGCAGCTAGCTTTTTGTGGCAGCCTAAATGTTCTATTCTATGCTGTGTATGCCCCTTATCCATGCAATTGGTTTGACTGTTAGTGCGGTTCAAAGTTGAAATTGTTTTGCAAAATAACATTAACATTTGTGTATCACCCAAACAGAGTAAAGTGAAGGATAAGGGGGAAAGGAAAATACCATGTATGAGATCAAGAAATAAGGAGAAGTTTATTCTTTATCTTAAGATATTTTCCCTTCTTTATCTTGGCAGGTAAAACTCAATTCATGTGTACTTAAATGCAAAAACTTCGGGGGCGGGGGTGGGGGAGGGGGGCAGGGTAACTAAATTAAACTGCTCTATGTGGACAATTTAAAGCAGTGGTTCTTAACATTATTCAAAAAAAAGGCTTACCATTTTTATACACAAGATCATGCTAAAATACAACCAATGTTATAAGTGGCGCCAACACACCTGAGAATCTTGACTTTTTATGTTAGTTTCACGTAAACCGATCCTCGCAGTGTTAGGCGAGTTAGGTTTAGTGGACTATTTAAGTCATGAAAATGTTATGATACTGAGATGAGACTTTTTAATTGCTGAAGTTTGCTAATGAAAAGCAAATATGTACGTTATTAGGTCACGCTAGAAAAGTCGTCCCATCACGCCCTGCCCCTGGTGTCAGAGGAATTCATTATTCTTACAAAAATAAATAAATAAATGCATAAATAATAAGGTAAAAAAAAAATCACAATATTCCCGGGAACAATAATTTTCAAGCTTTTCAGACATCACATTGATGTAGAAGGTAAATTTTTGTTCGTTATACATAATTAGCTCTATTTCATTCGTAAACTCTATTATAGAGCCTAGCAACGATGACGATTGTGTCTGACTAGTTTCAGCATATTTCATTGAGTAGGCGCACATAAAACTGTTTCTGTTGACTGGGAGTCTCTTTGCAGTGATGACGATTGTAGTTTGTTATAGGTGTAAATGGAGGTAGATGGGGTGTCTTCTTCTATCATGACCTAAAGAACGGTACAGATATTAGGAAAGGATAATAATATTTGAATTACTGGGCGGCAGAACTGCATGTTAGTGCATCAGTGTATATTATTAGATTATTCTTGTTGCATCCTTGCATTCTAGTTTTATTCTGAAATTATCGCATCTCGACTTAACGATGAACGCACGAACGTACACATGGCAAAACAAGAATGTACATAGCAAACAAAACGGTAACATAAATAGAGTAAAATTAATTAGCATAATTATGATTGCCACTTTCTTTTGGGTTCCTCAACGGCCATGCGGATCTGGTATATAAATGGCAACATGGCTTTATCTCTTGTTTGCCTTAAAGAGTAATTCTTTATATCCGTTGATATAACAGACGGTGTAAACTTACATGTGCACCGGTAAGTGATATTGAATGTAAAATAAACAGCGTTACCGGCATGTTGAAAGTGAGACGGAGAAAAAAATCTGCAACTGTTAGCCAGTGAGAATAAATATCATGTTGCCCTGCTTGACACTTTGTAGTTTTTGGGGGACGGTTTGTTATTTATTTGTTTGGAACTTGCTAATGGTTTCCGCTTGACATGAATTCGGTAGACTGTACGATTAAAGGGTGAACTATTTCCGTGCCGTTGTCAGGTTAAAAAAGAAAAGAGAAATTAGTCCCAAAAACCGAAATTTTATATCAAACCAGTCAGAACGAACTTCCTGGTGCGCTGTTTGAAACTGCTGTTTTTTTTTTAATAACCTGTTTATTTGGGGGTTGCCTCAGATTTCCTGCTTAGATAAGTGTGGCCTGACCGTGCCGGTGTACTGAAAGTATGTACCCCCCCCTCCCCCCCCCCCCCATGCCAAATCTACCAAACACATACGGGCATCCGACCTCAGTCTCAATTGCCCACATGAACAGACAAATTAATATTATCCCTATAACTACAGTATTGTAATTCTAGGGCCGTTAAATGAACTTTATAACCCACTATTACCTTAATACATGTTTCTGTTGTCCTGTTCTCTTTTATATGGCTTTTATTCTAATTTCTCTTTTTCATCACTCTCCAACTAAGACCAGCATAAGCCTTGAGTAGAATGTAATTTTTTCTGTTCAATTTACCTTTCACATTCACAACATACACGCCTTCAATCACTAAATTTATATCATCCGGGTACAATAAAACGCATTCCCACAGTGACAAACAAAAGGCAGGTAGCATCTACAACAAGATTTCTTTTGACAGGTAATAACTATACTGGTTCCAGATTGTGTTTTTTTTTCTCGGGAAATGGATTCTGTCATTATCTGCTACATCAAGCTGAAAGTCAAGAAAATTGTTGAATAATTATTACAGACAGTGAGTGGCTGTTATTTCTATGGTAGTTCATGGGACTTTTTTTTTTTCTTCTGGTTGCAGATACACCAAACACACACACACACACACACAAAACCAAAAACGTATGGCCAAAGTGGTTTTGTTGGTGCAATGCATTTTTAGACTGGGGCAAAAGTTTTGGTTAAGGTTAGAAATACATGTGATTTGCCAACTCCAATAAGCTATTCGTTGGCGAAATGACAGCACTAATATTTCCAAAAGTTCGGCCCAAAATTGGTCACACAAAAAATGTGATCTCTGTTGTCAGTATTTTTATCACATGGCCCAAATATCCCTTCCGCCCCCGCACCCCCGCCCCCCCCCCACACACACACACATGTATACACACTGCACACATACCTTTCACCGTTCTCCTTGGCATCGTTCATCCACTGCAGGGTGGGGCCCTCCGATAACGATTTTCATTCATTTTTGTCTGATGTTTTCTTCACCCATGATGTTCCTCCTCTCTGTTCTATGTCATCTTACCATCTTCTTCCTGGTTGTCCTCTTCTTCTTCTTCCTGTCATTGGTTGCCATTCTGTGCAGCGTTTTGCCCACCTACTATCATTCATCCTTCCCACATGCCCGGCCCAATTCTATTTTTGACACACACATACACTTGCACATAAAGGGCGGCGGAGGTGACGAAGAGTGTATAAAGTCACTCCACCCACTCTATAGATCTCTACATCACCAGAAACATCGGTCTGTTGTCCTGTTTTCATTCGTAACTGTGGATGAAGAATCAAAATTTATCTGAGAAGTTTAATGCTCTCTATCTGGAGTATTCATTGCAGATTTATCGCTGTCCCCTATTTTAAACAACAGCAACAAAAACAACAGCATTTTGGGTCACGGATTCACGAAGAAATGACAAACTGCAGATGCATTTCAGTCTCACAGAATACTTTTCAATTTCGGCAAATGTGACTTGTTTATTTTCAGCACAGGAGTCTTCTGTTACAAAATAACTACATCAATCGAGGCCTGCAGTGACAGACAAAGAGTGAGCACACGTATTTTCTCTACACCGGCTTTGTAAAATACGCCATTTTAAATATGCCATTGTTTATGGCTTCTAGATCCTCCACATTTATCCTCTAGACGGCGTGCGCCAAAACGGTACACTCAAACACCTCGGCTATTCCATCTCATCCCGCACATTTAATCAAGTTTATAAAAACTGTAAATAGTAATAAAAAAAAAAAAGAAAACACAAAATAGGCGTAATTTCCTCGCATGACAGGTGTAAATAGCCAAATATGATTGAGAGTCATGTCCGTGTCGAAACTCGTTAATCAATGACACGAGGATCTCGCACGTCATTCGTGGTCCAATTGGGTCACAAGCGCCATAATTCCTCAGCAGGAGTCAAGCGCTTTTCTGGTGTAGCCCTTGTCATAATGAAAGAATAGTGCATAGTGTTCAGGCTGTAATTACGATGCTAACACTTCCTGTCGTCCACGATTGTGTTCCCCCTGCTCCCCCACCCCCACCCCTCCCCAACCTCGCCCCTGAACGAGAGCTTAAGGAGATGGGCGTGGCATTCAGCATCTCCACCAGCTTGCAGGCAGATCAATCAGCGTTGAAGAACTGGATCTTGATCGTGAGTGGTCTTAATATACTCCACATGGAGCGTGGCACAAACCATTTCTCTGCAACAGTGCAACCGCATGACATGAAATGGAATCTCTAGAGCAGGGGTCAGCAACAACCTGTCAGACAAGATGTCCCCCTTTTTTTTTGTTGTTGATGTAATTACGCTTTTCAGTGAGCGGCAACACGCATTGAAGTCTGTATACAAGTACCATTTTTTTAAATTAAGGAAAGAGCCACAGATGAAAACTGAAAGAGCCCATTGGTTCCCGATGTCCAAGCTCTAGAGACTACTCGCTTCAAAATTTTCCGAATGTTGTTATTAGGAGACCATGATATTTACATAGTAAGCTCCAGATGAGCAGTGCACACTACTGGTATTTTTCTCTGTTCGACATTGCTATTACACCACGGTCCCATAACAACAGCTCTTATTTCCGTCTTGGGTTGTGTTATCTATAATTCTGGTGAACAAAGATGGCAAGTTTCTATTATCTAAAGGCAGGACCTCATTAAGACCTGTAGAGGCCCTAAGTATTTTTAAAAAGTTTGATGCCCGCATAATTATTCTGCAATAATAATTCACAATAAGAAACAAAAAATAAATAATTAGATCCACGACAAGTTTTTGTTACATTTAAAAATTAAAAAGAAAAAAGAGAGACATGCGTCAGCAAATACAGTAATGATTTTTTTTTTCATTTATTGTGGGGGCCCTTTTTTAGTGGACCCTGTTTCAGCTGCATCGTTTGCAGTTTTGCACCTGATGGTCCATGGGGAATTTGGCAATGAAAAATGGCTGTGGTCCCCCCCCCCCCTCCCCTTCTCTTGATGCCCTAAGAACGTGCTTATTTTTACTTAATGGTTAATCCAGCCCTGCCTAAAGGTATAAAAGTGGACATTTTCACTTAGCTCTGGATACCATATGAGGTTCACTAACGAGTCACCTGTTTTACAAAAATCTGGCAAATTCATTTATGTTAGGCCTATCTTGACCCGATACGCACAGTGAGGGCTCCTACGGACGTGCGTATGAATGAAACTGCCTGACTGCGTTGTAGTACAAGAAATGCAAAGTCTGCCGGGACAATAGTAATACTGGCATGGACTGGAACAGTGAGAAAAAGAAAATAGAATATAATTAGAAGATGAATGCGTATCCGACACGTACACTGTTTATTACTTCGTAGCATTATGCATAGATACCATCCACAAGGCGACAGGGCTTTACGTACGTCTTCTCCTATGGTCGGCAGTAGTTCTCATTACATCTGTTTCCATAAATAAAAGGATGTAAGGTTTATACAGGTAATCGTTGAAAAGGTAATCACTGGAAGCAAAACCATTGAAAGAGTCACGGAATATAGATACCTAGGACAGACAATACAAATGGAACAAACAAAAAAACTGAAATAGATCCTAGAATAAGAACAGTATGGAGCTGCTTTGGAAAACGCAGCGAGAGATTCCTGGACCACGAACTGCCAATGTCCCTTAAGAAACAAGTATTCAACCAGTGCATTATCCCAGCGATTACCTATGGTTGCCAAACATGATCGATTACAAAACAACTTAGACGAACAAATGAATAAGAACGACACAGAGGGCAGTGGGAAGAAGAATGTAACAACATCAGACTACAAGATAAAATTCCCCACGCCGATAATATACGCAAACGAACAAAGCTAACAGACATAGTAAAATTCATACTACAACAAAAGCGGACTTGGGCCGGACATATGGGAAGAATGAATGACAATAGATGGACAAAACGCTGAAGCGAATGGCAACCACGGACAGGAACAAGAACACGAGGACGACCAGAAAGAAGATGGCAGGATGATATCAAAAGAGAGGAAGAACGACATGGATGAGGAAGACATCAGACGGAAAGGAATGGACGCCATTGTCGGAGGGGCTACATCCTGCAGTGGATGGACAATGCCTAGGTGAAAGGTGAAAGGTTTGTACAGTCCGTAAGTCTTGCTTTGAGCCAGCTTATGATCGATTTTACGGAAGACTATTCAATTTCAATGAATTTGTGCATGTGCTTTACTTTGTCACGGGAATTTGGGAAATTATTTTTTTAAGTCACCAACAAAGATAAAATTTAATTTCTTTCTTTAACCTTTGTTCATTATCAAGTTATGGGATGATCCTAACCATTTTAGAGTTTACAGCACACAAATATGGGGTGATGAGTATGAAAATTGTTCAAGGACGTGCTTCTGTCTGAAAACGTATGAGGACGTGCACAGTCTTGCTAAGATTAAAATGAATAACGTAGAAGACGTCAGTAATACAATCATAATAGGCCTGCGCCCCTGAAAAACGAATTTTGTTCACATCTGCAATATTCTACCCCACCTCATACAACATTGACTGTTTATAAGTGGTGCTAATTTGCGTGTGCAAAAATTGGTGTGTACAGAAAAATTACTTTACACGATAGGTATGAGTGGTTACAAAATTGGATCTATATGATTATTTTGCTGTTCACGTTGCCCATAGGCATGACTCGAAAAGACTCGAAAACACTAATCATAAAGAAGATTTCTAACTGAACCAACGCTTTTATGTCCAGGGCAAATGAAATGTGCGAGGAAAAATTCATGGAAATCCAACAGTCGCCTTTCGTGGAAATTGATGATAATGTGGCGTATAGAGAAAAGTTCGCCGACTATAGCCGGAGCCTTGTTAAAGCATTGTTTCGACAGAAAGTGATGTTAGCTGGCTGCTACTGTTTATGAGATATGGAACATCCCTTACAATAGTCCCTAAAAAGTTGAAGTTACAAGATGACATAATAATATGCTCTGAGATGGAAAGCCAGTCTTTGAGATAAACTTTTTATGTGGTCCGCCAGCAAAAATCAGACTGTACCTCATCAAGTTCTAAGGCACCAGGACGACCAAGATAAAAATTAAAAACAACAACACCAAATATTAACATGTCCCGGTCTCCGTACCAGAAAAGGCATGGAACCTCTGATCTAAGGCGTTACCATCATGGGGAACCCATGTTGGATCATTAAGAGATGCCAGCTCATGGCTCAGCAATGTAATGTAATGTGTAATAATTAACTGGGATAACGCTCAAATCCACAAGACAGCATGTACTCTAAGGCTCTGAACTAAAATTAAAAACGGAATTAACATAAAATCAATCCATCATGCTCCCACTCACACACATTAACAAACGTCTGATCTACTCCCATCCTCAAATCTCTGAGACCGGTTTCAATGAAAAAAAAACCTAAACAATTCAGTTTTGAACCTATATTTAAATATGACAATGTTTTCGCTTTTCCTGGTGTCAACACTGATGTTGTTCCACAATTTAGGCCCACCAATAGAAAAAAAAAACCTATTCACCAAGCGACAATCTGACTGTGGGTGTCTCATGAGGTTTCGTGTCCACTGATCTTCAAGTGCGTTATGACTGATATGGCAATCAGCAATCCTTTTGTCTCACCTATGTAAAAGTGTGTCCTGAGACCATGTCATTGAGTGAGTTTGTTCTGGTTTACCACAACTAAATTCCAAGACCAATATCTCTACAGGAATCGGGGCATTTAGTAAGTACAGATAACGAAGCTTGTGGTGTGGCCACGCCCGCGATTCAAGCATGACTGATTAGGGCAGAATAAATGTGCATCACACTTTTCAGTCACGTATAAACAGAACAAACAACAGTCTGTTCCAGATTTATGCCCGACTTCTATACATTATTGTAAATGTGTCTGTGTCCATGAATTTCTCAATGTGCCTGGGGATGATAGTGAGCCCGTAAGGGTATTCTGATTGGTGAGACATATTTAATCGTTATCTTTGATCAGAAATCGCGTCTTTTTCTTTCCATTTAAAAAAAAAAAAGCATTATACTACGCTTAAGAGCACAGACGTCAGAACTTCCTAAAACATATTCTATCACATTATCAGGCACAGACAAAATGGCGGTATTGGCCAGTTTTGGCCAGGTAAATTCTTCCTTAAGGAACATTCTGTTTAGGAAAATTTAATATGGCTCATATCATTAGACTGATAGTTAATGTTCTCTTTTGTAGGTGCATTATGCTACAGAAAATGCTTCTAAACTACTCAAATTTAATTTTGCGACAAGGATGAAAAATTCAGGACATAAATCTTAAGTAGTGATTGTTATCCAATATGTTATACCAGTTTCAGCTGATGCAGACCTTCATGTATTGATTCAGAAACTCCCACTGAGCTTTCCAAATACCCACAGCAATAAGCCTTCCGAACTATAATATACTAGCTGAGGTCCCCGGTCCTGCCCGGGATATTTCGGTTTGAATATTAGTTTCAGTTCTGGGTGGTTATTATGGACCTGCTTCATCTTGCCTGTTCCTATTTGTTTATTTTATTTTTGTTTGTTGGTTTTTAATTAAGTCTTACTGCTCTGCCTTTGTGAGTAGACACACTGCGCGTCCCGCACAATAGCATGATTTGCGCACGGGTTAGTGTGTTTGATAGTGAACACATCGCAGGAAGTGATAACGAAACCTTAAAATGGCGAACCATGACTCGAAATAGATCTAAATGATGCCGAAACAATGAAAAATGAAACGTAGAAGCCTGAACATTTAATAATTTCTAATATAGCCATGTTAATTTCGCATTGATAATATGCTGTTGTGCAAAGATTGAAGCCTGAGTGTGATGCGTTCCTGAGCCTTAGGTGACCAAAGTTTCGAGTTACCAAAATATCTTACTACACTCGGCCCTGTCTGAGCTGTAAATATGACGAATCGGAAAACCTCGAACGGTCCATTTTGTTTTCTATTTTTCTAAATTTTTAAGGTTGTTGCATCATTAAAATGAATTGATACAAACCTTGTTTAGTCTTTGAACTACTTTCAGTAATTTTTTCATGGCTCTACGTTCAGTAGTTTTTTCAGCTATAGAGTACAACCGTTCAATTTTACCCAATTATATTATAGACAAGCTGAGGTCCCCGGCCCTGCCCGGGATAATGGTTATTATTGACCTACTTCATCTTGCCTATTCCTATTTGTTTATTTTATTTTTGTTTGTTTGTTTTTAATTAAGTCTTACTGCTCTGCCTTTGTGAGTTGACACCCTGCGCATCCCGTACAACTGCATGATTTGCGCACGGGTTACTGTGTTTGATAGTGAACACATCGCAGGAAGTGGTAACGAAACCTTAGAATGGCGAACCATGACTCGAAATAGATCTAAATGATGGCGAAACAATGAAAAGCGAAACGTAGAAGCCTGAACATTTCATAATTTCTAATATAGCCCATGTTAATTTCGCATTGATAATAATAATGCTCTTGGGCAAAGTTTGAAGCCTGAGTGTGATGCGGTTCTTGAGCCTTAGGTGACCAAAGTTTCGAGTTACCAAAATAGATTATACGAAACACTCGGCCCTGTCTGAGCTGTAAAAATGACGAATCGGAAAACCTCGAACGGCCCATTTTGTTTTCTATTTCTCTAAATTTTTAAGGTTGTGGCAACATTAAAATGAATTGATACAAACCTTGCTCAGTCTTTGAACTACTTTCAGTAATTTTTTCATGACTCTACGTTCAGTAGTTTTTTCAGCTATAGAGTACAACCGTCCAATTTTACCCAATTATATATATAGATATATAATCTATTATATATTTCAGTAACTTGCAACCTTTGGCATGACTAACTGACCAAACTATACACTCTTCAGGCCTTAAATTTGGCAGGAAGGTGGCAATTGAGATAAGGAAGATGATAGCTATAATTAAAAGTTGTTTACTTCAAGCATGTATTTAAAAAAGATAACCAATGTTTATTGCTATGTAACATCAGTATTTTTGCATGTTTGTTTCGTAATATATATAGTACCGTGCATGTCATAATAAGTAACCGTATCAAGCGTTCAGTTTGGTGCGTAGTGTTCTGGTGCGCAGGAGTTCTGAAGTAAGACCCTAGATTATTACTTCTATTATGTGTGAGAGAAAGAGAGAGAGAGGAGGAGGGGGGGGGGGGCAGCACATGATTGTTTATTCCGGGCAATGCCCGGTAGGTCATCTAGTATATAATAATATAATAATTTGTTCTGTTATGATGTCCAAGTGGAAACCGGATTGGAGTTTTATATTTAAAACAAAAATATAATTATTTAAAAAACCCAGTATTTCTAGTCTGTCACCATGTCCACAACTGAAACTAAAGAATTATTATTCTGTGAAATCTCGGCAGCCTCTGATCTACATACGGCTGGTTTGAATAATCATTGACCTGAACAAAACCTTCGAAAGGAATAAGAGCAAAACCTCTACTTCCGTCTCCTCCCATATTTTAAAATTATTATTTTGATTATTAATTTGGGACATGTAGCCAAGATACCTAGGACAAGCTTTTTGTCCAAAACTGGTGATCGATTTCGGATAAAAGTTATTTTCTTTTTTTTATGTTAGCAAAGAAAACAGTTCACACTTAGTCTGATGTCTTTCTAATGTCATGATATTACAGTTAAAAAGTAAGTGCTGCCAGGAAAACCAAGCTTTGGATTGCGAGAATCTCTTCCCAGGTCGGTATTATCCATCGTAATCACCACCACCATTGATACAACTACAACTCGTCATTGCGACACGTCGATTTTGCTCTTGTGAGTAGACAGCATAGAGATACTATAATAATATCTCTATGGTAGACAGTAACTATTTTGGGTTGCCCATTTCATTGTGCGCACTTTTGGAATAACCGAATACCAAAGTATTCGACTAACAGCTCTAAAATCAAATAGTATATATTATGATGGTTATTCTGCTGGTATGTACGCAGAATTCTTGAGTTATTATAGCCTGCACTGTAGTGCTATTCACTAGATGGTCTACATTTTATTGATACATTGAGCACCGCCTGTGTACTCATCATTCTGTCACGTCACCATCATCTCCAGCCCAATTACTGTGCTCCGAGCAAAATGTAACTATATAAATAAGCGCTGTCGCCTCCCCCCCCCCCCCCGGCAAACAGAGCCATTCTATTACATATAGAGCTGTTCTATTGCAACCAATGCTGTTTTCTTTGCAGGTAGTTATAGTCTTCGTCTTGGATTAATTGACCTTGCAGAGACAGGACAAGATGGCGGACGGCAAGCAAGATGGCGCTCTTCTGGACGATGTTTTCGTGTCGTTAGGATGGTTTGGGCGCTATCAGCGAGTGCAGTTTTTATTTGGGATGCTGCAAATTTTACCGTGCGCTCTACATGCCATGTCCGTGATTTTCATTGGTCAGTAAGCTCAAGTAACACGTGACCTGATAACTTTTTAATTAAAGCGGAAACCGTTGGGGTCGGTCGAGTGCGGGGAGTTGGGGGGGGGGGGTGGACGGTGGGGGCGGGGGAGAAGTTATGAAAATAATAACAATAACGAAATAAACTCCAATGATATACAGAAGTGAAAGTCAAACTTTAACTACAGTATTGAAAAAAGTAAAGACCTTTGTTTAATTGTTGCTGTTTTTTTTTCTTTACGATTTATTTTGTGTGTGTGCCTGTGTGTTTGTGCTTGTGTTGATGGCAAATGTCCTTATCCTGGCACGCTCATACCACCCCAGTTCACGCAAAGGCAAACAAACGTATGTATTTCTCGAGGAAGCTGAGATCATTTAATGTAGATAATACACTCATTCAGATGTTTTATAAATCAACTATCCAGAGTATCATTCTATTTTGTATTACTGGGGAGGAAATGCAAAGCAGCAAGACAAGAACAAATTAACAACTCTATTATCAAAAAAGCTTGCCATCTGACTAACAGTGAATACGTGAACTTTGATGAGTTATTTGTATATTCGTGCAAACAGAAACTAAAATCAGTTCTAAATGATTGCTCCCACCCCTTGTTCCATCAGATAGTCCGATCGCAAAGAAGTGGACGAATACTGTGTTTAAAAAAAACACAGAGCGCTATATACGATCTTTTTTGCCATCCGCAATTCGAAGTAGCAGTGTTCCCTGATGTAATATGCTGTTGTTAGTTTTTCCTAATGGATTGTTCTTACAGTGTGTGTGTTTTTGTGTGTGTGTGTGAGCAATGTTCTTACTTGTTGGTAATGTTGTGTGAGCAATGTGCGTGTTTGTGGTGTGCGTTAAAGACTTGTAGGTCTTAGATATTGTATTTGCTGTTGTACTGTTACTGATCCTGTGACAACAAATTTCCTGGAAACAGGATAATAAAGTCATATCTTATCTTATCTTATCTTATCCCCTGGAAGAGGATTGTTTTTTCGTATGTTTTTATTTTTTAAATGCACAGTTTCCCATTTTGTTGTTTTCTCAATGATTAATATGACGATGGTGGCATGTTAAAGTGAAGAGCATTATTTCCAAAACTGGGTAAGTCACATTTTGCATCTGTTACGGCCCCGTTTTAGATAGTCATTCAAAGGAACTGTAAGGCGCGGTGTAGGTGTTCAGTTAACATTTTAACGTGCCCCGTCTTTATCCCGCGACATAGCCAGGTCATAGCTCGTGTTAACTGAACACTTACACCGCGGCTTACACTAATTTTGAATGACTATCTGAAAATGGCCACAACTGATGCAAAATTTGACTCACCCAGTTTGGGAAAAAAGATCTTCAATGTGTACACTTTGTTGATTGATTTCACTGGTTTTTGAACTATCACTTGGGTGATGAGTTGGTCTCCGCAATTGTACTGTACAGTATAGAAATGTAATTTCCTTTTCTTTGGGTCATTATGCATTCCTTTCTTTTCCATCCAGTTATCTATATAATCATTTTGTTTTGAGGACTTGGGAAAAGATTCAGACGGTTTCTCAGTAACTGCGCCACTTGCAGCTTTCAAAATTACCAGTAAACACTTGCGCATCTGATGAACAGTTCTAATAACTTGAAGTTTGACATGGCTACCTCGAAAATGAGTGAACCCAAAGCATTAATTAAAAAAAAAAAATTCCGAATATTTTCACCCAACCCGTGGGGTGTTGAATCACAGCTTTCAGTAGCCATATCGTGCCACAAAGCTGAGAGATAAAATGGAAATTTACTTCTGCCTAAGTAAGATTGTTTTTTATTCACTCACTTATCGAGATCGTTTCAAGGTATTCTCAAGCCGATCTTTATAATACTTTCTCGCGAATTCGTTTCATTAAGTATGGTTAATATTATTATTTATATGTTATATAATTTATATTTATATGTTCCAACTATTAAAACCACGACCATCAGGTAGAGAGATGGAACACAGATGTGCTGACGTCAGTAAACTCAACGTGTCTGTCAGGCTTGGGGAGACATGGGATACGTTTGACGTCATGAGCAACTCTACGGATCAGAAACTGAATGTGACGTACAACCAGTGTAGCATTGACGTCATGAACGGGACAGAAACAATATACTCAACGGGCTGTATAGAAGGGTATCGATACGCAGAAAATAAAGACAAGTCTTTTGTTTCAGAGGTATGTGATGATTCATTATTATGTAATTTACCCTTTTCTCGAAATCGATTCAGTGATTGTAAAGATATTTCTCCCAACGCAATCTTGTTAAACGTCTATCAGAGAGAGAAAGAGAGAGAGAGAGAGAGAGAGAGAGAGAGAGAGAGAGAGAGAGAGAGAGAGAGAGAGAGTGGGTGTGTGTTTGTGAGAGAGAGGCATGGACAGACAGACAAGAGCGATAGAGAGAGAGAGAGAGAGAGAGTTAGAGACGAGACAGACAAGAGAGGAAGATAGAGATAAGATAAAAAGGAAGAGATAGACAGACAGACATATCAGAGAGCGGGGGAAGCGGGGAGATAGATAGGCAGACAAGAGAGCGAGAGAGAGAGGGGGAGACAGACGGGCAGACAGACAGACAGACAGAAAGACAGACTAAAGCGAGAGAGAGAGAGATAGAGAGAGAGAGAGATAGAGAGAGATAGAAACAGAGACATAGAGAGAGACAGAGAGAGAGAGAGAGAGAGAGAAACAGAGAGACAAGACAGTGGAAGTGGAGATAGTAGCAACTGGCATTATGCTCTATATTTCAGTGGGACCTGGTCTGTGACAAAGAATCCCTGTCTGACGTGTCGCAAACTCTACTGGCTGTGGGCATGCTAGTCGGTGCTGCCTTCTTCCCCACCTTGGCTGACGTGTAAGTTACCACATCCATACTTGACTATTCGTGACACAGAGAAACGGAGCTTATCGCTAAATGGTACCCAAGTCACAAGAAGCGTTAAAAAGTCGAGATCAAGAGTTAAAACATGTCTTTCGTACCCTCTTTGACTTAAAATCCCAACCCTGTAAAGACTGAGCAAGACAAAGCCCAGACATAAAGTGTTTAGAAGATAAATGGAAAGTAGTAGAAGAAGACTATTTAAACTAGATGTTGTATGTATTCCAGTTTTTATTATATACTAGCTGAGGTCCCCGGCCCTGCCCGGGATATTTCGGTTTGAATATTAATTTCAGTTCTGGGTGGTTTTTATGGACCTGCTTCATCTTGCCTGTTCCTATTTGTTTACTTTATTTTTGTTTGTTTGTTTTTAATTAAGTCTTACTGCTCTACCTTTGTGAGTTGACACCCTGCGCGTCCCGTACAATAGCATGATTTGCGCACGGGTTAGTGTTTGATAGTGAACATATCGCAGGAAGTGATAACGAAACCTTAAAATGGCGAACCATGACTCGAAATAGATCTAAATGATGCCGAAACAATGAAAAATGAAACGTAGAAGCCTGAATATTTCATAATTTCTAATATAGCCCATGTTAATTTCGCATTGATAATATTTGTATTTGTATTTGTATTTGTATAACTCTTTAATCCCATCTGGGAAATTTTGCCTTTGTGCCATTGCAGCCCAGTTATAACTGGAGCAGGCACGTCGTCGCCACAGTGCAGCGCCGGTCGGCGTTTTTTTTTGGGGGGGGTGGGGGTGGGGGAGATGAGGGGGGAAGGGGAGGGACTTTTTAGAGATGAATTTAATTTAATTTTGCCCGGGCTGTTGTGCAAAGTTTGAAGCCTGAGTGTGATGCGGTTCCTGAGCCTTAGGTGACCAAAGTTTCGAGTTACCAAAATATCTTACTACACTCGGCCCTGTCTGAGCTGTAAAAATGACGAATCGGAAAACCTCCAACGGCCCATTTTGTTTTCTATTTTTCTAAATTTTTAAGGTTGCTGCATCATTAAAATAATAATAATAATAATAATGTATAGCATTTATATAGCGCCTATCCATTTAAAATGCTCTATGCGCTTTACAGAAACAACATGTCAACCACAGAGCAGAATGGAGCTGCCGGCGAAGCGCTCAACACACTGCACTGCTTCTTTCTCTCTCCCTGTCTCGCTCACTCTCTCTCTCTCTATCTCAGAGCAAATTGTAACGCAGCCTGTTAGGCGCAGTTCACAACTCACAGCAGTTCACAACTCACATCAGTTCACACAACACACAACTCAAATAATATTTGAATATTTATTAATAACAATATATATTTAATAATGAATAATAAATTCTGGCGGGGGTGATATGGATAACGTTTAATATATTCATTTCAATTTTCAATTTTGCCCGGGCAGCGGCCTTTCGGCCTGCTCTTTACGATTTCCAACTGCCAAGGTATCTTTAACGTGCGCAACGTGCACACGGGCCCTCCGAATTTTTTCGTCCTTATCCGAGAAGACTAGGTACTCGATCCTACCCCCCAATAGGACCAGGGACTTGAAAATATGAGAAAAATCCACTTTCCAACATGCCTGCACTGCCCGGGTTTAGAACCCGGGACCCTTGGCATGAGAGGCGAGCACCTTGCCTCTAGACCACCTTGTCCCCAAAATGAATTGATACAAACCTTGCTCAGTCTTTGAACTACTTTCAGTAATTTTTTCATGGCTCTACGTTCAGTAGTTTTTTCAGCTATAGAGCACAACCGTCCAATTTTACCCAATTATATATATAGATACGGTAATTATATTATACAAGATTGACCTACCGGGCATTGCCCGGAATAAACAATGATGTGCTCCTTCTCTCTCTCTCTCTCTCAGAACTCATGCGCACCAGAACACTACGCACCAAACTGAACGCTTGAACTTTGGCAACTTTGCTAGATTTATAAAAATCGCGAAACGATATGGCGGAACGAAAAATATCGGGCGGTGAAAAAGAATGAAAACACGCTAGGAGAAATTAAATGAACTATATTTAGTTTTATTTTTAGAAATTCGTGGCAATATTTAATCTGCAGTCAGATATCGTAAAAACCTAGTAATACTCGTTCTGTCTGAGCACAGAAAATTTCACGATTTTACATCCAGCCGTTTTTATACCTATAGAGCACAAAGTTTCAAAGTCTTCACTTATTATAATAGATTATACTATAATGTATTATAATATGCCTCTCACGCCGAAGGTACTGGTTTCGGTTCCCGGTCTAAGCACGCACGTTGAATTTGTTGTTTTTTTTTGGGGGGGGGGGGCGAGGATCGAGCACCTAGTCTTCTCGGATAAGGATGGAAAAGTCGGATGGCCCGTGTGCACATTGCGCACGTCAAAGATACCTTGGCAGTTGGAAATCGAGAAGAACAGGCCGAACATTAAGTCCGCCGCCGGAGCAAAATGGAAAAAAAAAAATCCCTACCACGATAACACACACACAAAATTATGAACAAGAGAAATGAATTAAAAAACACAAGAAAAATGGGGTGTAAATGCCAGGAGCTGCGAATCTCCCAAATTCCAGACTTAAAACCGTAAATATGAAATATGACTGTCTGCCATGTGTAGACAAATTTATTGTGATATAATAATTATGGTTCTTTAATTCCACAGATTCGGCCGGAAACCCATCTTCATGTTTTGTCAAATTTTTTATTTCCTTGTGGCTTTGGCCAACGCTTTCTCTCCTGACTACGTCTCTTTCGGCGTGATGAGGCTCTTCATGGGAGCGCTACAGCAGGTACGCCCAGCTCCACAAATTAATCCAGGAGTATTTGCCATATTATAGTAGACTATGCGATATTTTACCGATTTTAATGTTTTGTCCTGAAAGTGGTTCTCTCTCCTAATTTCATTATACATTTACGTGTCATTCCGATCGGTTAAACCCATTCCGAGATATATGACTGTGTTTGTAACTTAATATTTTGTGTTTCAGCCCTTTTCCCGACAAAACTTCAATCCTAATTTTTTCGAAAAGGCGAAAATGCGTATACAACAATATTGCAAATACGCGAAGAAATTATAAAGTGGTACAGCAGAAATTTGCCATTAACATAAACTAATTATGTACATGCTATTGAAGATTCGTAACGTATCCATTATCCCACCCCCCATCCCGAAATCCTTTTCAGGGTACAGGTATAGTCGCCACTGTGCTCCTAATGGAACTTTTCCCCACGCAACGCCGAGCTTTTGTCTCCCAGGTGGGCAGTTTTGCTTGGCCAGGTAGCCTACTGGTACTGAATCTGATAGCCTACTTGACCAAGGAGGTCAGCTGGCGGATCACCCAGTTGGTCTTTTCTGCCTGTTCTGTCTATGTTCTGATCCAATGGTGGTGAGTCAGTGTTTGAACTGTTTCTCAACGTGGCGCCTGGCAATATTTCGGTGGGGCATGGGACTTTAGAATGGGGTGTTGGGATTTTTCCATAGAAATCGTATAATTTCATAGTGTATTTTAAGTTAACTGTATAGATAAAGTTCATTTGTTTATGTCGTATCGGGGGTTTCCTTGTTTAGCTCGGATTGAAACGTCGAACTTAACAGATGCACTTGAATGTATACATACTGAATAAACATAAATATTTTTTGAATCAGTTTATATAACTAGATGAGCTTCCCGGCATTATCCGGGATAAACCTATGAACCCCACCATTCTATCTCTCTCTTTCTTTTTGGTCTACTACAAAGCTTCCCATAATCTACAGACTGACCACAGTTTCCATGCGCTCCTGAGCACTATTCACTCATTTGTGACTGGGAAATTGTGCGCACGGAAGTGAACGCGTTCCCGGTGCGATGGGCTTTCTACAGGGAGCCAAATTAGAGATTATTGTGTTTTACATGTTTCCAACTTTTTATTTAAATATACCTGAGACTTGAATCAACACAATCGGTACAAAAGCGATTGGACTGGATTCGTTGACACTTAAGGAAAGTAGTTTTGTAACTTTGGAACTGTCACTTAGGCTGTAGCGTCGAGCAAAAAAGGGCCAAAATTGCACCACAATGAATTACTCCCTCCACTATTTTTTTCTTATAATAAGATAACTGTCCAGCCATGGTGGGGCGCCCGACTGTTTAGGATCATTGAAGTGGGGAGTGGAACAGAAAAGGTTGAGAACCACTGTGGTGAGTGAAGAATCAAGAATCTCTGTCCAAACTTTGATAAAGCTAGCTCGATGACTAGTACTGCTTAGCCTTTCAGTTCCAAGTCAGAGTTGCCTTGAATTTTTCAGTTCTTGCGGCTTTTGAATTTGTTTATCACGGTTGTTCCAGAAGAAGGTAAATGGAAACTCTGATAGCAAAGTTTATCAAAGGATGGTTTTATGTGGACACAGTTTACTTTACAAAACCAAATAGAGAAAATGCCGAGTTGCGTTCACTGCTCAGCCACAGCTATCTGCGTAAACCACTATGTCCCTTAACAACAGTCTATATAAAACCCAAAGAAGAGCCTGGCGACGGAAAAAAAGGTGGGGAGGGGGGGGGGGTTGGGGGGGGGGGGTGACGAACACCGAGAGTCATGAACTCGGTGGGGCCGGGGTTCTAGAATATGTCAGGAAGTTAAGGGTCGAAACATCTAATGAAAGAATCCACTCTTCCTCTGAAGATCGTCATCTGTCTCGCTCCACCTGAGGAGTTTCTTACCATTGTCTAAAAATTCATAACTGTATTGGACAAACTCACAGCCGACACACAGAAAAGTATGTATGGCAATACGCTATTAGATCTAGTTTTAGATATAGTTTTCAAGGAATTAATGGATGTATGTAAAGTTGTCCATCAGAGGGAGCCAGTGTGTGTGTGGTCTGACAACAAGACACAGAGAAATACTGGCTTGCTGTTGTATGTATGTATGTGTGTGTGGGGGGGGGGGGGCGGGGGGGGAGGGGGGCATTGATGAGTATTACAAAGATAGCCTCTGTTGCAATGGAACATCCACTGAACGGATTCCCAGCTAAGGGCAAGGGTGAATTTCGTCTACCCACGGAGTAAATTTACTGACACCAGACCTGCACATAGTTTGTTTATTTTTGTGTTTTAATTATATATATATATTTTTAAGTCTAAAGTTGAGGAGGTTATTCATACAATAGCACTATTGTGTGCTGTTTTATCGTTATGGTTATTTGAACTTAAAATAATCATGTCAAGAACAGCCTTTTAAAATTACCCGGTCGTTTGTTGCTTTATCATGGTAAAAATTTTTCGCATACTCAGCTGTATTTCTGCAAGGTCACGAATATCCTAACCTGAAACGTTACAACCTCTGTTACTTGAGTGGTTTTTGTTGTTTTTTTCATTTTAATTACACCATTTTTTTTTTCTTGCCTGACGAAGGTCCCTGCAGATCGAAAGCTTTTTTTTTTTTGTTTGTTTGTCAAGTCTGAGTCATTGTAACGTTTCTTTATTGTTTCGGACTTTAAAAGATACAGTTTTGTTTTCTTTCTTTTTTTTATCCATATTTTAAATTTGTTCCAAAATGTTTGTATCCTGCCCCGACTTTACAGATATTCTGTGTTTTGTTCCCTATTTCTGCACGCATGTTCAATCACATTCCACCTGATCTACCATCATTTCCATCATCCTTACCCAGGATCTCAGACGAATCCGTCAGATGGTTGGTTGCCAACAACAAAATCACCGAGGCTGAGAGAATCCTACAGAAAGCTTCAAAAGCCAACAAAGTAGACCAAGCGAAAGCGATGGCTGTTTTCAGACCCAAACCGGACACCATAGAAATGAACTTGCCATTCGTTAATTCACAACTAAGCCGTTCAGATGATGTACGAACGTTGTAAACTTAAAACTTGATTGGTTGAAGAGATTAGTTTTATATCGTGCCTAACCCGAAATACTTTCACTGATTCACTATTGCCAGTTTTAATACGCTGGCTAGATCTCTCGTTATTCCCACTCTACCAGTCCAAGTCTAATACTCAGTGAAGCATTGATGAAACACACGTGAAAGGGTTAACACTCACAACACCTCATGATGAACTGATAGAACATTTGACAAAGAAGACTAGTGCTAACTTTTTTAGAATATTAATTAGGCTGAAGACGTTTCTCTTGAGCCGCTCAGAACGGCTTGTGGGAATTACTGCTCTTGTTCCCAGCATCATCTCCTCTCCGCTATCTTTAAGGACAATTACGTAAAACTCTCCTTGCCTTTACACTTGTCCACGGCGTCCGTTTCGTAGCTTCACACCGTTATAGAGGCAAAGAGAGTTTTTCATACGTCATTGTCCGTAAAAGTAGCGGGGCCGTTGCTGTGGACAAGAGCAGCAAATTGCTTAAAATTGAGATGTTGAATGAAATGTGTTCTTCTGCGAACGTTATGACTGGGAAAACTTCAGATCTATCGAGATGCGTCTCCCGAAGGACAACTGTCCTGGGTTAATAATAATACTTTGTGCGGAGGACAGTGTACATGCTGATCTCTATGCACAACTTTTCTGTTTGTTTCGAATCTGGGTCGGTATAGAACTAAACTCTTCAATTTTACAAAGACTGCAATCCTTCCTTTAGCGACCAAAAACATCAGAGTATGTATTTTTCATGCTAAAATAAATATTGCCCAATGCATGAGAAAACATCAGAGTATGTATTTTTCATGCTAAAATAAATATTGCCCAATGCATGAAAATAAACTAACAGGATTGCTATTGTCACCCACGGCAACGCTGAAACATGATGTGAAATTATTTTTATGATGTAATTTTATGTAGGGATACCTTCAATTTGCAATGCAACGTTACAAAGCACTAGATCAAAAACTTCTATCCTCTAATGTAGGTAGCTCAGCCCGCTAGCCTCGACACTTCCAAGGTGGATCCACCCGTCCTTCATGCAGTGGAGGCCAAGGATGAGATGCGATTGATGGCTTTTGTAAAGAACAAATATGTCTTTACTGTTACTGCTATGTGTTGTTACATGTGGTAAGCACTGCAATGTGACTAGTCAAGGTGAAAGGAGACAAACATTACACACAAAAATTATATTAGCTGCCTCTCTACCTACCTACTTACCTACCTACCTACCCACCTACCTACCTACTTACCTACTTACCTACTTACCTAGCTATCTATCTATCTATCTATCTATCTATCTATCTATCTATCTATCTATCTATCTATCTATCTATCTATCTATCTATCTATCTATCTATCTATCTATCTATATATCTATCTATCTATCTCTATCTATCTATCTATCTATCTATCTATCTATCTATCTATCTATCTATATATGGCCTTTAGCGTCTTTACAGACGGTCTTAGCAGCTAGAATATTCACTTTCACTTTGACTGACAGCTTCTCTCGTGGCTTATTCTACCAATGTTTGACCCGAGAGTGCGATGGCAGTTATTGCAGGTCAGTCTTTTGGGTTCACTTTGGCGAGTGTTTTCATTCCGCCTCTGTCGTTTTGTCAGGTATGTTTCTTTTGCCTTGAAGTCTATTGCGAGCGTGCCACTGCGCAATTTTTGTCTCCATCTGCTTCGATCATTTGCAAGGTTCTCCCATTCATTGGGGTCGATGTTGAATGCTTTCATTGTGACCTTGCAAGTGTCTTTGAATCGCAGATGTGGCCTACCTCTGGGTCGGTTGCCAGTAGCAAGTTCCCCGTAGAGAATTTGTCTGGGGATGCGATCATTTTCCATACGGTGGAGATGTCCAAGCCACCGCAGTCTTTTTTTGCCTAGGAGAGCCTGAGTTGATGGAATGTTGGCTCGGCTCAGAACTTCGATATTTGAGATCCTGTCTTGCCACTTGATCTTGAGAATTTTGCGTAGGCAGCGCAGGTGGAAGGAGTTGAGGGATCTTTCATGTTTAGAGTAGGTGGTCCATGTCTCTGAGCCATACAGCAGGGTGCTTAGGACGCAAGTTTGGTACACGAGTACCTTTGTTTTGATGGTCAGCTTGCTATTGTTCCACACCCTTTTTGAGAGTTTGCCAAAAGCTGTGGCCGCCTTTCCTATTCTGGCATTTATTTCAGTTGTTATGTCTGTGCTACCACTGATGGTTGAGCCTAGGTAGCAGAATTTTCCCACTTGCTCCAGAGGAGAGCCATTCAGCATGATTGGGTTGGGGTTTCTCAAGCCTTGTGTCAAAACTACAGTTTTTGAGACACTGATCTTTAGCATGAATTTGTCACAGGCTTTGGCAAGGCTATTGATGAGAGCCTGGAGCGTGGTTTCATCGTGGGCCACGATTGCAGCATCATCTGCGAAGAGGAGCTCTTGTAACATAATATGCTCTGTACGAGATTTTGCTTTTAGTCTGGCAACATTAAAAATGGAGCCGTCCACTCTGGTGTTAATAAGTACTCCACCTGAACATTGACCAAAGGCATTCTTGAGTAGGGCTGCAAAATATATACCAAATAAGGTAGGAGCAAGAACACATCCCTGCTTCACACCGCTGTTTACAGCAAATGAATTGGATGTGCAGCCCTCAAAGTTGACACATGCCCTCATGTCAGTGTGGAAGGATGCAATAAGTTTTAGCAATGTTGGTGGACAGCCTATGGATTTAAGGACTGCATGCAGGCCAGATCGGCTTACGGTGTCGAAAGCCTTTATTAGGTCCACAGAGCATGTTATAAGCGGCCTGTTTTGTTCTTTACATTTTTCTTGGATTTGCCGAAGTGCAAATATCATGTCAATAGTTGATCGTTTGCTTCGAAAGCCACATTGTGTTTCTGGTAAGACTTTTTCCGCCAGTTGTTGAAGGCGGCAGAGGATGACGCGAGCAAAAGCCTTTCCAGTAATGCTGAGGAGGGATATGCCTCGATAGTTGTTGCAGTCGCTTTTGTCTCCTTTGTTCTTGTAAAGTGTGACAATTTTGGCGTCTCTCATATCATGTGGTATCACGCCTTCTTTCCAACACTGCAGTAACAGATTATACAGGTGTGGTAATAGTGGGCCTTTTAGGTCTTTTAATACCTCTGCAGGAATGTTGTCACTTCCTGTGGCTTTTCCAGCAGACAGGTGGTCGATTGCATTGGAAAGCTCGACTAAGGAAGGTTCAGCGTCAAGTTCGGCCATTATTGGCAGTTTTTGGAGGTGTTCCTCAAAATCTGGTGGAATATTTTTCTCAGTTGAATACAACAGAGAGTAATGCTCTACCCACCTATTCAGTTGTTCATTTTTATCTGTGATGGGTTCACCATTTACAGACTTAAGTGGGGCGCTTTTGGTGATGATTGGCCCAAGAGCTACTTTCATCTGACTAAAGGCGGTTTTCATATCTCCCTTTTCATTTGCCTCTTGTATGCTGTTACACAAGTCTGTCCAGTATTTGTTGGCGCAACGTCTTACCTCCAGCTGAAGTTTAGCTTTTGCATTTTTCAAACAAGTTTTTGTACTCTGATTGCAATTTTTGTTATACTCATTGAAAGCAGATTTCTTTTGCTCAATGAGAGGTAGGAGAATTTCGCTGTTCTGGGCTACCCAGTCGTTGTTTGAAACTTTATGCTGTCCAAAAGACTTGATGGCACAGTCATGAATTTTTGAACTGAGAGTGTTCCATGTTTCATCTACCGAGTCACATTGGGTGACATTATCCATGCTTTCAGCAAATAACTTTTCAAATGACTTTCTATTTGATTCATCTCTGATTGCTGTTACATTGATCTTAGGGATTGAAGGGGCTTTTGATCTGTATATTTTCTTGGCCGAAATTTTGATTTTGCTGACTACCAGTGCATGGTCGGTGTCACAGTCAGCACTGTGGAGGGAACGAGTTATTTTTATACAGCCCAAACTCTTCCTCCTTGAGAGAATAAGATCTAATTGATGCCAATGGCCAGACCTGGGATGGCGCCATGATGTTCTTTGGCATCTCTTAAGGTCAAAGTACGTGTTTGTAACACATAATGAGTTTACGGAGCATAGCTCCAGAAGGCGCTGCCCGTTTTCGTTGATGTTGCCAATGCCGAAGTGCCCAATGCACTTTGGCCATGCGGAGTGATCTGCTCCCACTCGAGCGTTAAAGTCACCCAGAATTAGCAGGCCTTCGGTGAGAGGGATGTTGTGGAGAGTCCTCTGCAATGCCTCGTAGAAAATGTCTTTGGTTTCGTCAGAGGAGGTAAGTGTTGGGGCATAGACACAGATAATGTTGGTAAAACCAGACCGGGTGTTCAGTCTGAGTGTCATGATGCGTTCTGACACTCCAATTGGAGTTGCGATCGAATTGATAAGGGAGTTTTTTACGGCGAAGCCCACGCCGTGGATTCTCGGCTGTTCGCTGCTAAGGCCCTGCCAGAAGAAGGTGTAGTTTTCTTCTTTGACTGACCCGGAGTCGGGAAGTCGAGTTTCTTGAAGGGCAGCGATGTCGATGTTTAGTAGCTGAAGTTCTCGATCAATAATTTTGGATTTCCTGATGGAGTCAATATTAGTGAGATCTTGCTGTTGCAAGCCTGGGCGCATTGTTCTGACGTTCCAGGTACCAAGTTTTAGTATTTTTCTGTTTTTGCCAGCTGCACACTTTACGTCAGCTTTTTGACTTTTGGTCTAGCTCCAACCACCTTATGAAGCAGGCTGACGTGGCGGAACAACACCCAACTGCCTGGGGGCTGCCCAGGTTACGGCGGGCGGTAGTTGATCAATGCAGCTGAAAAGCCGCTCCCACCGACAGAGGGGACCCCTGGCGCTCATCCGTACGCCAAATGGATTGAGCTTATCACCGGTAACTGCCACCTCCCGTGTTGTGCCCATCCGTAACGGATGGCTGGAGTGTCCTCTCCAAATCGGAAATGGGTGGGCTTATAGAGGAGAGACAGACGCTTGCCAAGCCCGAGAAAACGCCTCCTCGTTTTGCTGCCTTGCCTGGGCTATTTTTAAGAGATGGTGCTTTGCCCAGAGGCACCACCCCTCTCTCTGCCATTCTAGTTAAACCCAAGGGAGAGACCAGGTCAATACATTTGGAACTAGTCCGGCTGCAGGAGATGCTGGAAGCCAGTTTGATGCAGTTCTCCCTGACAACCACCTTCGGGTCTCCACTCCTGATTTTCTGTCTGGGTTTACTCCCATAGCCTTTGCTATCATAGCAACACACAAGGCAGTGTGGTATTTGTATTCAGGGTTACCTTCCCCTAGTCTTCCTCTCTCCCGAGATGACCCACAAGACAGTGGGGGTGACAGTAGCAGGCTGTATTGTGTACTGTCGTACAATAGCAGAAAACTCTGGCCTGACTTCTATCTATCTATCTATCTATCTATCTATCTATCTATCTATCTATCTATCTATCTATCTATCTATCTATCTATCTATCTATCTATCTATCTATCTATCTATCTATCCGTCTGCTGTCTGTCCGTCTATCTATCTGTCTGTCTATCTGTACGCCCCAAATGGCTGCCTAAGCTTGATGTATGCCATTGTGTCTATGTGTACGCCTATGTTTATAACATTAGGGCACCCTACTTTAATTAACTCTCTTCAGGTTTACAGACAGTGCGACGTACTACGGTTTGTTATTAACGTCAGCATCCCTGACCGACGATTTGTACCTGGGGTTTTTCCTGAATGTTCTGGTAGAAGTACCAGCCGCTGCAGCTTTCGGTCTTCTCATCAACAGGTACAGACGATCAAACAGAATACGTCCTGCAGAGTTCTTTATTAAAGAGAATGTAGTTATTTATATTGGGCGTGGTGTCAGAATGATGACGCATACTAGCCCAGACACAAGGTATCGAGACGAATCATTCCATCTCACTTGACCGCAGAACGTATTCGTTCCATCATGAAGTGATGAGGCGCCCATTGTTGATATCTTCGATACGCGCAGGGCACGACGGGTGGGCTTTGGTGAGCTGATTCGTCTCGGTATCGTGTGTCACGGCACTTAGTCGATTAAATTATCACTCTCCCAGCCTCCCTCAGCAAATTAATTACTAGTTTGAAAGACTGGATCACATACGAGCATCCACAGATGAAAAGTCACCGACATTCACACGAGATGGATTCTAAAATTTAGACTTCCACACATGTTTGGCCATGGCCAAAAAATAAAATGACCAATTTATGTTTCACTTTATTAGGGTACTTATCGACCCTAGGCCAAGAAGTAAAAAAAGGATGAAAAATTCTGTACACTTTAAGAATAATATTTTGCTCACTTACATTTTTCGTTCTTTTCGAAAATGTAGCACAACGACTGGAAAAACAAGACCTAGCAAACATAATCAGCGCTGATGCTAACGTTAGGCCCAGCTCACATAGGACGACACGCGACACGAGAAACGCGAAACAGGAAACGCCTCACGCGTGAGAACAAAAGTGGTACCAATGATATAAACGGCAACGTGCACATAGGAGGTAACGACACGCCAGAAACGCGAAACGCGTGTGTTGACGTGAGGAGGCAAAGTGAACATGTTCACTTTTCGTGAGGCGTTTCTTGTAGTTTCCTGTGCAACTGCAGTGAAGCGCATTATTCTGCCACTGCGTCGTTGTTCTTCTTCTTCTTCTTCCTGTTGTTGCAGTTGTTGTTGTTGTTGTTGATGATGATGAGGATAGGTTTATTTTAGCGATTTTTTTATTTTTTTTTACTCACCTGAGAGCCAAGACTAGTTTTTCTTCGGCTGATATTGGGTTCCGCCAGTTACAACCTACAGTTTGTAAACCTGGCAGCACCAGTGACTTGAGTTCGTTATAGGTTTGGTAAGACATTCTTAAGTAATTAAAGAACAATGTCTCGTCCTTACGCTCCATCAATGAGCAGAATGTTATTTGAAATTCTCCTCTTGTACTCCTTAACATAAAATGCTCACGGCACCAAATGCTGCGTTTTTCTCCTTTTTCTTCTCTTTCTCAATAACACTAATAATAATAATAATAGTGAAGATCATTTATATAGCGCCCAATCCAAACAATTTGCTCTGGTCGCTTTACAGAAAGTCTTGTTCTCTCCATCTGCAACTCTCTCTCTCTCTCTCTGACCCTCTCTCTCTGCTAGACATACATTGTATTACTTAGATACACACGCATAACATAGTATAAGACAGAAATTGAACGATAAAACAGCAAAATCAAAGCAAAAAAAAAATGCAATCAATGTGTCTTCATCTGAGGAATCCATTTTGTCAACTGGCCTACGTGAGTGCATGACTAGGCCTATGTGATGAGGTGACGTGTGGCGTGAGGTGTTTCGCGTTTCTCGTTTCGCGTGTCTTCCTATGTGAGCTGGGCCTTAGCCGTAACCGAGGCACTCACACGCCGATCTTGACGAGCCGGTTAATTGGATGGTGACGTCAAGACTGTGACTTTCAGTGACACCTCGGGCACCAGTCAATTATTTGAGTCTCACTGAGTCTAAATGCCGTGACGTCACTATCCACCCGGTCGGCCAACCAAAATTGGCTTATGTGAGTCTAGCCTTAAGCTGGTTTTTCATGTGTACGGAAACGAAAACAGAAACGTCAAAAAATCCCTCAAGTAGTGAAACAGAAAGAATGTTTTTCATGCCGTTTCCGCACAAAGGAAACACTCTTTCTTTTTCCTACTTTGTGGATTTTTGACGTTTACGTTGCCGTTTCTGTTTCCGTACACACGTGAACACAGTTTAATACTTGGTCAGTCCTATTCGACTGTTTAATCAACAGAGTATTTTCATGTTTGTTGAGTTGTATTGTTTTATTCCCCCCTCCCCACACCCACACCTTCTTCGTCAAATGCACTACCACGAATGGCTTCCTGATTTTGTCACCAGAATAGGTAGAAAAGCGTGTATGATGATCTTTCACTTGGTGGGAGCCTTATCGCTGCTGACAGCTACAATTCTGTCCAATATTCCAGCTGCAGGTGAGTTCTTTCTATTGAGAAATGGTATGAGATATTAGGAAACAGTTGCATGGAGAAGCACTGAGAGGGCATTCATTTTTTTATGCAGTTGCCAGAAATTAAGTTCACCATCCAGAGACCAAAGTTTGACTAGAATGACACAATCTCCAAGCACAAATACATGGCTTTGTAAGAAAGAGTAATACATAGCAGGGCCGCACGATTTACTCTCCTATATCCTTGTGATTTTGCCCCAGGGTTGTGAAAATTTGAAGAAATGATGGAACACTGAAGCGCCAGTTAAATTGTGCAGTTCACCTACAATTGTTTGCTACTCCTGCAACCTAGATGGTTAACATTATCTCATGGCACCCCATCAATGGGCGTGTCCGCGGCAGGTCTAGCTTACTTGTCCATTTCGGGCTCGCCAAAACTCTCTTGTGCCAGCCAACGGAAAGAGAGACTTGAGCACTGAGTCAAAACAGACTGAGGTAATGACTCAGAGCTCCACAAGCCTCTTTGAAAGAAAAAAAATGTGTGTGTGCGTGGGAGGGGGGGGGGTGTCGCGGATCGGGATTTTGGGGAATATAGATCAAGAGGTCCGCTTCCCAATCACACGAGCACAAAAAAAAACAACAACAAATAAACAACTTTCACTGTAAAAACTAAATAAATCAATTTGAGTAACAGACTGCAAAGTTTATATATCTAACAAATTCAAAGATAAAATATACAATAGATAACGAATACAATAGCAACTGAAAATGCTCAACTAAGCTGAGGAGCAACTATGAAGTACTTAAGGCAATGTAATATGAAGTTATCTAAGTCACAATAAATTTACATTCAAAAGAATCCGCGCCCGAGGGCGACAGATCCTGTAAGGTTTAAAGTTCTATCTCTCTTCATACTAAAACATATTTATATAGCGTCTCTGCCAGGAGCGCTCTGGTGTAGTTCACACGTGGTCGCGGGAAATGCATGTGGTCTGGCAGTACTGGTCAACAGTCTACATGTGTAGCTGGCTGTAAATTCAGCATGGAATTAAAATCTTTAGCTCACCATTCGGCCCTCACAATGTGAGGGCTGTTGATATTAGCGCTGTGGGTTTAATGCTCAAACAAGTAGGCTTGGGCTCAGGAGCGTAGATTTCTGACAATGCTCCATCACTGTACATATCAGCTCAATCGCTGCGTCTCTATGACTTCTCATCTGGCTGAGAGCTCGCCGTCCACCTCGTAAATGGATTGTCTACATGTGGCCCAGAACTAAGTTCTGTATGGCCTTAAATACTGGACTGCATCTGCAGCTTACCGTCTAATTCCTGGATTGTGATTGGTGCAACCACTTCTAGCTCAGCTGCCGAACTGAGTTATTTTAAGTAACAGCCCTACGCAACGACCTTGGGTCGACATCAAAGGTCGAATCACTCAAGACAATGAAATGTAATTTTATAGCAATAAATTCTTAACATGTTCAAAACCCCGAGCTTTTACTCTGGATCACGGATTTTCTGTACGTCAACCGACGTCTCAACAACATTTAATTCCTACTCACCCCTTCCCTCTCTACTAAACCTAGTTCAAAACACGAGATATAACAAGTGCTCAGTCATGCACACCTACGCTGTCCGTCTATCCTTCCCCACACCTTCTGTCTATCTATTATAAAAAAAACTGTTCAAAACAAATTGTTTACGAGACCAAGTTATGCTGGCTCGCACAATAATTACGTTTGTAAAAATTACTCACTGCTCTCTCACAAAAATTTACTCAGTGGAAACATTTATGAATCAAATCTGTTCTTGACAGGGGGGGGGTTATTGACATAATACAATCATGATTCTATAATGTATTATCACGGACTGTTGTTAAGCTGGAGTTCCATGTGTGCGGAAACGGAATAGGTCACGGGAACATTAAGAACCCTTCAAGTAGTGAAATAGAATGAATGCCTTCATGATTGTGTATCGAAAGGCCGTTTCCGTACACATGGAAAAACACTTTCTTTTACTACTTGGTGGATTATTGACGTTCCGTTTCTGTGCACATGAAAACACGGCTTTAATCTATGAATATCTGATGCCCCTCTAGGATAAACAGAATTCGAAATTATGCCTACATTATCACAGTAGATTTTTGACGTACATAGAAGAGAATTTTGACTGTTAAGAATAGGCCAACATGTGTGACGTCAAGTGAATCAAACAAATATTAACATGGTGCTCCGTGAACGATGCCATCTTCTTAATTCATGTCGTCGACGGGAGAAAGATCACAAAGTGATGGCGTACTGACAGACTAGTGCAAAGCTGGTGAAAAGTCCAACCCAGAAAGGAAATGTAGGTTACCCATTTGAAATTGCTCATTAAGTATTAACGGATGTATGCGTTTACGGATCTGTACTTTATTTGTATTGATCCTTTACAAATCTTTATTATATTAATATTCTGTGCTAAAGAATCCCCGTGGACTGTCATTTCCACATCAATATTTTTTTTGGTCATAGACCCCACCCCTCTCAGCGTTTGCCCCTACCAGAATCGTTCGCCAGCTCCCCCTCCCCTCCCCTCCCTCTTACCCCCTTCTGGCCTGCGCAATGAACATATAGAAGAATAATGTGATATTTTAGTCTGTTTCTCTATCCTTTTGCAGAGGGTTCTGATTGTTTTTCTGTCTATAATTATTTGTTATCCTTATTTAAAACTGTTCATCGGCGTTTTTGTTGACATTACTTAGAGGGCATGCCGGGCATCAAGATTGTGACCCTGATTATAGCATTGATCGGCAAGTTTGGCGTGACTACCGGTTTTGCTACCTTGTGGCAATACACACCTGAACTTTTCCCCACCAATCTCAGGTGAGATTTTATTTCTCTGTCTGTTTTTTTTTTTTTTTCCTTTTTTGGTGACGGAGAAAGAAAGGAGGCAAGGATGCTTGGGGGATCGGGTGGGGTGGGAGAAGAGGGTGGTGTTCATAAATCATTCGTTGTTTGCAACATTTATTACTGTGAGTTTGAGTTTGAGTTTGAAGAAAACACAACGGTGACACGGTAACGATCCCATTATGCCACGAAACAAAAACCCCAACAAAAGAAGACAATAGACGATTACAGAATGATGAGAGAGAAGGAGACTTCACTAGAAGCGCTGACCAGCCACTCGCTTAATAAATGAACATATACTATTTTGTCATTCAAGCATCAGCAACAGCTACAACATCAACAGAATTGTAAACACGCATTAAACACACCCACACACACCCACACACACACATGGTGATACTATGACCATAACAACAGTTATCAGCGATAGTGCAAAGACGCGGCCAGTTATGTGGTTTCCAGTATAAGAGTACACCTTTACTGAACTATTTTGTCTTGTGACTGATCGAACCTTCTTAATTTACAAAACCAAAACGAGCTTTCATAATAATGATAATAATAATTGTATGAGGAGAACTATAC
Organism: Onchidella celtica; assembly: GCA_963931925.1. Classification (NCBI taxonomy): domain Eukaryota; kingdom Metazoa; phylum Mollusca; class Gastropoda; order Systellommatophora; family Onchidiidae; genus Onchidella; species Onchidella celtica. Next base: position 5,833,558 of record OZ007573.1, on the reverse strand, counting down.
AACAACGTCAGCGTTCCTCAGGACTGGAGTAACTCAAAAATTAGAAAAATCGCTTTGGATGTATATTCAATGACAAACAAAGCCGCATCGAATGATCTCGATTGTAGACTCACAAGACAAAAAAAAAAAAATAATCGAATGGCAAACTTTCAACAATTCAGTAGGCTATTACTAGATCTAGATCAGTTGTACTAAAATAAAATACTCTTTTTACTTCTCCACAAAAGTTGCCAAAATCGATTTCTACAGTTTTAGGCGAAGGTGACGAGATAATACTGTTGGTCAGTACAAAATGATGTCACTGAATCAAAATAATGATGATTTTCCGTTCGTGACGTTCCTGTTGATGCTGCATTACTCACTGACTACATGTCGCAAAAGTTGTCTGTACCCGTGTGTGATTTTGATTATACATTTCAGAAACTCCGGCTTTGGTTTTTCCTCCGTGTCTGCAAGAATCGCAGGAATGATAGCACCGTATTCTAGAACATTCGTAAGTCTCAATATTTTTATTCTGCCTATTCCCCCATCCCATTTCGAAGGTATTTGCCATGTTGTTGTATGCGACATTTTGCCGATTTTGAGGTTTTGTCATAAAACTGGTTCTGTCACTCTTAATTTCATTATGTATCGCTTAAAACCATTTCGACATATGCGTTCATGACGTAATGTTTTATGTGTTTTAGCTCTCTTGCCGACCAAATTTCAATCCTCATTTTCTCTAAAAGGCACCGACAACAATATGGCAAATACCCGATGATTTGTTCTCTACTATGTCTATTCCTCCCTTTCCTTTGTCACATGCACAGTTCTTGAAAGACCCTCTTTCTGTAAGCCCATCTTTGGAATTTGCCATAAATTAAATTAGTCACAAAAAAGCCCATAGTCAGTATTCTGGATACTTGACTCAAACTGGTATGTTTCAATGCTTACTAAATTGAAGTATAGTACTAACACGTGACTGTGTGTGTGTTTTCTGTCCAGGGACGTCATGTACCCTGGGGACCTGGGGTCGTGTTCTCTGGTCTGTGTTTCCTGGTCCCTATCATGGTTTACTTCCTACCTGAGACTTACGGTCACGAGCTGCCACAGACGCTGGCCGAACTGGACATTTGGTTCGAATCACAACGCAACGGCAGAAAATCCAGACAAAGCTCAAATAAAACTTGATTAAGTCAGAAGAAGATATTCACTGTATACGATTTCTCACTGAATGTTTGTGTTGATGAGTCAGTATGAATAAGTAGACGTTCGACCAATCAGGAACTTTGTAAAAGACTTACGATCCACTTTTTCAAACCTGCAAGACAGACAAACAGACAGGCCGCGACCTTGGTTCTGGCTCGTTCCAATTCCACCTTTTGTACGATCGAGAAACCCGAGATTAAACGTTTGCGGCTTTAGTTATTACTATAAGGAATTCAAATAAATCAGAATTCTGAAATAGCTTGAGAAGTGCCGCAAGTCATTTTAAACAAGTGCCAAAGTGTGCCTTTGTTTTACCTCTTTCACATGCTACTCGTAAAAAATCTCCAGGTTTTCAGAAAATGGAGATAGAACAAACAAGAACAAAGGCCACATAACCGACAGACAGATTGAGAGAACAGGAGTGAGAGAGAGAGAGAGAGAGAGAGAGAGAGAGAAAGAGAGAGAGAGAGAGAGAGAGAGAGAGAGAGAGAGAGAGAGAGAAGAATTAATTGACTTACTTTATTTTACCTCTCCGATCTAGTTACTAGCTGAAATTGAGCCCTTCTGTCTGCTGACATGGCAAAGAATTTGAACTGATTTTTACAAAACTCAGTATCGAGTGAACACAAAGAAAGGTTGCTTTTTTTCTTTTCATATCAAATTAGAATACATTTCAGAATAAAGTAACATTTCAATGGAAAGAAAATCCAGGACGTTGTCATGCCCAACAAGAAAGCCACTTCACACCACTAAATATGGCGGACCCGCTTGCAATGGCTATTTTTAAATTCTAAATGAGCGATATCGCCTCGCCCATTGGATACTCAGGCCAAGTCACTTTCTGACGCTTCCAGAATTTTTTTTTTTTTAATGCCTATTTTGTTTCTTCTTATTATTTTTTAATCATTACCATCTTGACATTATAGGAAACGGCCACACTTCATTAATCAGTCCCGTCCCAGCAAGTTAAAAAGGTGATTGGGAGATTAAAATAGACTGGACAGCTCAGAACACGGCAAGAAAATGACTTGGGCATTAGTGCCCACGCATAACATAAAATGGTGCAACTCCACTTGCACTTGAAACCAAGAAAGGGCTATCAAGATACCGAGGATCATTCCGTTTTCCAATAGAATAAAGATTCAATTCTCTAGAGACGATATGAGATATTTTTGTCCTGTCTTTTTTCTTTAGACAATTTAAGAGCGTTTTTTCCTCAGCTGGGTACACTTACACCGCGTCTGACACTAATTTTGAACGAAGAGTCTAGCGAGACCACGATTCTGGTCTCCCTAGCCTGTCTAGCGAGAACAGGATTTTGGTTTCCCTAGCCTGTGGTCTTGGGAGACCAGGATCCTAGTCTCTCTAGACTCGGGGCTAGGGATGTTACGAAGTGTCTAGGGAGACCAGGATTCTGGTCTCCATAGCGTGTGGTCATGGGAGACCAGAATCCTGGTCCCCCTAGCCTCTTCCAATTTTGAATGACCATCTGAAAGGGGCCACAACTCACGCAAAGTTTGACTGACTAAGTTTTCGAAAAACGTTCTTCAATTTAAATTCAAACAAAAACCAAGAAAACAAAACTAATTTTCCCAAGGCCAGTTTGAGTGGAATTGGACAATTATTTCATGCATTCACTGACACCTCGCCCGTCACTTTCTACCCTTCCCCCCTCCACCCTGCTATTGCCTCGCCCGTCACTTTCCACCCTCTCTACAATGGTATTCCCCAAGACAAGGTATTCCTGTGTTCTAATTTTAGCTGCAATACACAGGTTTAAATCAGCCGACAGCGGTGAGCTGCATACGACAGGAAGTGGTCACACCACCGGTCATGTGCTAGTGAAAAAAAGAGACCGGGGGAGAGTAGTCAGCGGCAAACAACAACAACAACAACAACAACAACAACAAAACAACCTGAAAAACGAAGGCAATAAAAAAAACCCCAACTTCGGAGCACCCTCCACGGTATTTGAAATCTACATGCCAAATTTAGTTACTGTGGAGGTCTAATAAAGAAAGCTTTTTGCGTTCAAAGGTCGAGAATTTCTGATTTAATATGTTAAATTAGTCCTAAATAAAGGGAAAGAACACATGAAGGAAAAGGTTCTGGTTGGTTATGAAAATTCCATATCTCCCTTTTAATAAACGAACCTTTCTTCTCTCCTGCCCCCCCCCCCCCCCAACGCTGATTTATTGGTTTAATAACCGGTACACTGGCTGAAAAAAAAATGGCAGGAAACGAAACTTGGCACAAACATCCTTCGTATACTAGTATTTGAAAACAATGTGTTGGCCACAAAAAAAAAAAAAATTAAAACCCAATGTGGCAGCAAAATTCAAGATGGCCGCCAAACAATCTTGCCGTTTCTCATGTCTCCCCGCTTTATAAAAGAAAAGTCAAAAGTGGATGGAATTATAAAAAGCAGACTCTTTTACAATTGTAAATTGGGCGAAACACTGAAATTTGTGTTTATCTTGAATAAGAAAATAATAATGTGTATTCTCTTGGAACAACAATCGGCCAACAAAGGACACATAGCATGTACTGCCTATTTTAGTGTTTGGCACACTTTAGTGGTGTAGAGTCTGCTGTTTGTTGTTGTTGTTGTTGTTTGTTAATTAATTAACATTCGGTCTGCTTAATTTTTTTTATTTTTGTGTGTGTGTGTGTGAAAAGCAAAGAAGCAAACTTAGAATCCAACAACAACAACAGACAAAATTAATGTGAAATCAATTCTATAGGATTATGGACTTTGCCAATTACAGGAGAATACAGCGGCATCTGTGCCTGAAAGTGACGCAGTTGCCAGGGTGCAGAGCCTAGCCCCAGTGAGCTTGCCAGATTGATAATGCAACTGTAATGATTCTTTCGCACAGTTTGTGTCAAACCAGTCTGCTCCCCGTTGGCCAGTGTGTTGGTGAACTGCTGTTGCATTTCCCTGATCCTGATCTATTCCAAGCCATGTGGCTCCACAATAATTTAGCTTTTAGGTCGTTACTTTAGGAGGCTCTAGATTTTTACACCTCATTTTTCTAGTTCTCATTTTTCTCATTAATGTTTTTGTGTGTTTTTGTGTAAGGGGTTAATTTATTTTTTTTGAAATTTGCCCGGGCAGCGGCTTTGTTAGGCCTGATTTTATCCATTTCTTATTGCCAAGGTATCATTAACGTGCTCAATTTGCACACGGACTCTCCGAGTTTTTCGTCCTTATCTGAGAAGACTAGGTCCTCGATCCTACCTACCACAGGATCAGGAACAGGAATATTTCTCCCAAAATTCCAACATTCCTGGGAATCGAACCCGGTACCTTCGGCATGAGATGATAATATTTTGTTCACCATCTGCGTTAAATATCTCACCTCACAGGTGCTGAATTTCCACCCAAGACACTTGGTTGGAGTCCATATCATCCTGGCACGGTACCTCACCAAGGGAATGAAAACGGCGTTACAATTATGTTTGACCTTGGTCCTCGCTGAGTCATGCTATGGTATTCTGGAATAGAAAATAGAACATTGATAAAATTGCCGAACATTCCATTCACAGAAACGAAATTGTGCTTTCTTTAATTGAACAGAGTACATTTTATAATCCTTTGGATGTACAATAAATTAATTATCTTGCAAATTTTTGTTTTTCTTATAGTACTGAATTTATTTTTAAGATGCACTGTGAGTGTACATCAAACAGACAACAGAATACGTATGTAGACATAGTGGGTTGAGATTGCACTGTGAATGTTCCCTCTTGATTAGATTATAAAATGTGTGAATTAGAAGTTAGGTGATCATACTAACATGTAAGTAAATTATATTGAATAGGAAATGTGTTTAAACTGCACCGTTAAAAAAATGTAAATAAACGTATTGTTAAAAATCATGAAATGTTAACAAATATATTGTCAAAGAATCATAAATAATGTAATTAACTGTACCGTCAAAGGGTTCTGCAATGTATTTAAATTGTACCACGAGAGGATTATAAAATGCAGTTGAATTGTAACGCCAAATGTTATTTAACACATTTTTTTGTTTATGTTATAGGCTAATACAATGCAGCAAGATTATACGTTTTGTATGTTACAGAATGCAACGGGAGTTTTAAAAGAGAACAAAGGACGTTAATTGAAAAGAATAAAAATTTCAGGATCACGTGCGTGACGTAAATGTATGTTAATCAGTGTTTACGTCCTCCACCATCATCAAATGACAGCGCGGTGCACCTTTGGTATAGTCTCCAAACTGGAACGGCTCAGGAAAGCGTAAGTTATGAGTGTCAGTGCCAACTGAACACACCATCCAGGAATGCACCACACGCACCCACAGGTTTGATGGGCCGACTATTCGGTTAAATCAGGTCAGTCGGTTTCCTTGAGCCCTTGCACACCAGCCAACTAGTCGGATTTCACTGAAACTTAACGTCGTGACGTCACCACCCAACTAGTTGGCCGATCAAATTCTATTGGTGCACACCCGGGTGTTTTTGGTTGTTGTTTTTTGTTGTTGTTGTTGTTGTTTATTCTTTCTCATCCTTTTTGTTTTGTGAAAATCGGGTCACTGTTTTTGTTTTGTTTTTTTAAATCAGATTAAATGCCAATATCCTGGTTTATAAATCAGTTCTGAGTAATAGATCACGATATTGTCAACTCATTTTGGGAAAACTGAAAAGTTCATCCCTCCGCACGAAAAACTCTACGGACAGCACAAAAAGGGCGTATGTCTGTACATATGTATGAGTTAAAGGATCTAATTACTTGAATGTTTTGATGAATATTAGACACGAAATTGCTCCAGATACACTCGTGGAGAACTGGGTGAATGTCACAAGAGCAGGCCTACGTGTTGACCTAATTATTAGGGTTCGTTTGTTTATGATTTACGCCCACCTAGATTTTTAATGTTTAGCTTCTGGAACGAATTGCATTTAACTAGTTGACTCATCGTCGTTGAAGAAGTGACTGCATTTTGACTGCAGTTGATGAGAGTGCCTACAGAAGGTGTATTATCAGCGGCAGTGTTTACGTTGAACAGAGTTGGTGATGGTGTTCATTCCATGTGAAGTTGATGATTCGTGGATACAAACTCTGGGAAAAAAACTAATTTTCAGGACGGACCTCGTAAGTATTTCAATCATCAGTATTCTCAAACTGTCTCTATTACACACACACAAAGTTTGTCATGTTGCGCATGAATTTTATCATTGACAATCTTGATTATTACAACAAAAATTATTGTCCTGCACAATACAAACAACCACACACAACTGTTAATTAATACCAAAAATGATAACAAGAATAATAAGAAATACTGATTCTATAATTATCGCTAACATTTGTCAATTGGAAAAACAGCTATGCTGCCAAAAAGACCTCTTTTAATCTGTCGCTGACAAAATCTGATCATTGGAACAAAAGTCCGCATAACTGTGCTCTATCAATAGGAATCATGAATAAATAGTGTAAACATCCTGCCTAATAAAGCACTATTTATCAGTCTCAATCGTTATTTAATAAAGCTAAAGGATACTGGGTTGAGTTCTATATAACTGAGAATAATTGTTTTTGAGAACAAAATATCGCACATCAGATCTAGGCAAAAAGCCTTTCGTTGTAAAGAAGAACGACAAAATGAATGTAGAATCTGAATTATCATTCAAGTTTTAAAATATAGATACAGGAAGTCTAAAAAATAAAATAATAATAATAATGTATGCACGCTTTGACTATTCGCAAATGTTCTGATACGAAGCCAGGTAGGATACTCTCCGGACTGATTATTCAAATTGAAGATTGATGAACTTATTTGAGTTATTGCTTGTGTTCAAACAGATGTCCATCCTGGCAAGATATTGATGACAACGCAGTTCAACAGAGGTGCAGACGACATTAAGCAGGAAATTTGGTGTATAGACCCTTTTCACTTCCGCGTTACGGTTGTTAGCGGGGAGCCGCACGGCTTCGAAAAGCACCGGGTAGGGAACCTCTACTTGCCTTAGTGATGGCATCTGAATTTGTGCATAGTCTAAGCAAAGATGCATTTTTATGCCGGAACCAGCACGTAACGGGTTTGTACAGTTGGGTGCCCAAAAAGAGAATGGCATCGTTCGACCGTTGTCCACCGCTTCCGCCCTACAAGTGGGGCACGCCGCCATTTTGTTTGCAAATCACGTGATATGGAAGACGGGAAATGTAAAGGGTCTATACATTTTGAGATACCCCGTAAACCTCCAGTTATTGATTTACATGAGAATTTCATTGTTTGAATGGGTACTCCCTGCGTCTATCTGTCTGTCTTTCTTTCTTCCCGTTGTATTTTGTTGTTGTCGTTTCTGTATATTATTTTCACTCCATCTTTGACATTCCAGAGGGAAAAGAATAGGAAATGGCCAACAAGAAGCAAGATTCCGCTGGTTTAGACGAGGTGTTTCTGTTGCTGGGGTGGTGGGGACACTATCAGAGATGGCAGTTCATGGTCATAATGCTTCACACTGCACCCTGCATCATACATACCGCATCAGTGATTTTCATAGGTTTGTACTCTCACCAAAGGTTCCTGATGTACGGTAGTAGGCCTAAATCACAAAGTGAGTTCCGCGGAGCCCTATGTTCAACGAGCGTTGTTCCAGGGTTCCGCGAAGGCCCTATATATCAATCGATTTACAGGCTACCATAAAAGACAATTTCAAAAAATGTATTAAACCAAAACTATGTAGGATGCTGTCAATCGCCATGCGCGGTAGTGAAGAGTAGAGCAGTAGTGAAACAATGATAAAACATGAAAGGTCTTGCGTCTGACAACGTTCAATGGGACGGTCGGTTGCACCGTTACAACTTCAGTGAGTTCTCTCTACAACACCGTGCGTGGTAGATGTTGTTTGTTCTTTTGTTTTTTGTTTTGTATACTTCTTTTATCCATTTCAGAAGCACGTCGACGCTCAGTACAGAGCCGGTCGGAGTTTTAGTCAATATTTTTATGTAGTTTTGGACTGATACATTTTTTTGAAATTGTATCGCCAATAAGGAAGATCACTGGCAGGCGAGTCAAACTCAACCTTGAACCTGAGGGGGGTGGGTGGGGGGGGGGGGGATCAGACTACGGCTAACACGTGCAGGAGCTGTTAAAGCGGGGATGTATAATAGTTTAGTTTGGCCTTTTTTTTTTTTTTTACTCAACATTTAAATTGTTACTCATCTGGTCAAAGCGTAACAGAGTCGGATCTGACAATAATTGAGACATACTTAATCTATTTAAACATAACATTCATGATTAACGTGAAGTTAATAATTACGTGCTGATGAAGTCTCCCCACCTTCCCCTCACCCTGCCTGCCCCCCCCCACCCCCCCCCCACCCCCCCACCCCCCCCCCCACCCCCCCCCCCCCACAAGACGCGAGATCAGTTCTTGTTTCTTCTAACTCCACTTTTTGCGTAACTTGAGCAATTCGACGTTAAACGTTTGCAGTTATTATGGTAAGGTACGGTCAATCGGAATTGTGAAACACTTGGTAAGTTGTAGCACAACGCCTTTTAAACAAGTTTCAAAGTATGCGTTTGTTATACCGCTTTCACACACTAAAGGTTCTCCAGGTTTTGAGAAATTGCAGATAGAAGAAACAACAACTAAGGTAGCGCTCTCCCCAATGATGATCCCCCCCCCCCCTCTCCCCCTCTCCCCCGGGGAATTTTTCTTAATTTAAATAATGATCTCTATTTGCGTAGCCAACTTTTTAAAAAATCGTTTAATCTCCTACGATCAAAACCAGGTAGAGAAATGACCCACAGGTGTGCTGACGTCAGTAGCTTCAACGTGTCTGTCAGGCTTGGGGAGACATGGGATACCTTTGACGTCATGAGCAACTCTACGGATCACCAACTGAATGTGACGTACAACCAATGTAGCATTGACGTCTTGAACTGGACAGAAACAATATACTCAACCGGCTGCACAGACGGGTATCGATACGAAGAGCGTAGAGACAGTTCGGTTGTTTCTCAGGTAGGAAAGTATCCACATGTCAGAGCCTGTGTGGCTTACATATTGTAGTCGATTTCAACTTTGAGTCTTATATAAAGTACGTGATGGGGGGATTCTATGAAGCGTAAAGTAAGTGTTGTTTTCATGTAAGTGATAACGGCAACGGAATCGCCCAAGTAGTAAAAGGAGCGAGTGTTTCCACGTGTACCGAAACGACGTGAACAACCAGCTTACGTTCACTTTGATTTTCAGTTACGGAAATGATTTAAATTGTTTGGTTTTTGTTTGTTTGTTTGTTTTCAATAAAAATGGTTGTTCTAGTACTTAAAATAAATCAAATGTAGGCTAAGTTGTACATGAAGGGGCAGGACTGCGGGCAGTTTTATTTGGCAGAGGCAAAAGGATTTGGGGGGGGTGGTTGGGGGGGGGGGGGGGTTAAAGTCTGAGATAAAGGTAAAGATGGTAGCAGTGTAGGCGTTGACAAAAGTCTTGGGCTTGGGCTGGTAATTACGGTACAGTCTGTGTTTACTTGTATAGGTGGGTAACGGTTTATTAGTCCAGGTATGGGAGAGAACAGAGAGAGGGTCGAGCGGGGGGGGGGGGGGGGTAGACTCGTGGCTTTTGTCCTCTCGAAAGCGGGGAATCTTTTTAACTAGATAGATACCGAAAGACATCCAGTTTTTGTATTGGCTTCTATATGTAAATGCTTTCACGAGTCCAGGAGACGTACAGACATTTCAGGAGAAAGATTCACAACGGATGGATATAGATATTTAGCTTATAATCAAAGCTGTGTATTTCAGTGGGACCTGGTCTGTGAAAGAGAATCTTTTTCTGACGTATCACAGACGCTACTTGCTGCTGGCATGATGCTGGGCTCAGTTGTCTTCCCTGGCATGTCGGATGCGTGAGTTATCTTCCTTTGGTGATTATTTCACATTGTAAAATATACTACCGGCGTAAATTATTGGATGTAAATGACAATAATAAATCATTAAATAAAACATTTTGCAGTAACGCATCACATTTCATCGTTGTATTCAAGGCTTAAGTTAAACAGAAAGCAGGATACGGTTAAAAGGATTAAACAATGTTGAGGACCTTGACCAGACTTAATCATCTTGAAAAAAGTTGGAGTTGAACTTATTCAGGGTCACGGCAACCCAAGAAAACTATTTTCAAAGCTGTAATTGAACGATGTAACTATATCATTCGTACAGGCAGTCACGGAAAGTTTAAAGTGAGATAGCATTATTGTGCAAACGTGTTTGTAATTATTGGGGAGGCCTACACAATGACTTTGAAATCTTCCACTTTTCAAAGTGCCTCACTCTAATTCGTAGTCTTCGGTTAACGTACTTCCCACATACGACAGCACACTTGCTGACCTTTTTGCATTAACTATATTGTTTGTGTTAGAAGAAATTAGGCATGATATAAGAATAATCCTTTCAATCGTTCATTTTTTAAATTATTTTTTTTAGGTTAGCGACCTTTCAATGCTGTCCTTAAAACAATAAATCAATCAACAAATACACAAATACAATCAGAGCAACATTAGTTATGTGTACTGAATATTTGTGATTTCTCTATCCAACAGTTTTGGACGCAAGCCTGTCCATATAATTTCTCACCTTTTCCTATTTATTGTGGCATTAGCTAATGATTTCTCTCCTGACTACATCTCCTTCGGCGTGATGAGGTTCTTCATGGGAGCGCTACAGCAGGTAGGTACACTCCGCACACCATCATGTTTACCTGCCATTGCGAGCATGCATGGAGTTATGTGTCGAGGCATACTTTTTGACATATAATATTCAGTGACAACAAAATGTGCCATAATTTAATGAGAAACTGACATAGGTGATCTAATTTTGATGACAACTCGAACTGATTTGTTATTTTAAAAAATGTGACTTTTAGAGGCAGCAGAGGTTCAACAGAGACATGTAGATTTTTACTGGAAATTCATATTCGGAATTAATGTATTTTTGTGAAAAATGAAGGGTAAACCAAAAAAAAAAAAAAAGATTCATTATGGTGATCCCTCGTATTCGAGGAGAACGTATCTGCATAGTCATTTGTGTATGCGGAGATTCCAGTGTGGATATTTGCCCCATGTCGCCAAGTTCCTTCACTGTATGCACAATCAGCGTCTTGGAAAGTTTTAAGGTGACCGTTGGAATTGAGTTTAGGTCATCGGCGACAGCAACATTTCGCTGGGGACATAGTCACTCAAATGTATTCGGAAATTGGCCACAGTTTTGTGTCAAAACTCCTGTCGTGATTATGGGGATTTCCTTCCCTTCCCAGAAATTGTGACGTATTCTCGCCTTCCAGTGCACGGCCGAGGAGCATGCATATTTGCAAAGATTTCTGTATTGGCACAGAGTTGAGCACGCCTACTCGCAAAGACAGGTTGCTATCCAAAATGAAGGATAAAAGTCGTTGGGAGAACGAAATACCTGACATTAGAATGTCCGTCGACATTAAAATTAAAATCTCGCAGGAGCACAAACTCTGTGATGTCAAATGGAATGAACCAGGTGGCAACAATGTCCAAATAATATTTTAAAAAAAGCCCCCACCAAAAAAAGAACAAAAAACCATTTGTGTAAATCCCGCCACTAAACCACTGACTCATCTGTTTGTTTTCTAGGGCACAAGTTCTGTGACCTGAAGTGAAATGAACCAGGTGGTCACATGGCCGCAAGAAAATCTCCTACTAAAAAAAATATCGTCGGTGTAAATCCACAGCTCATCCACTGATTCATCTTTTTTATTTTCCAGGGCACACGTTTAGTTGGCAACATCTTTATGATGGAACTCCTTCCTACCAAGCACCGAGCCCTGGCCGGACAGGTGGCCACTTTCTCCTGGATGGGGAGTCTATTGGTCATGTGTTTGGTCGCTTACTTGACCAGGGAGCTCAGCTGGCAGGTGTCCCAGCTCATCTATGCCGCATTTTCTTTCTACACTCTCTTCCAGTGGTGGTAAGTAAAGCCTCTGTCCTCGCCCCAGCTCTCCTGTCATGTACCTTTCCTCCTCTAGGTTTGTTCATGTGCATCTGTGGCATTTTGTTTTTATTGATTTCATTTTTCTCCTGTCAGTTTTTTTTCTCTTCCCTCACCCCACCCCCCCCCCTTTTTTTTAAATATTGTACTTGAGTTAAATACCCCCCTCCTCCCCCACCCCCTCCTCTCCTCTCCCATTTCACTTGGCATCTTTTCCATTATGCCGCTTATAATAAAAGGAAATTTACAGTACTATCTTATACGTATGTGCGCCGACACCACACCTGTATCTAATTCCATGTGTCTGTAGTATTACTCACATGCCAGGTCTTGAGCAACGATTTTCACTCCTGTACTTCTATACCGGACAGCCCCCCCCCCCCCCCAAATCTTAATTGTTTATAGACTAACCCTAAATCTATCACCCCCATTCAGGTTCACCGATGAGCCCATCAGATGGCTGGTTGCCAACAACAAAATAACAGAGGCTGAAAGAATCATAGAAAAAGCAGCAAAAGCTAATAACGTGGACTGTCACCAAGTGATGATTGTCTTCAGAAGTCAACTGGAAAAAAGAGAAATGACGTCGCCATTGGTCACTTCAGAACCGAATATTTCAGATGATGTATGGCTTATGGTAGCATCTTGATATGTGTACCATGATTATGTTTTATTCATTTGTCACTAACCATAGTATCGCCTTCAGCTTGGCCAAACTGCTCATTTCCCGGAAATAAACATTTTAGTGGGAAAGGGTTAAAACTGTTCTGTTACAAACTGATGAACAGCAGAGAGTTGGTTTCAACACTGCGTGTTACTGCTAGCCCTCTAGGCGCCATGTATCACCATCGATACACAGAAATTTACCACTCGGCTGCAGTTCCCACAAAAACTCTAGGCGAGAAAAGTTATTTCTAGGAATTTGTACAATTATTATACGCTAAATCAACCAAATAAGCACTCGAACCTCTTATAAATAAATATGTGCCATAAGAACAAATTCTCCCAGTCAAAATGTTCTAACAAGCAGAAATGGGGGCGGGGTCTAGAGGGTTTGCAAACTGTCTGATTGTGTGCCATGGTGGCTGGTGAGTGGGTGGCGTCGCAGCCACGCAATCGGGGGACAGGCGGGCTGCGCCTAGTTCCTTATCGGAGGCGCGGTTTAGCAGCGAAATGAAGCTACACTCTTTCTGCGCATGACAGGTCGCGGGATAAGCACGCCTTGCCACTGGTCGACGTTATTTCTCGCATGGTCTGCATGACAGAAAACAGACGCAGAAGACAGTAGAAAAACATATCGTCACATCTCTAAATTTTATTATGTAAAGGTCATCTAAGATTGCAATGGCCCAAGTCTTTCCCCATTCTAACTCGAAGGGGCCAAAAAGGGAAAACTGAAAATTTTCCAAGATAGGCGGTCTGGCCACGACATGGCGGACGACACGGTATTTGAATTAATAATTTCTGTTTACCTTGACTTACATCTGTACCATGAAGCGGAGACATGCAGTTTTCACGAATTCGTTGTCCCAGATCCTTGTATTGTCACAGAGCTAGTGAGTGAAGAAGGCACAAAAAAGGAGAAGTGATAGCGGCGTGGTTGAACCTCGGGTACGAATGCTCAAGTCAGAATGTTAATTTAAGTTAGCAATGGTCTCTACTGAAAGACGAAGCGGTTGTACGGTTAAGCGAGCTGGTTTCCTTCATCCTGTCTTGGCTTTTGGTGGCGGGTTCGATCAGTGGCCGAATCATTTCTCTTCCTTTTCCCTTTCACTCCTGCATTTCTGAGCATTAATTAGGCATTATGATACTTCTAAAAGTGTCACTGTTGTCTGATTTCCTACCCAATTATGTAGGCAGTTCACCCAACGGGTACAAGCACGAAGGCGGTGGAGAAGTCAGCCAGGCCTCAAGCAATGGAGGCCAAGAATGAAATGCCAATATTGGCTTTAATAAAGAACAGACGCATGTTGATTGTATCATCTATTACATGCTACATGTGGTAAGTGGTGTGACTAGTCTAGAGCAGGTCGGATAGACGGACAGACATAAAGTATGTGAACTTGGAGGGGAGAGGGAAGGGCTGCCGGCGGTGTGTAATAAGAGCACATTGGTGTGTGTGTGTGTGTGCGGGGGGGGCGGGGATTCTGTAGTGCATGTTTACGTTCGGTAATGTTTTTTTAAATCTAGGCCATGCTTCTAATGAAACAACAATCCGTGGAATAAGAGGGGAGAGGGAGAAAGGGGGTGAAACTGAAGCTAAGAAAAGCCTGGGGTTGGGTGGGGACAAAACATCGCCAATATCGACCATCTTTACGTTTGGCCCCCACGAGGTAAAAAATGGCCAACTGTTGATAAAAATATAATGTGTGTTTATAGTCCCTGAAAGAAAAAAAAACATGGCTTCAGACTTAGTGAAACCCCCAAAAATGGGAATTTTTAGACAAACTTCTTGACACAGCCATGCTAAGTATGAACCTCTCAAGAATGCCACCAATGTTTTTTTTTTGTTTTTTTCAAAGAAAGGAACTGCTCTTGGCAAGGGGATGGAGTGGAGGAAGGGTTGGTCTGTTAAAAGTTTTAAAAAAAAAGGCTTTAGTAATATAGTTTGAATATTTGCCATGAGAAGCCATAAGTCATGAAAGAACAGTCTTTCCGTTCTGTCCTCTGTGTCCTTTAGTTCTCTTTATTGTCCATGTGTTGAAATTCTCAACAATTTCTGTTCTTTATTCCTCTGGTGTTGTTAAGGTCATCATCATACCTGATGGACGAACTATTATTATTATTATTATTTGCCAGTAAAATATACTACAATGGTGCTGAAGACTGATTTTTATTCGCCGTGACCGAGTGTCTTAGTCCAGAAGGAAACCACTGTTTAAATCAGGAATTGCCACAAAAGTTTATAATCTGCAGACACTGACCAGGTACAAAATGTAAAAAAAAAAAAAAAAAGAGTTCATCTAAAGAGGAAAAACCCATCATGATGATGTTAAACAAGAAGCGCCCCCCCCCCCCTCAACTGATCATTGCTTTACACACATCGTACGATGCCCAAAATGAATAATTTTGTTTTGTATTTTCTCGGCTAACATTTTCCAAGTTTCCTCCATAGGTGTGAAAATGATGTTTACTCTGAACAGTTTCTCTTTGGAACAATCAATACTTGTCTTGGTATTGAGAAACGCTAACGCATCTTGGGCAATGGCACAAGATGCATTAGCGTACTAAAAACACTAAAAACAACACATCATACGAATCTCAACAACACTGACGTACGAGTAGATGTACTACATTTTTGTAGTAGATGTGAATTTAGAACAGGGAGTTCAATGGTCTGACTTTCGAACGTGGAGTTGGTAGGCGCTCCTGATTTCCTTCTGTTCTATCATTCTACTCTAATCTCTCATTTATCACCTTGCTTCTTCCTAGCACAGTGTGGCAGTTATCGTGTCCAGCTGCTTTCTCTCATTCAATTTTAAAACTGAAACTGACTCCGCAGGTTTGCGGATAACTTAACATATTACGGTTTGCTGATGATGTCATCATTCCTGACTGACAGCTTGTACCTGGGGTTTTTCCTGAATATTCTGACGGAGATACCGGCGGCTGTAGCCTTTGCTGTCTTAGACAAAAGGTAAAACACTAAAGTAGAATGCCGCCCAAATATTCTTCAAGTGAACGTGGGTATGTGGAGAGAATTATTGCGGCCAGATGTCATTTTTTGCAGCAAACTATGATGTCGCTGGCCCTATCATGAAAGCGCACGTGGCAAGGACCGACCGAAGTTTACAGGAGAGGAAAAAAAAGTACTTGATAATAGACGCATTTTTTCTTAAATATGTTTTTAGTTGCACGACTAAAATATTGAACCTATATTTAGCCCCGTCCTCTTTAATTTAAATCAACATAGAAAACAGAAAGGAGTTTATAGAATAATTATTTGGCTAAAAAAGAAAAAAAATAATGTTACCTGTAGTTCCCCGAATGCACTTTTTTGGCATTTTCGCAACAGGCCCAACAGCTTGTTTGATAAAGTAACTTCTGTTTTTCCCACAGACCTTAATTCTCAATGAAAATCTAACAACGAAGACCTCTGTCCTCTAGCTTGGCTGGAATCATTTCTATGACAACGCGTAGGTCCCGCCTTATCATACCATAGACCTGAAGAAATTCCAAGTGTAGGCTCGAGTACACAGACTTGGCCTCTTGGCAATAAAATTGATATTCTGTTCGTAATTCAACTTAAAAGGATATCAGTTTATTTCTATTTCTTTCACACAGACATCTCGGACCTTTGGGTTCAGAGTCATGGCTGCAAAATGGCCACTCATTCTCTTTTCTCGATTGACAATGAACGTTTTTGAAACATCTAACATTTCCTGAGGCGGGCATGAAAAAAACTGAGAACAGTTAGGGTAAGAGTAACTCTCGTTTCTTGACAAAAACAAAAAAAAAAAAAAAAAAAAGCAAACAACATTCAAGACGAATTTCTTGCTGTTTTGTCTTTGTGTATACATGTATTCGTATTTAGTGAAGACTTTTTGCGAAGTGCAGCCAAATAAACTCCCGGCAGGCTTTTTTGTGACCATTTAATGGTGAATTTCACGGGGAAAAAAATGTTAAAATTCTCATGTTACCTCCCCCAAAACATCCCAAAAAAAACGTCATATGACCGGCAAGCCAAATGTAATCCGAATCCTAATCCCTGCACTTGTCTAAAATACACTGGCAAACACCATCCAGGTTAGAAATGTGGCCCAGACACAGTGACTTCGAGATCAGCAACACAAAAAAACAACACATCATACGAATCTCAATAAGACTGACGTACGAGTAGATTCAAATTTACCCTGTTGGTATTCCATAATTTGTCAACAGGTTAGGTAGAAAACCTTGCAAAGTAATAATTATTTCACACGTTGGCAGTGGTGTCGCTGCTGATAGCTACCATTTTGTCCAGCACTTCTGTTGCTGGTGAGTTTGTCACAAATCCCAGACTGGGAGATGTAATAGTTTATGACAGGACGACAATCACGAACAAACAAGTTTAACACTTAACAAAACAATCCATCAGACTCACACATTTATTAAACATAATTGTACATATAATAGCGCAATTACATATATTATATTATTGAAATGACTGCCGTACAACGGCCTTATTCTCACACACACGCTCCCTCGGATCCACAATCCGGTAGTTACTCCTAAAGGCACTTCGGCCTCAGCCTCTCCCCTCAGGGTCTTAATAGTACATTAATGATTCACTGGCACCGCAGTCTCTCAATATCACCTTCCTATTATCATACCCCTTAACACTCCCCTAGCACCTCAGCAGGGCAATAACACATTATTATTTCCATAGCCATCAACATGGCAACAACATGGTATCAGTTCACTAGCCTATCAACATGGCAACAATATAGTATCTCATTCACTCTCATATCTACGTCCCTGTCCGTGGCCTGACTGCCACGACTTTATGTGCCTCTACTGTCCTGCACTGACAGCCTCACTTCTGGCCTATGTGTGGCCTCCGGCCCTATGCTGGCCTATCCCCTGTGCTCATCGAGGTGGCTCTGCGGCCCGTCCCCGACACCAGTCATAACTGGAAAGACTCTCACTAGTCTTCTCGACTGCTTCCTTTTATCTCTGCCCGATGGGCTATTATTCACAGATCCGCTCCCTAGGACCTTCTAACTTGCAGTGATAGTTATACAGCGCTTTCGCCTCCTTCAGACCCCGCCCCACTACTCACAACAGCACGCTTAACTTGCTGTCTACTGTGAGCCTTTCTTACTCTACACCCGCTCTGTAGCAATCCCCTTAATTGCACTCACTCCACTCGTGACATCATCCCCCACCCCAAAAAAATTAATGCAATTAATTTCAAATCGCATCAAGATGACTGTCAACGAGTGAGCGTGAGCAATACCTACACTAAAAAAAACTGACCTAGCAGTTCCCCTAGTATATAAAATACCGAAATCAGGGGAAAATATGGGGATCAATATGGTCTGAAATATGCATATATGTGTCACCTCATGAATAGCTAACTAAACACAATATCTAATACAGAATCAAAAACCATTCAACCTATCAACCATTCTTCATATCATATATTTTATAATGTCAATATTTTAAAGTCGACTCATTCACACAGATCCTGTCAATGTTCCTGTCCTCCGATGTATAAGCTGCTGAAATCTTCCCCTAGGCTCGACTAAGGTAGTCGGCGATATGATTGCTGGTTCCTGGAATTGGTTGAATAACGAAGGTGTACGGCTGTAAAGCCAATGCCCATCTAGACAAGCGTGGGCTGGACGAACGATTCTTCGACAAAAATGTCAGTGGCTTGTGGTCCGTCTGGATACAAAATTCTCGTCCCATGAGATAACGTCCTAGTTTCTGGACGGACCAGACAATGGCAAGACACTCACGCTCTATCACAGAATACTTTCTTTCTCTCTGCAATAACTTCCTACTGACATAACATACAGGATGGAGACATTCGTTCTTCTCCTGTAGAAGACAAGCGCCGACACCAGAGTCCGATGCATCCGTTCTGAGGATAAAATTAGATCGAAAATCGGGTAATATCAGAATGGGTGACGATGATAATGCTGTCACCAAATTATCAAATGATGTCTGACATTCAGACGTCCACTGGACCTTATCGGGTTGTCCCTTCTTAGTAAGGTCAGTAAGAGAAGATGACAAGGAGGAAAAATTTGGAATGAACTTTCTGTAATAATTTAAAATTCCCACTAAGCTTCTGACTTGTTTCTTTGTTTTTGGGATTTGCAACCCTACTAACTTGTCAATTTTTGTTACTTCAGGTCTCTGAACGCCTCTACCCACAATATGTCCTAAGAATACTATCTCTGGACATGCCAAATCCATCTTTGCGGGTTTAGCAGTTAACCCAAAATGACGTAATCGTTGAAAAATTACTGTTAGTGTCTGAATATGATCAGACCATGTCGACGTATGGCATGCTATATCGTCAAAGAATGACACGACATTAGGTATGTCCTTCAACACTAATCTCATTAATCGTGCAAACGTCGCTGGCGCGTTTACCAACCCAAATGGCATGACCTTAAACTGGAATAATCCAATGGGCGTTTGGAACGCCGTGTATTGTTTAGACTCCTCAGTGAGCGGGATTTCCCAATAACCTTTCGTTAAATCTATCTTGGAAAACCACGTGGACCCGGCCAATGAAGCTCTATTAATTCCTCCTGAAACGGAATAGGCTCCCTATCGCCTACCGTAATAGTGTTCAATCTTCGAAAATCAATACAGAACCGCACCGATCCATCAAGTTTTTTCACGAGGACGATGGGTGATGAATACGGCGATGTTGATGGTTCTATCACATCTAACTTCAACATTGACTCCACTTCCTTTATGACTCTATCTCTCGAAGAAAAAGGCAACGGATACGGTCTAAGAAATACTGGCTTATCCGAAGTCAACTTTATTTGGTGCTGGATCACCGTAGTGCGACCCGGCAAATCCGTAACAACATCCGGGAATGACGCTAACAGGGTCTCAAGTTCCCTACTCCTTGAACTCGTAAGGTCAGGGTTAATTTTTACGTCCCTGTAACCTTGTGTCGGAGTTAACTCCGGCAATTGAATTTGTAACTCCTCCTGCGCCTCGGTGTCGCTTACGTCACAGTCCAACTGGTCTACGACCCCCGTACAAGCAGTAGAGAAGACAGTCTCCTCTGGTCTTGTCTGTGCACACAGATACTGTGGTCTCTCATAAAATCTCTGTAGCATATTAACATGGAAAACCTTACTCGCTCCATCAATGTGGATAGCGTAATCTACCTTTGAAACAACTCGCTCAATAACATAAGGACCTTTCCATGTCATCAATAACTTATTATGGTCCGTAGGTAACAACAACAGAACCTTGTCTCCTGGCTTAAAAATTCTCAGTTTGGAACCTCTGTCTTTATAGTCTTTTGCTCGTTTCGAAGCGATACCAGAAGCTTCTTCCGCTATAGTGCGCGCTGAAGATAGTCTTTCTCTTAAATCAACAAGGTACTGAAACCTTTTTAAACGGTTCCGAAACCGTGGGGATCTTTTGACGAGGAGCCTGGGGTGAACGACCCTTATGCGTCGTCTTTTGGCACGCACTGCACGTCTTACAATATAAACGTACATCTCTGTATACTGACGGCCAATAAAAATCTTTCAGAATTCTCTGCTTGATTCTAGCACTTCCCATATGACCCGCTAATGGAACATCCTGGGCCAGACGCAATACTGTAGCAATCAACGACCGTGGCACGACGACCTGCTTTTGAACGGAAGCCACTGTGACGTACATACGGAACAGAATGCCCCCCTGGACAAAAAAAGAAGATGACCCGTTCTTATATCTCCTCGTTTTCTCGGTTCGCGCTTCCCCAAAGCATGGGTTTAATGATGGGTCCTCCCTTTGTAATTTCGCCAAGCGCTCTGGCGTGATATCTAGGTTGACCGCTGGCGTAGCCAAAGGTCTAATCTTGTCTTTATCGGCTACCCGTCGGCGTGTTTCGACCGCGGCGCAAAAGTCAATACCTTTTGATTGCGACCATGCTTGCACGTTCTCATCGGAAGGGGAAACTACCCGTGATACATTCCCAATGATGAGCTGGGCGCCTGGAAAACAACCAACGACTGCTTCGACTTCCCCGCTAAGGAAAGGTGTATCTATCATTATTTTTGCCATGGGTAATTTCTCAATGGCCCCCGAAAATTGGATGCACGGGACAGTCTCACCTGTAAGCTGTGAATCCCGAATGCAGTCCCTATGCACTCCCACAACGGTAGATCCTGTATCTCGTAAAACCGAGACCGGTTCGTCCCCAACAAACCCCGGATAAACCCTAAGACCACCTCCTGTATGACATGAATTTATGACGGGGATCTTTCTCCCACAAGGTAAAATACCGGAAGATAATAACTTCTCACAACTGGGACACTTAGAATACTGTCCGCCTCCGTTGTCCGATGTAACACACGCAGCCGCATGATGAAATTTATTTGGGGAGCATGGACTGGAGCTACTGTCCACGTTCGCCGCTATCCTACCTGCCGGGCAGTTCACGCTGATGTGATCTGCTCTTCCGCAGTTCCAACACTTCGCGGCCCTACACTCGCGCGAAAAGTGACCCACGCGTCCGCAAGTCCAACACTCCGCTCCCTGTGCTGCTCTAGGCCTGGGTCCCCGTGACCCATCGCGACCGGAACTAGAGTCCCTATGCCGTCGGTTATCGGCAAAGGTTACAACTCGCCCCCGGCCATTACCGCGACCTAGCCCTCCTGCTCGGTCAAACTTACCGGATCCATATGCCGGTGATTGGTGATAGCCCCTACGCTGCCCCTGGGCTTGCCCGCTATAGGCACCACGCTGACGCGACCTGTCCCTAAGTCCTGCCGGCGACCCCTCGACAACGGCGACGTACCCAGCATCTTGGACGTATGCCCTGGCGACTGGTTTGGACGGATGCGCCGTACGGTATGCCTCCGCCAACTTAGACGCCTCCTGCACCGTCGCGGGTTCGTTCTCTTTCAGGAAAGCCACCAGATCTTTGTGGCACGACGCGTACAGCTGGTCACGGATCATTAAGTCTTTCAGTTTAGCAAAATCCGCGCCCACATGCGCCAAGTCTACCCAGTTCGCGAAATACTCAGTTAGTCTCGCGACGAAGGCAGCAAAGTCCTCCCTGGTATCTGCACGTGCTCGCCTAAACTGCTCCCGGAAATATTCCTCGGTACGCGCAAATCGGCGAAGCAGCAAAGCCTTCAGCTTATCGTAATCTTGCACGTCTTCGCGCTGTAGCTCTTTAAAGTAGGTTAACGCTCGCCCCTGCAATAGCGACGCCAGGTACGTGGCCCATAATTCCTTATTTTCCCCCCATTGCAATTGTGCGTTCAGTTCGAACCTGTAAAGGAAGGCGTCTATGTCGTCCTTCCGGTCGTCGAACGTAGGGAGCTTAATCCTAACGCCACCTTTATTGGGTACCTGCCGCTCAACTGTTTCTGTTGGCGCACTCTTTTTGATTTCCAACTCCGCTATTCTTACTCGCGCGTCTGTCTCCCGCTCTTGAGCTTCTATCTCCTTTAACCTTATCTCCCTTTCCTGCTCCCTATCCTGTCTCTCCTGTCGCTGAGCTTCTAACTCCTTTAACTTAAACTCTCTTTCCTCTTCCTTATCCTTAGCCTCTCTCTCCTGCTCCTGAGCCTTAGCCTCTTTTTCTCGCTCTCTATCCTTAGCACGCTCATCGCGCAAATCCGCCTGCTGTTCTTTAATCCAGCCGCGTAACTCCTCTCCCTCCAGGCCAAGTTCCTTACCCAACTTCATTAGTTGTTGGAGTTCCGCCATTTCACAGATTTATGGTTATGGTATGTATAAAAAAAAACGGCTAACCTGTCGGTATGATACTAACGACACGACCAGAGACCTGAGATCACACCAGATATAACAATACCCAGTTGTCTCAAATACAATTCAGAAATTTACCTTTACAGCAAAACTAATTCTATATCTATAAAATGTATGCACTATTAATTATAAAAGAAAATAGAAACGACAAGAATGAAGAAATACAGTAGAAGGACCACAAGTACGTCAAGGACAACGAACCAGACTAGGACAAAGCTTCTACAAAAAAAAACTATAATGGAAAAAAAAATGCAACCTACTACACCGATTACACAACAAGGTACGAACAAGAACAGAGTCTGAAAAAAAAAGAACGTATCTATAGATAGGTAGAAAGAGGGACAAGAGAAACGTCTTCCTAAAACAACGAGGAAGATAGAACGCTACAATCTAAACAAAAATACAGGTCCCTACAGAACTGGTCACTGTGATGAACGAAGTTCCAAAGTTTACCACACCTTTTTAAAAGGATAAACTAAGTTCAACACAGCAAACCCGCGCCACCGCCCGTATAACCTATAACGACAACAACAGCAAAAACAGAGAAAAAGACAGATTAAAGGAACAGCCCAAAATCCAGGGCACAAAAATTTTGACTTTCACTTAACTTTTGAAATTTTGAGTAAAACTCCTCCCTTTAATCGGAGCTCTGGCTGCTTGTCTCCTCAGGCTGCACGCACACACTCTGGAAAGTTTAAATACACATTAATACCTATTCATAGCAATACATGTATCAATACATATTCATCAATATACATAAATCATATCATGAAATGTCCATTCATCCAACGAACAAGACAGCACAAATACCTACTACTAACTAACTACAACTAAATATTACGAAAATGGACGAGTCACAATGGACGAGCCCCCAATGTCACAACGGACGAGCCCCCAGTGTCACAACGGACGAGCCCCCAATGTCACAAATCCCAGACTGGGAGATGTAATAGTTTATGACAGGACGACAATCACGAACAAACAAGTTTAACACTTAACAAAACAATCCATCAGACTCACACATTTATTAAACATAATTGTACATATAATAGCGCAATTACATATATTATATTATTGAAATGACTGCCGTACAACGGCCTTATTCTCACACACACGCTCCCTCGGATCCACAATCCGGTAGTTACTCCTAAAGGCACTTCGGCCTCAGCCTCTCCCCTCAGGGTCTTAATAGTACATTAATGATTCACTGGCACCGCAGTCTCTCAATATCACCTTCCTATTATCATACCCCTTAACACTCCCCTAGCACCTCAGCAGGGCAATAACACATTATTATTTCCATAGCCATCAACATGGCAACAACATGGTATCAGTTCACTAGCCTATCAACATGGCAACAATATAGTATCTCATTCACTCTCATATCTACGTCCCTGTCCGTGGCCTGACTGCCACGACTTTATGTGCCTCTACTGTCCTGCACTGACAGCCTCACTTCTGGCCTATGTGTGGCCTCCGGCCCTATGCTGGCCTATCCCCTGTGCTCATCGAGGTGGCTCTGCGGCCCGTCCCCGACACCAGTCATAACTGGAAAGACTCTCACTAGTCTTCTCGACTGCTTCCTTTTATCTCTGCCCGATGGGCTATTATTCACAGATCCGCTCCCTAGGACCTTCTAACTTGCAGTGATAGTTATACAGCGCTTTCGCCTCCTTCAGACCCCGCCCCACTACTCACAACAGCACGCTTAACTTGCTGTCTACTGTGAGCCTTTCTTACTCTACACCCGCTCTGTAGCAATCCCCTTAATTGCACTCACTCCACTCGTGACAGAGTTCATTAGCTAGTATTTATTTTTTGGGGGGGGGGGGGTAGGGGGGGGGCGTAAAGTGAAGTTAGTGAGATTGGGATATCCATACAAACTGAAATATAAACAATTCTGTGAAATGAAACGGATATAAGATTATAAATTATATAAGAATTAAGATAATTCATTTCTTGAAGTGAGATACAATTTGTATAAATATGCATTATAATTTGATAAATGAAAAGAAAAGCAAGTGGCAACTACCATTCAAAGTGACAGAGGACGGGGAAAGAAAATGCATAATTATCTAATAAAAGGTAGATAACTTTATTTCAGATCACATGATATTATATAACTATCACTGGTAACAGAAATTGTAGGCTATTTACCCAAACGTTAATGCATCCTTTGTAAATTAAGCGAAACATAAAAATGAAGACTTTGCAATTAATTCGGATGTTTGGATGAGTTTCTGTTGTTTTAAATTGAATGGATGCCGTGCAAAGCATACCGGTTAACATCACAAGTTTGAGTGATGTAAATAAAACCAACCAATAGATGACTATTGTGAAAGTAATCTCATTTAACTACGTGTATTGCAGTATTGATGGAGTTTCCCAGCATTTCAGTCGTGTGCTTATAGGTTACATGATATGGTTGGACATTGTCAGATTTCAGTGTCTTATTTTCCTTTACCATTCTAAATGCAGGTTTTTCTTTCTTTGTGTGTGCTTCCAAGTGTATGTGTGTGTTTGTGGGCCTGTGCATGTGTGTTTACATCTGCGTGTGTTTGTCTAATAATATTGTGTGTATGCAGGTGCATAGATATTACATACCATGTTAAAATTATTATGGCACTACAAAAAAAAACAACAACAGTTACACCTTTTAAAGCCACGCATTAGAAATCGCGAACAATCTTTACAATAAATCACAAATGAAGAAACAAGAAAGAAACTTTACAATAAATCACAAATGAAGAAACAAGAAAGAAACTTTACAATAAATCACAAATGAATAAACAAGAAAGAAACTTTACAAATCACGAATGTTCTTTACTGTTTCTAACCCGGGGCTTTACAACCCCGCTTTTTTGGGGGGGTGGGGGTTACATTTAAACTTTGTTCCAAGCTCTGCTGTGATTCCACACATTTTCTGGGTTTTTTTTTTTGTGGTTTTTTAAAATTCGTCTATACCTAGGAAGTGTTCCGGGCATGAAGATAGTGATCCTGTGTATATCACTACTGGGCAAGTTTGCAGTGTTCATTAGCTGCGCTGCTATGTGGCAGTACACACCAGAACTGTTCCCGACCAATCTCAGGTGAGATACTACCTTTTTTGACTGGGAAAAACACAGATTTTAACACTGCAATCCACATAGGCCTGACTGTCGTATCCGAAGTTTCTGAAATTTGGAAAAATAATTTAAGACAGTCAGATGAATGTAAAAGGAATATAACCCATTGCCCACTTCGTTGAAGAGACAAAGTTATCCATGTGCAAGTAGTTTTATCTTATATGAAAGAAAGGAAGAAAAAAGAAAGAAGGAAAGAAAGAATAAACATGTAGAAAGAAATAAAGAAAACAACCAAATAAATCAGGACATGAAAATATAATTCATTAATTGGTGAATTATGTAAATCCGATGGACACAAATAACGAAGATGATTATCACAATGACAGCATCACATTTATTGTTTTCTTTACTATATGAGCATTTGTTGTACAAACTTGTGTCTAACTGCAATTAGTTTAAGTTGGGAGTGTGGATCTAAATAGATGAAGATAATATTACTGGACTAAGTATAAAAACAACCTTCACTTTTCTATAACTATTTAAATGACACTCCGAAAACGATGGTAATTCAAAATTATGCATTTCCGGCATTTAAGACATTATACGTAATGACAGTAAATGGTAATGTTGATGTATATCTGCTGCCGCTTTTGTTTAAGTTAACTTTACATAAAAGTCAATACAAGTAACCTGTTTGTGTCACTTTATAATTCAATACCTACAGAAGATACAAACAGCACATTGTTACTTCACAGTTAAAAATGCGTAACAAAAATTAGAACAACCTATGGTGTTACTTCATAATTTAGCACATTATAAAGGTTGTAAACAACCCATTAATGTTACCTCATAGTTCAAAATACATATTATACAGTGTAAATGACCTACTTGTGCTCCTGTATGGTCCAATACATAACAAAAGTGTGCAAACAACCCATTAGTGTTGTTTTATTGTTGAAAATACCCAACAAAACTTGAAACCCATCGATTGATGTTTACTGTATAGTTCATAATACAATTTAGAAAAACAACAACAACAACTGAAGAAGAAGAAGATCAAGGCGGCACTTTACTTATCCGGAGACTGGTAGTTTGGTTGCACAGCTACATCATAACTAATTCATACACACGGACTCTGCCTGTTGGTGTTACTTCTTAAACAGAGGCATAAAAACGCATTGTAAACATTCCACGGTGTTATCTTACCGTTCCGAACATGTTTTAAACAATCCATTGATGTTACGTTTGTAGTTCAAGATATAACAAACATTGTAAACAATCTATTGATGTTACGTTTTAGTTCAAGATATAACAAACATTGTAAACAATCTATTGATGTTACGTTGTAGTTCAAGATATAACAAACACTGTAAACAATCCATTGATGTTACGTTATAGTTCAAGACATAAACGTTGTAAACATTCCATCGGTGCTACTTTATAGTTCAAAATACACAAAGGAAGCTGTAACGGCAAATATCCTAGATATTGCACTTTCAGAAACACCGGACTCGGAATCTCGGCCATAGCTGGTAGATTTGGCATGCTGTTGTCACCGCATTTCAGAACATTCGTAAGTTTTGACAAATTCTGATTTATATCCTATCAGCCGACTCTCAATTCATTTTTGTCTGTACTGTAAAAACTCGTTAACATAATGGAACTCTTGTTTCTACTCTACTTTTCCTATATCTGTCCGTATGTCAGTCTGTTGGTCTGTTTGTTTGTCAGTATATCTGCCTCTGTCTCCCCTCCCCCTCTCTCTCCTTCTCTCTTTCTCTCTCTCTCTCTCTCCCCCCCCTTCCCCCCTCTCTCTCTTTCTTTCTCTCTCTCTCTCTCTGGTAACCACTTTTTGCTTCTGTGAAATTTCTGTCCCCTACATCCTCGAATCTGATCTACTATCAACTCCTATGTCACCTACCAATTCTATTAATCATTACATGCATGTGTATTGGCAACAATAATAATAATACCATTACTCCCGTTGTTTGTCGTTCATGGACGTCACATACCTTGGGGACCTGGTGCAGTGTTCTGTGGAGTGGGACTGCTGGTGCCTGTCTTGGTCTACTTTCTACCTGAGACCCGAGGTCAAGAGTTGCCACAGACATTGGCCGATATGGACAGGTGGTTCGACTCACGGGGCAAGGGCAGCAAATCCACAAAAGACCGTGAAAGAACTTGATGAGGAAATGCTATCTTTATGTGTTCATGAACTTTCACTAAGCTCTATGTATTGCATACAAATAGGAAATCTAAATCGCGACTTTAGTTTTTGTTTGTTCCAACTCCACTTTTTGCACAACTGAGAAATTTGACGTTAAACGTTTGCGACTTTAGTATCATGATAAGTTAGAGTTAGAATAAGTAGGCGCTGTGAAACTGGTTGATAAGTGCCATAACGCAGTTTAAACAAGTGTCAAAGTATGCATTTGTTACACCTGTTCTACAAACTAAATGATTTCCAGTTTTTTGCCCAGAAAATGAAGATAGAACAAACAAAAACCAAGGTCGGGAAATGTCAGTTTGTCTATTTTTGTTTACATTTAGGGCAGTGCCTGATTTACACTTTAAACAAACTTGGGGATCCCTTGTAATAAAGTTAGGCTAGACGATCCTACGAAGGCGGGCCTACCTACTGTCGCCACAAAACCATACCAAATTTAAGAGTGAAACATAGGAATTTGTGTGGTTTTGTAAAATAATTTATTATATATGCCTTAAGAATTTTTATTACTCACCTAGGTATAAATGAATTAATGAAAATTTAACCTCCCCCCCCCCCCCCCCCACACACGCACACGCACAAAGTCGCAGAAACTTCACGTGGGCCCTTCGAATTTGGTTTATGCTAAATCTTTTTTAAAAAAGAAGAACATGACTAGAAGGAGATGAAGAGAAATTAATGCAACAAAATGAAAAAATGTCTGAATGAAATGATGTTTTTATTGTGAAAATTTTTTTTTTAGGATCAATGTAATAACGTTGTATTTATTTTTCTCTCTAGCTTCTCTTGTTCTTCAATGTCTTCTAAACTAAAAATCTGAAAAATAATTCGAAGTATATCTCTTCAGCGACTGACAAATTTTGTTTTCTTCCTATGTCTTTGTCTGCCTCCTATTGTCCCATCTCCTTCCTTTGGCTACTGCTGGAATCGTGACACATTTTAGGAATAACCTCAAAGAGAAAGAGAGAGACAGAGAAAGAGGGAGTAAGAGAGAGAGAGAGATGAGGAGGAGAAAGAGAGAGAGAGAGATGAATAACAAGCTGGAAAAGAAGACCAAATAGCAAATACAGGGATCTTTCTATCAAGAATTACACGCAGATCAGAATGGAGAAAGACAGAGAAATATAGATTTTGAAGATTGAAAAATTAGTTACATGAGAAAGAGAGAGAGAGAGAGAGAGAGAGAAAGAAAGAGAGAGAGAAGAGAAGAGGAAGGAAGAGTAGAGCGACAGAGAGAGCAGTGAGGAATATATAAATGGCATGCCGGAATGGGGTGTGGGGGGGGGGGGGGGCGTTCTCACTGCTCCAACGTTAGCTCAGACAATGAATACAATATTCATCAGAAAAGAATTACCTGATTGTACACGTATTACTGAAAGTAAAAAAAAATGCTTGTAGCATCTGCGGGCTACCCCTTGCCCTCCCCCGGTTTTGTTATTGTGCTGGTGGCTGAGCATGTGTCCACTACTTTTTTCATTTTATTGTTGACAACCGCCAGAGTGTACTCTACTCCGTGACCTGACCTTCTTTTCTAGTGAGTAGTTTTTTTCCTCGCTCGCTTGTTGTCAGGTGTTTTGACTCATTCAGTAAATATTAGTATGTTCCCGAATATTCGATAACGTTGTGGATACGAATGTTTACGCCAGATTTGGCCTTGAGTGATGTAACCTGATGACGTATTGATGCGTGATTGGTTAGTTTGTGCGAGGGCAAAGGTAACGTTTATTTCGGGAACTTTCTGTAGGAATGTTTATATATATAGACCTGTGTGAGTGGTTGGTCGGTGAGTAAGTGAGTTTCCTTTTGTGTGGCGTAGATATTTAGTTTCGCTGGTGTCTTCCTAGTAATTTATTGTTCACTATACAGTTATTAAACTTTAGTATTATTTAATCTATCGTCGGATCTCGTGTTTATTTATTTTACAGCTGTAATAGTTTCGTTTTCTAAAGGGTTGTAGTTAGATCAACTAACTCCCCCCTACTATAACGCGCTAGAACAACCTCAGCTGTTACATATTGGGGGCTCGTCCGGGATCCGACCATATTCGAGCGGACCAGATCAAAATTACTAGATTTATTTACATAGTTTATTGTAGAATATCATCGACAAGCTATCTACAACATGTCGGAGGTTATTGGAAGGCTTAGCCAGGAAGCGGACGCTATGGAGCTCACTGGGCAGGAGAGACGGGACTACCTCCGTGAAGGCCTAGAAAGAGAAAGACAGCTGGAGGCTCAACGACAGGAGAAGGAGGCTGAACGACAGGCTCGGGAGAAGGAGGCTGAACGACAGGAGAAGGAGGCTGAACGACAAGAGAAGGAGGCTGAACGACAGCTGGAAAGGGAAAAGATGAACCACGAGTTGGAGATAGAGAGGATGCGCCAGCAACGTGGAGGCAACGACTCAGCGCAGAAGACCGACGACCACGCCAGTTCTAAGAGACCCAAGCTACCTGCATTTCAGGACAAGAAGGACGATCTGGATAGCTGGTTGCTGCGGTTTGAGAGGTTTGCCGAGACAGCTGAATGGCCCAGATCCACCTGGACGACATCACTGTCTGCCCTGCTGACCGGGAGAGCTTTGGAGTGCTTCTGCAGACTACCGATCGACGAAGCCAAGGACTACGACAAGGTCAAGGAAGCGTTGCAGAAGAGGTACAACCTGTCAGAGGACGGATACAGACTCATGTTCAGACAAGGTAAGCCTGAAGATGGAGAAGATGTTGGAATGTTTTTGACCAGGATCAAGACCTATCTAGAGAGGTGGATAAAGCAGTCGAAGACGGAGGAGACCTACGAAGGAGTGAGAGATCTGTTCGTCAGAGAGCAATTCATGGATGCCTGCCCACCAGACCTTGCAACCCATGTGAGGGAGAGGAAACCAAAGACGCTACAGGACATCGCAGATTCAGCGGAGGCGTACCTGGTAGCGAGGAACCGGACGCTCAGAGGAAGCGCCAGACTGCAGAGCCGGCCAGTGCGACAGAGGCCCAACGGAGACAGAAGCCCACAGGTCTGCCATAGGTGCCAGAGGCCGGGACATAAGGCGACGGAGTGTCGTGCAAAGTTAAACGACAAAGGTGAGTTGAAATGTTACCTTTGTGGAAAGCCAGGCCACGTTCGGAGGATGTGTCCAGCCCAGAAGGATATGGGACGAGGCAAGCCGAACAAGGCGGCGGCGGCCGTAGTGATAGCGGCGGACGAGTCGTCGAGACAGGATGCGACGACGGCTGACACCAGCATCAACGTTCAAGCGGTAATGAAGGACGGGAAGCTACAGTTAGCGGTGCCTGTTACTTGCGGAGGATGCAGTGACGGAAGGACCGTGGAGAAACTGAAGTTACCAGTGATGAAGGGCTTGATTGGAAATCGAGCGGTAGATGTCCTAAGAGATACCGGCTGTGAAGGTGTAGTGGTGCGGCGAGCACTGGTGGACGACGGACAGCTCACCGGTGGGAAGAAACTTATCGCGAGGATCGATAACTCCTTGCTAGCGGCGGAGGAAGCCGTTATCGACGTGAAGACGCCTTACCTGACGGGCAAAGTGACGGCGCTGTGTCTCCCGGAGACCATCTGCGACCTAGTAGTCGGGAACGTGGACGGAGCGAAGGATCCGTACGACCCTGATACTGAGGTGATGGTAGGAGCGGTGACCACGAGGGCCCAGGAGAAGAGGAAGGACCGGTCTACGTCGCTGAAGGTGCCGAGGGCAGAACGGCACGCGGGAGTGGATAGAGAGGAACTTATCCGACTCCAAGAAGAAGACGAAGTCATTAGGAAGTTAGAGCAGAAGAAGATCCCAACTAATAGAGGCAATAAATCTGTTCATTTTGAGAAACATGGAGGAGTACTGTACCGGATCTACAAGGCCCTGAGACAGGCGACGGTTATAAGGCAAGTGGTACTACCCGAGAAACTGAGAGAGTATGTACTGAGTGTAGCCCACGACTCGATCGTCGGAGGACACCTCGGCGTGAAGAAAACCAAAGACAGAGTTATGAGCAATTTTTATTGGCCTGGAATTGAAGGTGACGTCGCGAGATACTGCCGCTCATGCGACATATGCCAGAGGACGGTGAACAAAGGAGCGACCCCAAAGGTGCACCTGCATAGTATGCCAGTAGTGGACGTACCATTTAGGCGAGTGGCCGTGGACTTAGTAGGACCTATCGACCCCCCAAGTGAAGGTGGACATCGGTATATCCTGATGTACATAGACTACGCTACTCGTTACCCCGAAGCTACACCCTTGAAGAAGATCGACGCAGAAACGGTAGCAGAAGCCTTAGTGAACATCTACAGCCCATTTGGGTGTGCCCGAAGAGATCTTGTCGGACCAAGGGACCCAGTTTATGTCAGATGTCATGAAGGAAACGAATAGACTACTGGGACTTCGACAGTCGACCACTACAGTCTACCACCCTATGTGCAACGGGTTGGTGGAGCGATTTAACGGCACACTGAAGAAGACCTTAAGGCGACTGTGCGCAGAGCAACCCAAGCAGTGGCACAGATACATCAACCCGCTGCTCTTCGCATATCGTGAAGTTCCCCAAGAGTCGACCAAGTTTGCCCCATTCGAGTTGCTGTATGGGAGAACTGTGAGAGGACCAATGCACATCTTACGACAACTATGGACCAAGGATGGAGAGGAGCCGGAAACGAAGACCAGTTACCAGTACGTCATGGAACTACGTGAGAGGCTGGAGGACACATGGAAGTTAGCGACGGAAGAACTCTCCAAGGCTCAAGGTAGACAGAAGACCTACTACGACCGGAAGGCGCGAGAGAGGAAGTTCCGCCCCGGAGATGAAGTGTTGGTGCTACTGCCGACGAACACTAACAAGCTCCTAGTCCAATGGAAGGGACCATATAAGGTAGTCTCAGTTGTCGGTGTTAACTACTATAGAGTCAAGATGGGTGCAAAAGAAAAGACCTTGCACGCCAACCTCCTCAAGAGATACATTCCAAGGACGTCAAAAGCAGCAGCAGTGGCAATGGAACCGAGACCTATTGTGACCGAGATGTGTGGGATGGACAACAGTAGGAGAGATACCACGCCTGAACATGTCAACGCCATAAAGGACGGCGGTGGTGATAGTGCTGAGACTGTACTGGCAGAGGACGACCTGATAGACAAGAGTCAACCCGTGGAGTCAGCTGGCATGACAATCATCGAGGACTGCGACCTAGAAGGCGACAACGGTGGAACGACGGAGGACCTTGCCGACCTAGGAAGCTGGGACCAGAATGAAGGCTACAGAGATGTCCAGTATGGAACGCAACTGACATCGGAACAACGTCAAGAACTCTGCGATGTGGTGAAGAATTACCAGCACGTCTTCACCAATCTCCCTGGATGCTGTCAGTTGGGTGAACATCGCATCGACCTGACGACAGAAGTACCAGTTCGTCAACGACCATACCCGGTGCCCTACGCTATGCGCGACTCATTGAAGGAGGAGCTTAGCACCATGGAACGGCTGGGCATCATTCGAAGGAGCTCATCAGCTTATGCTTCACCTATTGTATTCGTCAAGAAGAAGGACGGATCCAACCGAGTCTGCATCGACTACAGGAGGTTAAACAAGATCACAGTATTCGACCCTCATCCGACAGCAGCGCCATCGGAAGTGTTTCAGAGTCTATCGAGAGCAAAATTATTCTCTCGGATTGACCTGAGCAAGGGATACTGGCAAGTGAAAGTTCGAGAGCAAGACATTCCCAAGACGGCGTTCGTCACCATGGGCGAACACTATGAATTCATTCGGATGCCTTTTTGGATGATGAACTCAGGAGCCACGCTGAACAGGATCGTAAAGCCATTGATCCGTGGAATGAACAATGTGACAGCATATGTGGACGACCTGCTGATTCATACAGAGACATTCGACGAGCATGTGAAGACTCTCAAGGACTTACTGCAGAGGATGGACCAAGCTGGATTAACTGCAAGACCATCGAAGTGTCTGATTGGAACGTCTGAAGTAGACTTTGTTGGACACTTAGTGGGAGAAGGTATGATTGGCCTGTTAGAAGAGAATGTATGTAAGGTACGAGACGCACCCAGACCCACCACTAAGAAGGAAGTGAAAGCATTCTTAGGATTAGTGGGATATTACCATGAATTTATTCCTAACTTTTCAGCGATTGCATCACCATTGTCTGATTTACTTAGAAAGGGTCAGCCCAATATAGTTCAGTGGGATGAAACGCAGGAGAAAGCGTACACCTCTTTGAAGAATGTCATTATCTCCAAACCCGTGTTATGTTTGCCAGATTTTTCCAAAGAGTTTGTCTTAGCAACTGATGCATCAGATCGCGGATTAGGCGCTAGTCTTATGCAGGAACACGAGGGAAAGTTGTACCCTGTGGCATATGCTAGTCGTAAGCTATTGCCTCGTGAGACAAAATATTCGGTCTCAGAGCGCGAATGTTTAGCCATTGTTTGGGCTGTAAAAAAGTTTACTTTGTATTTGTATGGAAAGGAGTTTGTGCTCCAAACTGACCATCGGTCATTAGAGTTTTTGAACTCTGCCAAGTTTGACAGTCCAAAGTTATTACGATGGAGTTTATTTTTACAGTCTTATCGATTCCGGATTCACTACGTAAAAGGCAGAGAAAATGTCTGTGCCGATTTCCTGAGCAGGGTATTTTAAAGTAGTACACTATCAGTGAAATGCATTGTAATCCATACTTTTGCCCACTAGATGAATTTCTAGGACGGCAGTATTGTACTGTAATTGGGGACATAGTTCATCTGTGACTGAATATTGAATTGATGGCTGATAGAGAGTCATGATGTGTTAGTCACGTTTTGATTTTATGCTATGTCATATTAGTTACCAATGGAACTTGGTGTAATTTTTGGAAAATGTAACCCAAATGGGGACTGCGAGCAAGCAGTGTTTGTGTTATATTGCAATGTTGTAACTTGTTTTGACCTAATATGATGAAGAAAGACCCTAATCAGTGGTCGGTATGTATTGGTATTTTTGCCATTGTACGTATGAGTTATACATTTTGGAGATAACCATGTTATGTACAACAAGTTATATGCTATGATTCGTGCACGAAGCATTATGTAAACGATGGGCCATCGTTTCACCTTATATGATTTGTAATAATATCATTGACCATTGTTTCACCACAGTGGTGGCGTTGTGTTATTTTGACTAGTAGGCCTACTGTTTACTATTGGGAAGCAATGACGGTATTGTATTAGTTATGGTATTAGCGATGCAAAGTACACTGCATTGTATTGTATTTGTGATGACATTCGGGAAGACACTGAAATTGTTATTAATTGTAATAGAATTAGCAACTACCTTTGTGAGATTGGGAGTGCTATAAGATTATTTCACGATAGTGCAGACGCTGTATAATGTTTTTGGAGTTCAAAGATATTCAACTTAAATTGGGGAGTTTTCCTCGCTCGCTTGTTGTCAGGTGTTTTGACTCATTCAGTAAATATTAGTATGTTCCCGAATATTCGATAACGTTGTGGATACGAATGTTTACGCCAGATTTGGCCTTGAGTGATGTAACCTGATGACGTATTGATGCGTGATTGGTTAGTTTGTGCGAGGGCAAAGGTAACGTTTATTTCGGGAACTTTCTGTAGGAATGTTTATATATATAGACCTGTGTGAGTGGTTGGTCGGTGAGCAAGTGAGTTTCCTTTTGTGTGGCGTAGATATTTAGTTTCGCTGGTGTCTTCCTAGTAATTTATTGTTCACTATACAGTTATTAAACTTTAGTATTATTTAATCTATCGTCGGATCTCGTGTTTATTTATTTTACAGCTGTAACAGTTTCGTTTTCTAAAGGGTTGTAGTTAGATCAACTAACTCCCCCCTACTATAACGTGCTAGAACAACCTCAGCTGTTACAATGCTCTAAAAAGTAAAATTTACAAAATAAAACAATCAAAAATCCCATACAAGAATCGGAGTGGCATACACACAAATAGGAAGTGGAGCAATTCATACTTGGATAAAAATAAAAACAACAACAACAACTAAATATCAGATCATGCACTATTTCACCTTGACCTGTTCATATGACTCTCAGAACTGTGACAATACGTTAGCGCAGTAAAGAACCGCCGCATGACATACTGGACTAAAACGTACGTGTGGTGCACTCAGACCATAAAGCGATACTCTGTTTCAGGACAGAAAAGAGCACGAGACAGGACTAACCGATTAAATATTACCATTTGTTTATCGTCAAAAGGAAGAGGGGGGGGGGGGGGTCGTACGTCAAACAATATTAGTTCAGTCTGAATCACTCGTAAAAATCTTAAGGTAGAAGAAGCCATAGCAATTTCCATTGTTAAAGTGAATTTTAGGTGGGGGCTTCCTAGTGACGTTCATCAGTACGAGATGTCTAAAATGTGTGGACAACACATCGACATTACTACTGCTGTTAACTGGCCAGTATGGAAGGCCGTGCCGCATTGGCTTAAATTTCTCTTTTATTTTCATAATTAAAGCGAACTCGACATTAAATAACTGAAGATGTG
Organism: Onchidella celtica; assembly: GCA_963931925.1. Taxonomy (NCBI): domain Eukaryota; kingdom Metazoa; phylum Mollusca; class Gastropoda; order Systellommatophora; family Onchidiidae; genus Onchidella; species Onchidella celtica. The sequence continues at coordinate 5,797,112 of OZ007573.1, read as the reverse complement.
ATGGGTCTCTTGTAAGATATAAATAGTAATAATATAAATAATAATAATAGTAATAAAATAGCCGACATTGCATTTTTGTAGCTCTCCATTAACTTAACGACCAGGTTCAAAGCGTTTCACAACATGTATATCATATTATTTTTATTAACTACACCATGTCACACATACACACACACACATACGCACACAAACCCAAATAAATTTATTCTCGTACAAATAAAAAAAAAAGAAATCATGGATACTTAAATTGGGAAGAGAAAGTAATTAAGTAATGATTAACTTCTGTAGCACTCAAATCCACACACACACACACACACACACACACACACACACACACACACACACACACACACACACACACAAAAGGATGTGCTCTAAGGCGCTGAACTAAAATTAGAAACAGAATTAATATTATTCACAATGCGCCATTTACACCCATCAACAAACACTTGCTGTACTCTCATCCTCAAACCTCCGAGACCAAAAAGGGACATCGTTCAACTTCAAAGAAAACAGTTCTATACGAGTTTTCAGCCTATTTTTAAATGTGACGGTGTTTTCACAGAGACAAGTCTTCAGCTGATATTTAACTAAGTCATAAAGTTGTCTATCTGTCTCAAAGACAGAGGCACAGAATTCCAAATAAATATGGAGGCTTTGAAAAGAAGGCGATTTTTTTCCACTCATGGCCTTTGATCTGGATTTTTAAGCTTTTGAATGTCCACTGCTGATCTTAGCTGTGATGGTACATGTGAAGTAAAAAAAAATACTCTTTCACAAGCCAGAGCGCGCACGGTTGAATGGGGTTACATAACGCAGTGTATATGCTCTCTCCAGTGGACTTTGGAATGCGGTGTGAGATAATATTTTACTATGGACTTAAATATAGTGTAAATGCAATAAGAGAGATACAGAATATTATGACTTAAAGCTTTAGTCTGAGAGTCACGAGTGTGCAGTGGCGTAGCGAGGGTTGGGCCACAGGGGCGTTTCCCCCGCGCCCGGAGCACAAACTTCTTATTGGCGCAAAATTTCAAAAGAAAAAAAAAATTACTTGGAAATAAATGAAAAATAGGGCGCAATCCCCTCACACAGAAAACCTCCCAATGTTCGAACATTCTACACAGTTTTTCAACATGAAGGGACAAATAAAGTTTGCCCCTTGCTAACAGTAGAGGGGGGCGCAATACTTGCCTTGCCTTGCCCCGGGTGTTGGCTAACCACGGTACGCCTCTGCAAGTATGTCCAAAACTGTCTCTAATCAATGTCACGGTCTCTCACCAATTTAATATTCAAGCCGATGTTTTATTTTCACCCTCACAATGATTATCCAGATACAGAAATAGCACACGCTAATATGCAAGATGTGAATTACATTTTGTCATTCAGTCAAAACGAATGTCGTCCTTCACTGTCCCTCTCGGACCATCAGTAAAATCAATTACGTACGTTTGACTTTGGCTTCTGTTCACCCCTTCTTCTTCCCACCTAGGAATTGTTTCGTACACTTGGCCTCAAATAATAGGGCTGGGCGGCACCAGCACTTTTTCAGTGTCGCGAACACCGACCCCGACACTATAATTTCTCATTGGAGCTAATTCTCAAAATATTTAAAATCTGTGTAATGTTATGTTTACACATCGTATTATTTCTATTAAATGTCAATTAAGCAGTGGTAATGAGAAGGAAAACTAGAGAGCCGCCGCAGTTTCGGCACTAATACCGGTACCCGTATGAGGTTCTGGTGTCGGGTTCCCGAGGTGAAGGTCAATGCCTACGGGGTCGACACTGGTGTCGGAATCGTGCCCTAACACTATTAAATAATCCCGCCAAGGTACGAGTGTAGGACCAATAGAATATCGTACGCCTGTGATAAGGCCTTCATATTTGAAAACGTTATAATGGACCTTTACGCGGACCATGATAATATATATTTTCTAACAACTAAATTTGCCAACCATAAGTGTAAATTTATTACCACATCTGAAAGTCATACCTACGCCTCTGAAGACATCCACACACAAGCGTGCCTACCTTACGGATGGTCCATCTCTCAGAATAATAGCTTTAAACCCTCCCCGCCCCCCCCCCCGCCCTTTCCTCCCCCTTCCATTTCCTTTCCCTTGCATACACTTTCAGACCCTCCTGGACAGAAGTTGCATTTGCATGGTGTAGTCTGACCTCGACAAAGTGACTACCCGAGTCCAATTGTGATGTCTGATGTGACCAACAATTTGCAACTTACTGAGTATACATGGGCTTGCTTTGTTTGAACTGCACCTAAACTATCGTTAAAAAAATGGCATTCAACATCTATAAATAAGGTAAATGACGTTTACCACATGTTTGTCAATTCTATTTTAAAGAAAAGCTCATGTTTCAAGTCTCTGCCCTGAACACACGTCGATGGAAAACCAATGTTATCTGTGCGCGTGCTTATGAATTAAATAAGGTGTGTTAATTAATGATTTCATAATTATGATGAACTTAACAAGCAAATTAAAAGCTTCACGTTCCTCCGGTACTACTTTGTAATGCTTTCATTAGAGAAAGAACCAGGCTTGAATGGCTATCTCTATTCAACTATTTCAGCAGATTTTTGGTATCTGAAACCATATCTCGCTTTGAACTGGCATTGTGCTGATCACTGGAAGGCAAACAGGCAAGTCAGGGATTTTTGTATTCAATAGTTCTAAATCTATACTCTCTGGTAGTACTGTCTGGCAAAAGTACAAGTTGGTACTTTGGCCTCTTCGTAAGACTTCATTTGTAGACGTTAGGAGCTGTTCGCAAATTAAGAGTTACTCGAATAGGATATGAATTTGGATACACTTCATGTGTATTTTATACAGGTATTTAATTGTAAAAATATGATCACAGTTTCATCTATACTATATATATTTGTGGACTTGAGATTTTTCGTTGCAAAAGGCTTCTGAACCACTCAACACTCAGACTTAAAATTTTATTATGGTGCATCAGAATGGATGTAAGGGTGCACAGTTTTTAATAGAATCAATCACAATCAAAGTAAAGCTACAAAATCAATCACAATCACCGCTATTTTCCAACCCATTATCTAGGCCAGCATCGAGCGCTCAGCCCACACCGCGATGGTGAGATGGGGTTTCAATGCGGACCATTCCAGCTAGCGTCGGGAAGCAGGGAATGAGATGGCTGGCGAAGGGACGCGTGGAATCTAGTTCACTAGTGTATATCTATGTTCGAGTCATGGTTTGCCATTTTAAGGTTTCGTTATCACCTCCTGCGATGTGTTCACTATCAAACACACTAACCCGTGCGCAAATCATGCTGTTGTACGGGATGCGCAGGGTGTCAACTCACAAAGGCAGAGCAGTAAGACTTATTTAAAAACAAACAAACAAAAATAAAATAAACAAATAGGAACAGGCCAGATGAAGCAGGTCCATAATAACCACTCAGAACTGAAACCAATATTCAAACCGATTTATCCCGGGCAAGGCCGGGGACCTCAGCTAGTTTTAAATACTTTTGATTTAAATATGTTTAAATACAGATATAGATTTCTTTAAACTACATAAAAAAATTACTCAGCAATACTTAATTCATGTACAAAATATAAAATAAAAACCGAGTTTTTACACTCGAGGTGGTGACAATACTGAAATGTCTTTTTTCTTATGAAAATTAATTACCTTCGTGTGACATTCGCTTTCAGGAAGTGGATTTCAGACAGGAAGTCATGTATTGTTTTGGTATTTTTTTACTTTTTTTTTAAGGTTTGTCGCTGGAACTGAATGCTTGTTTTGTCTAAAAAGAGAAAACACCGAGGATGGTCAAAGATGAACAAGATGGCGCTCTATTGGATGACGTGTTTCTGTCCTTGGGATGGTGGGGACGTTATCAGCGCGTGCAGTTCATTACGGGGATTGGTCAGTGTCTGCCATGCGCGATACACATCATGTCTATAGTTTTCATAGGTGAGTGTCCGTCTGCCCACGTTATGTTATACACGCGTGTCTGTAGTTCATATGGGGCAAAATGTTCATCTGTCCACCTTGAAGTATATACATCATATCTGTAGTTTTTATATGTAAATGTCTGTCTGCCCACCTAATGCTATACACGCTATGTCTAAAGTAAATGGGTCGATATGTCCACCAGCCTGTCCACCTTGAAGTAATAACATGTCTATAGTTTTTATAGGTCACTGTCCATCTGTCCACCTTATGCCATATATGCCATGTCTATTGTGTAGGCCTATGGGTCATTGCGTCCATCTGCCCACCTTGTGCTGTGCATATGTTATCTATTTTTGTTATAGTTCAGGAAGTCCAGATGTGCAACTTGTGCTATAATCAGTGTCTATAGTCTATCGTGTTATAAGTTATTGTTTCATTGAACAAGTTTCTTTTTATTTCCCTGATTTTCCCACCTTACCACCAACAGGTAGAGAAGTGGGACACAGATGTGCTGATGTCAGCAACTTCAAGACATCCACCAGAGATGGGATGATATGGGACAATTTTGACGTCATGACCAACTCTACAAATAATAACGTGAATGTGACGTACAACCAGTGTAGCATCGACGTCATGAACGGAACAGAAACGATATATTCGACTGACTGCATAGCAGGGTATCGATATGAAGATCATAAAGACAGCTCTATTGTCTCGCAGGTAATAACGAATTACAAAATAATAAGATGTCATATTCTAATTAGATTTTGAAATCGTTGATTATTAAGTTAAACTGATTTTGATCACATTCTGCACCAGAGAAGGCAATAAGACTAGAGCATGTCACCAATCGATTCTCTGGAGTGTTTGCTTTCAATAAGGTTATCAGGTTAACTGAGACTTCGAGGGAGTTACTGAAGATGAATGGAAATGATTGATGCAGTCTTACTACAGATGTAATGTCTAGATTTCTTATGTTTCAGTGGGGCCTGGTGCGTGAAAGAGAATCGCTATCCGAATCTATCTTTATGAAAGTTGGAAATTTGTATCGTTTTTCTAAGATACTTCGTTGGTATCCAAAAGGAAGAAATAATAAAATAGAAATCAGTTTTGAGAAAAAAAAATTGAAACACTTGACGGAGTGATACCACGAAAGAGCACATTTCTCAGGAAATGTGGTTGTGTTTCCAAGCTAAGGGCTGAAACAGTAGTGTCTGATGACGTTCTAGTCTCGTCAAGTTTGCACGAAGCCTCGTTCTCAATGTTTGTTTGTTGTTGTTGTTGTTTTTCCAGTTCTTTTGCATTGACTGAAAACTGAGCAAATAACGCAATTGCCCAGAAAATTTACTGTCTTACAATACCGTCACTATGTTAAAAAAAATTCATCATGATGTTTTTACTGTAGGCTTTAACATATTAATTATGGTGTTTGATTCGGCCCCTCGGAGTTTTATGTGATAGGTTGGTGGCGCATGTCCGGATGAGAGTTTGTATAACAAGGCTTATTTAGCTGGTAATCTAAGAGCTTAAGGCAAACCCAGACAGGAAAGAAGGAGAGAGGGCAACAGGAAACAATGAGGAAAGAAAAGGGGAACGAAGGAAGAAGGAAAAAGGAAAGAAGGAGGAAATGATATTAATAGACTCATAATTTTTATGCTCTAGTTGGATGTTCCAGATTATCGGTCACTATAACTTTTGTGTTACACTACAGGTACGAAAGCGCGAAAGAAGCTGAGACTTCGAGGGAGTCGCTGAAGATGAATAGACAGTACTGATCCAGTCTTACTACAGATGTAATGCCCAGATTTCTTATGTTTCAGTGGGACCTGGTGTGTGAAAGAGAATCGCTGTCCGACGTCTCACAGACAGTGATGACTGCAGGGATGCTGCTTGGCGCATCCCTCTTTCCCAATTTGTCTGACGCGTGAGTTGCATCCATTTTTCATGATCATTCCACGTAAAAGAGGCAAAGTACTTAAGCTATAGATTTGTACCGTATTGTTTTATGTAAGCAAGATAAAATATCGTTATTCCTGCAAGAGATGAAGATGCCCTCCTTTAAAAATATAATAATCGAATGGACAACTTGAAAAAAAATATGTCTCACATGTCTGTCTTAGACCAATAAACATTAGATACAGCGGCTTCTGTAGGCCTGCACCATGTGGATGAATTCATAAATACAATTGAAGAGCCTTTGTCCAAAACTGGATAAGTCAAATTTTGCATCAGTTACGGTTTCTTTCAGGTAGTCTTTCAAAATTAGTGTAAGACACGGTGTAAGAGTTCAGTTAAGACTTAAAAGTGTTCAGTTAAAACTTCGACTAAAGATGGGACATGGCAAGTTTGAACTGAACACTTACACCAAGTCTTACAGTAAATTTGAATGACTATGTGAAAGGGGCCATAACTGATGTAAAATTTGACTTATCCAGTTTTGGAAAAACGCCCTTCAGTTTCCACAAGCCTTGGCGGTAAACAAGCCACAAGGTATCTTTTTTTTTTTTCGTTGAATGGGTCTTCCCTGCATTAAAAAAAGTGACGGGCTACGATAAATGGATCTAGAACAGGGGTGCTGAACCAGTCGATCGCGATCTACCGGTCGATCTTCAAGTGCTTGGCAGTCGATTGCGGGATGAATGTAGGACACACCCGCGAGGTATTTATATATAATATTTTTTTTATTTGTCTTTGTATTTTGGCCAGTCGTTTTTCTTGGACGTGGCGGGTTTGTGTCAGTTGTACGTTAAAGTGAATAATGCCGATAGGCACATCAGCATAGGTTCGGTTTCATTTATTTTTTGTTCCAGGGCTTCGCCAGACTGGTAGATCTCCAAAGGCTGGGAAATGTAAAAGTACATTCTATGTCAATAAAGGTTGAGCACCCCTGATCTAGACGTTTCATATTACACATGTACGGTTTTTCAAATGCTCCATCACCATCTCATGACCGAGAAAGAGTTACCTGTAAAAACGTTTGGATTATTTCTAAAGCAACGAGGGAAAGCAAGAAAGAAACTCTTTATGTGTGCTCATTACCATTTACCCTTCAGTACATCTTCTGTGTCAGTGCAGACATTAAGGAAATGCCAAGATTCTACTGCTCGTTAAACGAAGTAGCCTACTTAATGGTGTTCTTTCCACTAGCTTCGCTGACGTCCCCAATAGAATGTATTGAGTGGTGTTGTCTATTAGTATCTGTATTAATTTTACTAGAAATTGTTACATATTATTTAGTAATATTCTTGAAAGTTCTCAAAATGTCGGACGCCGATTCTCTTGTATAATTGTGCCTTTTCTATAACGTCATGTAGCATTTAGTCGCTAGCTGAGAATAATTATAATAATGTATAAATTATTTATAACGTTTACAAATTTGATGTGAGGTTTTTGTCTTTACAGATACGGGCGCAAACCTGTGTTCATGTTTGCTAATTTCTTCCTCCTTGTTTTGGCGGTAGCCAACGTTTTCTCTCCCGACTACATCTCCTTTGTAGTCATGAGGTTCTTCCTTGGAGCATTTCAGCAGGTATGCACGCTCCACCCACTTTCACGGATACATGTGATCATGACCAAGACAATGTGTAACATTTCTGAATATGTCATACAGTGCCACAACTATTCTGACAGCAATTTTGCACCATCTCCGCTGACATTTTCTTTTCCTTTGTGCATGTCTGAGAGTTTGAAGTTTACAAAATGTAGACAACCGTGTTACAGCTAGTACTACATGACGTTAGACTTCCAAAGGAGAATTTTCTCAGTTTTTCATTTTTCAGACAGGGATTTGGGGTGTGGAGCGTAGCATTTTAACTCTATTAATTTTTCGGTTCTCCCCAAAAATATAAACGAATTCTGCAGTAGATTTATATTAAGAATTTCTGATTAAGAGGGTGGTCTTAAAACTAATGAATTAATGTAAGTTGTTGGACTGGGACTATCAAACGAGACAGTACAACTCTGACAGAGATGTGAGGTTTTTTATGTTGTTGTTTTGTTGTTTTTGTTGTTTTCAGAATCTGGCACTTTATCTAAAAATTATGAAATATGCTGAAACTTACTTTGAATTCCAAATAAGTGTAAAGATGTATTTTACCTTGAGAAATAACTCGTTGATAAGTTGGAACATGTTACAAAAACAGCGCACTGGACGCCATAAGAAACATGAAACATTAGGCACTACAGGGTGGAACGATAATATCATTACGTCAAAGTTCTAGACCTCTCACTTGTAAGTGATGTTTGCCTTCGTACGTAGGGCACAGATTTGGTGGTGACTGTACTTCTGATCGAACTCCTCCCAACGGAACGTCGGGCCCTACCCCCTCAGGTGGGATGTTTCATGTGGGCGGCCAGTCTATTGATCATGTGTCTGATAGCCTACTTGACCAGGGAGCTCAGTTGGCAGGTGTCCCAGCTGATCTTTGCTGCTTGTTCTATCTATGCTCTGTTCCAGTGGTGGTAAGTTTGCATAATTCTTGCCACATCACGTCCGTGGCAAATACTACTCCCTCCGAAAAACAACTGTCTCTGTTTCTGATTTTGTGTATATATAATAATAAATATAGGCTACTTCTTTGATCCCATTGGGAAATTTACCTTAGTGTTATTGCAGCCCAGTGGTTTTTTTTGCGGGATGGGGGGGGGGGTGTGTGTGGAGTGGTAGTGATAAGTATCACATCGCACGCTTTACAAAATCGGCCTATCTGAATAATGATCTACTCTCTCACATGGCATACTGTAATAAAACATGCCGATGTAAACTACCACTATCCCCGTATCTGTATGTGACGTCACGTATATATATATCACAAAAACTATTCATCTGAATAACTAAGAAAACACTAGACGCGATAAGGTGGAAGAGTCCCTTTTTCGCGCCTCTATAAAAAGCTTGTACACAGTTTGAGGACTGATTGGATATAAGAAGAAAGCTGAAAGGAAGCAAGAAAGAACAAGTATACCCATATGGGAGCCCTTTTGAGGGCTAAGGCTGCCTTCAGACCAAACTGACGACAACGGGCGTGTGAACATGGTCGAGAGCCCGTTTTGAAATGACTAAACATGAATAATTTTTAAAAACATTCTTTATAAAGCGATAAAACACCTAGCTATCGCGCCCGTATCTAATATTGGGTCGCTGAATTCAAATCTGTGATAAAAAAATAACACTGTCTTGGTGAAAAAAAAAAATTTATATGAAATTTTTGCTTCAAGCATCTCGTCTTTGCTATTTTTAGACGCCATGAACGTGTTGACTATACGGCTGAGTGTCGTTGGCATTTTACTGCAGCGGTAAAAGTGAAAAGTCGGACGGGCGAGAGAAAATGACTCGTCTGTTGTCGGCAGGTTGGTCTGATCCGATCATTATGATTTAGAGAAATTGTGTACCGTTGTCGCTCGGCCGTGATTGCACGCCCGTTGTCGTCAGTTTGGTGTGAACGAACCCTAAGAAAGCCACAAGGCGGACAAGGACAAGAACTCAACAGAGAATAAGAAAAACAAGAAAAAGAAAGGTACAAATGCCCAGTGCAGAAAACCTCCAAAAACAAAGATCTACAATCCTGAGGACTGATTGAGGGCGGAGCAATTGGTGCATTGCATTGAAAGAGCACATGGTATAATGCGACAATAAAACAAATGGCTACAGTTTTCCCACAGTGGCCGAAGTTATAATTACGAAATAAGCTAGTTTAATCAAAGTCTACAGACAAAAAGGTAAAAAAATTCAGTATTTTTTTCCTATATTTGGTTTTGTGAAATACGCTATTGTTTATGATTTCAGCTCACTCGTCTGCCGGGTGGCGGTGCCAAATCTGCGCGCCCAAACCACACTAGACACTCATCTTATCCTATTTAGTATCTCTGATATTAAAATATGACATTTTGCCACAAAATATAACAAAACCTAACAGACTTGAACATCCATCATCTTAGTTTCTGCATGTCATTATTATCATGTGACAAAATCTCGCCTTACCCGTCAACATCATTTGTTTCTACCATTTCTACCCAGGGTGACCGAAGAATCCGTCAGATGGCTGGTGGCCAACAACAAAATAAGCGAGGCTGAAAGAATCGTACAAAAAGCTGCAAAAGTCAATAATGTGGACCAGGCCAAAGTTATAGCTGTCCTAAGGGGCAAGCTGAGGGAGAGAGAAATGAAGTCGCCACTGGTCACGTCACAGACAAAAGTTTCAATTAATGATGTAAGAACCACAGTAAACTGGAAAGCTTTTCTGGCAGGCTGCTGTTTTGGGGGGTGGGAGTAGGTGCTAGTCAACAGTGGAGCCCATAATATTGTGAGTGTGCAGGGGAAAACCCGGCATAAGTCGGCAACATGACATTTTGAGTTCTGTACATATAATAAACGGCAAGACATTTCTGATAAACTGAAGTCAGTGATCCCCCTAAAACAAGATTTTGAGAAAACGGCATTTAATCCTGTAAGTGGCAATAGTAATATTGGAGTGATTGCTGTTAGGAGACCGTAGTCTAATAACTAAGCCGTTATAGAGATGATAGTGAGTAGTGTTCACTGCTCATCTACAGTTTACCCTGTAACATGCCACGGTCCCCTAGCAACAGCCAAGTCGGAAGTTTTTGGATCTTGTTAGGAGACCGTAGTCTAATTACAAAGCTGTTATAGAGATCATAGTGAGTAGTGTTCACTGCTCGTCTACAGTTTACCCTGTAACATGCCACGGCCCCCTAAACAACAGCCAAGTTGGAAGTTTAAAACGGACCCATATTTTCACTTCAAAGCCGTTTTTCTCAAAATCAGCTCTGTCGATTTATGCCGCGTTTTCCCATGCACACTCACAAAATTATGGTCAACATGCCTTTGTGATATATCATAGACGCCAGAGTATGTCATAGCTTATTTTCTCCGTCACCGCTTTTAATAACCTGCATTGACATTATCTTTTTACATATTACACTATCATAGAACTACTATTTTAACCAGAAGAAAACCAGTAAATATTATGACACGTTTACTACAAGAAATCACTCATTAGTGCACATGACTGACAATAATAGTAATCATAAAGACATTTATAAATGAGTTGAGTAGGATAATGGTCAGACTGGGCCAGGCAAAAATAGGATGATAGATAGACTTAGCATAGTGATAGAACATAATGAAACAATGCCAGAAACTCCCGCCAACACCGATTTACATTAATAGAATTATGATGAGCTTGTGCTGCAGTTCCACGAGGACACACAGTATTGTCATCATTAACACTACCACCGGTAATTTCCATAACTCATCAAATCCCTGGGCTTTTCCATGGCCTTTGCTCCTGTAAGAATTTCTGTCTGCTATTATAAATGGTTGTTTGACTCTTATGTTGTAAGTTAAAGGCCAGTGTTCCGGATTATTAGCACAGTTTAAAGGGGGGAAAAAGATTTAAATCTACATACATGTAAATCAAAATGTGTCTAGTTTTGTCTTCATGTTCCAGTTTATTTTTGTCCTTATTTTTGCCCTGACACAAGTCATTTGATATTGCAGACTACACTTTTACATTGTAGTTGTAGCCTTGTCAAAATTTAAAAAAAAAAAAAAAATTTCAACAAAAATGCAAACGGATTTCTCCAACGCAGTAAGATCTCTCTGTTGAGCAATTTTCTTTTGCAGCTGTGAGTCAGCTGGGGCAGATTGGTAACTTGATGGGATTTGGTCCATGAATTTTTATCACTTGAACACGTATGGGTGGGTTACTGTGAAATCAGATAACCAAGTCTCTGCACAAACTGAGATCAGTAAGGGGTCTTGTCAGGGGACCGTAGTGTAATTATTAAGCCGAATAGAAAACAATACATCTACAGCTCACTGGGTAAAATGCCACGGTGTGTTAACAACAGCCAATCGGTAAACGTGCCATGTTTACCCACTCGGTCTCTGCGATTTAATTCATGCTTTGAGAAACCGGCTCACAATAATTGCGCATTAGCAAAACCTTACACTATATCATTCCTTTCACTTATGAAGGTAGTACAGTCAAAAGACACCAAGACACTCGAGGCGGAGTTGCCAGTCCCTCAGGCAGTCGAGATCAAGGATGAGATGCGGCTGATGGCATTCGTAAAGAACAGACATGTTTTGTTTGTCACGGTTATTTCATGTTACATGTGGTGAGTTCTTTAGTGTGACCAGTCGACGCTAAGCGAGACTGATATCGCACAAAACAACTATGAATAATGACATATACCTGCTTTCGCTGGCGCTATCATGAAAAATCTCTAAGGTATTCGAATCACTGTCTTTTGTCAAACATTCTAGAAAATTTATCTATCTATCTATCTATCTATCTATCTATCTATCTATCTATCTATCTATCTATCTATCTATCTATCTATCTATCTATCTATCTATCTATCTATCTATCTATCTATCTATCTATCTAGCTATCTATCTATCTATCTATCTATCTATCTATCTATCTATCTATCTATCTATCTATCTATCTATCTATCTATCTATCTATCTATCTATCTATCTATCTATCTATCTATCTATCTATCTATCTAAATCTAGCTATGTAAATGCCATCCATTATTATTATTATTGTTTTCTCTCCGTCTGTCTGTCTGTCTGGCTATCTATCTATCGATCTATCTACCCATCTGTCTTTCCGTCTCTCTGTCTGTCTATCTGTACGTCAGTCGGTCAATCTGGATTCTGTTAATTTTGTCCGTCGCCTACCTTCCGATGTGTATGGTCCATAATTATACACATTAGTATAATTATTAGAACTGAGATGTAAACTACTAATTCCCACTTTAACTACCTGTTTTAACACACCAGGTTCTCGGACAGTATGTCGTATTACGGTCTAACGATGACGTCATCATCCCTGACAGACGATTTGTACCTGGGATTTTTTTTAAGTGTACTGGTGGAGTTACCGGCGGCCTTGGCATTTGCTCTTCTCATTAACAGGTAAAAGATCAAGACAGAATACCGCCTACATACTCGTATTCTTAAGTGCATATACACTGACGAAATCTCACAATAATGGAAAGTGCTATGGCAGATGATTGACAGCTAAGTCAGGAAAGATGGGCTGCAGGGGGAAAGTCGCTGGGGAGTTGAAGGATATCTTAGTCTTCTTTTCCTTTTCAAATAATGGCATCCCTCTCTGTATCACTAGCTCGCTCCTCTCTCTCTCCTTCTCTCCTTCTCTCTGTCCCCTTTCTCTTCGGTTGTGTGTGTGTGTGTATATGTGTCACCCGCTGTCTCTTTCCCCGTCTGTCTGTTTGTCTCTTCCCGTGTCACTCTGTCTATCTGCCTGCCTGTCTCTCTCTCTCTCTCTCTCTCACACACACACACACACACTCATTTTATGTGAGCTAGGCCCCACTGATCGTATGAAACAATTGTGCAAACTCATGATGCGAGAATTAACTTGACCACTGAATCCAGTGCAGCTTGTCACACTTGTTCGTGCGCATTTTGCTCCACTGTATCCAGGGATACAGCTCATTTGCACACGGACGTTAGGAACAATGATTCATAGTTCCAGGTCTATTGAGAGAGGACTGACAGAACGCCAAGACCAAATCGAAACATGAAGAACAGACAGAGAAAACGATGGTTACTCTTTTCTCGACCTAGCTGTGGCTCGAAACACTTGTTTGACAGGGGATCTTCTGAGATCTCGCTCTCCCGAGAAATTCGAACTCTTGTTTGACCGGGCTTCAATTCGCAACTGAAGATCTTCTCTAGCCTCACTGTCCCAGGAATTTAGTATACCATCTTTTTGACGTGAGTTCATTTCCTGTCTGAAGATCTCCCGTAGCCTCACTCTCCCAAGAATTTCGAACACCATCTTGTTTACGTGGGCTCACCTCCTATCTGAAGATCTCCCGTAGCCTTACTCTCCCAAGAATTTCGAATACCATTTTGTTTGACGTGAGCTCACTTCCTATCTGAAGATCTCCTGTAGCCGTACTCTTCCAAGAGTTTTAATTTTCTGGTTATTGTTATTAAAATTGTTACTGCATTGAACCTGAGCTGTTCAACTTAATTTATAAATGCAATGTTCACTTTCTACAATGCCCTGCCTTAAACTTTGAATTTTGTCCCCAGGTTAGGCAGAAGGACATGCATGATTTGGTTCCACATACTGGGCGGTCTGTCTCTTCTGACAGCTACAATCTTGTCCAACATTCCTGCCACAGGTCAGTTCCAATAAATTTAGAAAAAACGCATATTTCGCAAGAGAGTGTCAATTGCCATTGCGGAATACGTGTCCATTGTCGATTCAAGTGTGCATTGGAATGGTCGATCAGATTGACCTGGGGGCGTGAGGGTCTAGTTAGTTGATATCAATAGGGGATAGTCATATTGACTACTCAGGCGAAAAGGGGCTGGGGTAGCCATTGGCGATCGAAGTAGAGACGTTTCCAAAATGCGGTGGTAATTGACGCTACCATCCGCAACACCCATCTTAGAAACAATTAATGAGCAGACTGCATGTTCAAAGAGTTCTGAAAAAAAAAAAATGAAAGAAATTGGAGACATCGTATGGTGAAGTATCGGAATAATAAGTTGAGATGGTGGGCCGGCCAATCTAACAAAAAAAGCAACAACAAACAAACAAAAAATAAATCAGAAAATCTTGAAAAAACCAAACAGCCGGTTAACTTTTCGTGGGTCCTTTCACCAGTGAATGCGCTAGTCGTGGCTTGTACCACCCTACCTGTTCCTTTTTGTCTTTTTATTGTCTCAAGGAGTTTTTTTTTTTTTTTTATTGTCTCAAGGAGTTTTTTTTTTCTTTTTATTGTCTCAAGGAGTTTTTTTTTCTTCTTTTTATTGTCTCAAGGAGTTTTTTTTTTCTTTTTGAAACTGAAAGCCTTTCTTGTTGTTTTTCCTTTTTACTTCTGATTCATTGTGTAACATATCAACTTTTTTGCCATATTTTAACTTTGAGATAACCATACAGGCAAAAACGTACTAAATAAAACACACCTATATTATATATATGTATCTTTTTGAGGCGGGGGGCGATATGGGATGGAGCCACAGATAGATCTAGATCTGATCACACAAGTGTTGAATTGCAACACTATGAGAGACGGAGAGTGAGTTTTGAGGATACGGTATGGAGCTTCAGTTAGATCTAGATCTGATCACACAAGAATTGCAACAGTATGAGAGACATGGGGTGAGTTTTGAGTGAAAGGTATGGAGCCACATTTAGATCTAGATCTCATCACACAAGTGTTGAATTGCAACAGTATGAGAGACACGGAGTGAGTTTTGAGGATACGGTATGGAGCTTCAGTTAGATCTAGATCTGATCACACAAGAATTGCAACAGTATGAGAGACATGGGGTGAGTTTTGAGTGAAAGGTATGGAGCCACATTTAGATCTAGATCTCATCACACAAGTGTTGAATTGCAACAGTATGAGAGACACGGAGTGAGTTTTGAGGATACGGTATGGAGCTTCAGTTAGATCTAGATCTGATCACACAAGAATTGCAACAGTATGAGAGACAGGGAGTGAGTTTTGAGTGAAAGGTATGGAGCCACAGTTAGTGTTGTACACTAAAGATACTGCCTTTTCTTGTTACATTATGTAGGCCTATTATTGTCTATCCTGACCTGCCTGTTTAAATTAAAATTTCCAGTAGAAAGTTTAAATCACTTACCTCAGGTTCTCCACAATAGGCAATTTCTTCCCCCGGACTCGGCCAAGCCGCCTGTTTCTCGGTTTCTCTGTTAGTGTAGATAGTGTAAACATCTTTGAGGAGTAAACTAATATTGTCCGAGGGTAGTAGAATTAATTTGCTGGTAAATTGAATATTTCTTTCGGCCACATTGGAAAAAAAACACACAAAAAACATTGGAAAGTCATAAATCAAATATCATCAGGAATATCATAGAAATGTAGTTGAGCCTGTCTGTTTGCCTGCTATTTTGTCCAACCCTTTCCGTGGGGGTCACCGCAGGGCTTGAAAGACAGTATAAAACGAAGAAATGTGTTATATGTGCGCCGCAAAGCGACCCCTTTCAAAACTACCTTTAGAAATGAGTGAACTAAAAAAAAAATAATAAAAGGAATGAAAAATTGTAGAAATACAGAAATTTCGGTTCTTAACTCCTCCGTCAGACTAAATTAAAAAAAAAAAAATTGAAGGATTAAACAATTCAAGAAAGTGAATAAAAGTTTTACATGACGGCTACTTAGCTGTTGGTAGTGCCACTCCTCTCCGGTAATATTTGTCTATCTTTCGAAAGTATTGAATTTAGTGCATTTCTCATTCCGCAGGGTACGGTATTAAGCCGGGGCAAGTTAGAATGGTTTTTGGTAACTTTAGTTCTTGTTTGTTCCAATTTCACATTTTGCACAACTGAGGAATTCTGCATTAAACATTAATTGCGGGTTTAGTATTAATATGATAAGGAACTTGATAAACAGCTTGATACGTGCCTCAGCGTATTTTAAAGAAGTGTTAAAGTATGCATTTGTTATATCTCTGCAACATACTAAAAGATCGCCAGTTCTTTTCAAAGAATGGAGGTGGAACAAACATTTTGTCGAGCGTTAAAGTCTGAGAAAGTTCCTCACCAAGAGAGGGGTGTGTAGTGCGTTAGTATACACAAGATCAATAATAGGACTGCATTTGATTTATATCATTACAAACGTCCAGCCTGGCACTATTCCAGACTCTGAGCGCCTACATAACATGCCATGTGTACTAATTAGGCCATCTATACTTACAGATGCTTGGTCCCTCCACGCATTAACCGTCAATAGAACAAACTACGCACGTTTCGGCGAACGTAAACACAAGCGTAGAATAATTAATATTGCTGGTTCTAAAGCGTCTTTTTTTTTTTTTTCGAATTGAGATCTTTATTTTGGGAGGTGTCGCTGCCCTGGGCATTTGTGTCTCCTGTTTCTTGTTGGTGTTTTCTTGTTGTCTTGGTGTCTTCTTCGTGGCTTTCCTAGCCCTCAAAAGGGCTCCCTTATGGCTATCTTCTTCTTTCCTTGTTTGTTGGCGCCCGTAAAAAAAAAAAAACAGGAGAGAGTAAAGATTCCTATCGTGGGTGAGGGTGGGGGGGGGGGGGGTAGTGGAGGATCCTTATAACTCAGAAGGATTTATCCCCACAGCAAGGGCGGTAAATGTTTACAAATATATGTTCTATTTATTTATTTAATTGTTGTCTCCCCTGCCATTGGCAAGGGACACAGACTATAGTGGGTTTTGTTGTCTTTTTTTTTTTTTTTGGTCACCTCCGAATTTTTATAAGAATGTAGCATCTGCAAGCTATCCCTTGCCCTCCCCCGTTTTCTTGTTACACTGGTGAGCATGTGTTCATTTCTTCTTGACAACCGCTAGAGTGTACTGTACTCCGTGACCTGACCTTCTTCTCCTAGTGAGTAGTTTTTTTCCTCGCCCGCTTGTTGTCAGGTGTTTTGACTCGTTCAGTAAATATTAGTATGTTCCCGAACATTCGATAACACTGTGGAGAAGGGTGTTTACGCCAGATTTGGCCTTGAGTGATGTAACCTGATGACCTATTGATGCGTGATTGGTTAGTTTGTGCGAGGGCAAAGGTAACGTTTATTTCGGGAACTTTCTGTAGGAATGTTTATATATATAGACCTGTGTGAGTGGTTGGGGGGTGAGTAAGTGAGTTTCCTTTTGTGTGGCGTAGATATTTAGTTTCGCTGGCGTCTTCCTAGTAATTTATTGTTCACTATACAGTTATCAAACTTTAGTATTATTTAATCTATCGTCGGATCTCGTGTTTATTTATTTTACAGCTGTAATAGTTTCGTTTTCTAAAGGGTTGTAGTTAGATCAACTAACTCCCCCCTACTATAACGTGCTAGAACAACCTCAGCTGTTACATATTGGGGGCTCGTCCCGGATCCGACCATATTCGAGCGGACCAGATCAAAATTATTAGATTTATTTACATAGTTTATTGTAGGAATATCATCGACAAGCTATCTACAACATGTCAGAGGCTATTGGAAGGCTTAGCCAGGAAGCGGACGCTATGGAGCTCACTGGGCAGGAGAGACGGGACTACCTCCGTGAAGGCCTGGAAAGAGAAAGACAGCTGGAGGCTCAACGACAGGAGAAGGAGGCTGAACGACAGGCTCGGGAGAAGGAGGCTGAACGACAGGCTCGGGAGAAGGAGGCTGAACGACAGGCTCGGGAGAAGGAGATGAACCACGAGTTGGAGATGGAGAAGATCCGCCAGCAACGTGGAGGCAACGGCTCAGCGCAGAAGACCGACGACCACGCCAGTTCCAAGAGACCCAAGCTACCTGCATTTCAGGATAAGAAGGACGATCTGGATAGCTGGTTGCTGCGGTTTGAGAGGTTTGCTGAGACAGCTGAATGGCCCAGATCCACCTGGACGACATCACTGTCTGCCCTGCTGACCGGGAGAGCTTTGGAGTGCTTCTGCAGACTACCGATCGACGAAGCCAAGGACTACGACAAGGTCAAGGAAGCGTTGCAGAAGAGGTACAACCTGTCAGAGGACGGATACAGACTCATGTTCAGACAAGGTAAGCCTGAAGATGGAGAAGATGTTGGAATGTTTTTGACCAGGATCAAGACCTATCTAGAGAGGTGGATAAAGCTGTCGAAGACGGAGGAGACCTACGAAGGAGTGAGAGATCTGTTCGTCAGAGAGCAATTCATGGATGCCTGCCCACCAGACCTTGCACCCATGTGAGGGAGAGGAAACCAAAGACGCTACAGGACATCGCAGATTCAGCGGAGGCGTACCTGGTAGCGAGGAACCGGACGCTCAGCGGGAGCGCCAAACTGCAGAGCCGGCCAGTGCGACAGAGGCCCAACGGAGACAGAAGCCCACAGGTCTGCCATAGGTGCCAGAGGCCGGGACACAAGGCGACGGAGTGTCGTGCAAAGTTAAACGACAAAGGTGAGTTGAAATGTTACCTTTGTGGAAAGCCAGGCCACGTTCGGAGGATGTGTCCAGCCCAGAAGGATATGGGACGAGGCAAGCCGAACAAGGCGGCGGCGGCCGTAGTGATAGCGGCGGACGAGTCGTCGAGACAGGATGCGACGACGGCTGACACCAGCATCAACGTTCAAGCGGTAATGAAGGACGGGAAGCTCCAGTTAGCGGTGCCTGTTACGTGAGGAGGATGCAGTGACGGAAGGACCGTGGAGAAACTGAAGTTACCAGTGATGAAGGGCTTGATTGGGAATCGAGCGGTAGATGTCCTAAGAGATACCGGCTGTGAAGGTGTAGTGGTGCGGCGAGCACTGGTGGACGACGGACAGCTCACCGGTGGGAAGAAACTTATCGCGAGGATCGATAACTCCTTGCTAGCGGCGGAGGAAGCCGTTATCGACGTGAAGACACCTTACCTGACGGGCAAAGTGACGGCGCTGTGTCTCCCGGAGACCATCTGCGACCTAGTAGTCGGGAACGTGGACGGAGCGAAGGATCCGTACGACCCTGATACTGAGGTGATGGTAGGAGCGGTGACCACGAGGGCCCAGGAGAAGAGGAAGGACCAGTCTACGTCGCTGAAGGTGCCGAGGGCAGAAAGGCACGCGGGAGTAGATAGAGAGGAACTTATCCGACTCCAAGAAGAAGACGAAGTCATTAGGAAGTTAGAGCAGAAGAAGATCCCAACTAATAGAGGCAATAAATCTGTTCATTTTGAGAAACATGGAGGAGTACTGTACCGGATCTACAAGGACCTGAGACAGGCGACGGTTATAAGGCAAGTGGTACTACCCGAAAAACTGAGAGAGTATGTACTGAGTGTAGCCCACGACTCGATCGTCGGAGGACACCTCGGCGTGAAGAAAACCAAAGACAGAGTTATGAGCAATTTTTATTGGCCTGGAATTGAAGGTGACGTCGCGAGATACTGCCGCTCATGCGACATATGCCAGAGGACGGTGAACAAAGGAGCGACCCCAAAGGTGCACCTGCAGAGTATGCCAGTAGTGGACGTACCATTTAGGCGAGTGGCCGTGGACTTAGTAGGACCTATCGACCCCCCAAGTGAAGGTGGACATCGGTATATCCTGGTGTATATAGACTACGCTACTCGTTACCCCGAAGCCACACCCTTGAAGAAGATCGACGCAGAAACGGTAGCAGAAGCCTTAGTGAACATCTACAGCCGTTTGGGTGTGCCCGAAGAGATCTTGTCCGACCAAGGGACCCAGTTTATGTCAGATGTCATGAAGGAAACGAATAGACTACTGGGAATTCGACAGTCGACCACTACAGTCTACCACCCTATGTGCAACGGGTTGGTGGAGCGATTCAACGGCACGCTGAAGAAAACATTGAGACGACTGTGCGCAGAGCAACCCAAGCAGTGGCACAGATACATCAACCCGCTGCTCTTCGCATATCGTGAAGTTCCCCAAGAGTCGACCAAGTTTGCCCCATTCGAGTTGCTGTATGGGAGAACTGTGAGAGGACCAATGCACATTTTACGACAACTATGGACCAAGGATGGAGAGGAGCCGGAAACGAAGACCAGTTACCAGTACGTCATGGAACTACGTGAGAGGCTGGAGGACACATGGAAGTTAGCGACGGAAGAACTCTCCAAGGCTCAAGGTAGACAGAAGACCTACTACGACCGGAAGGCGCGAGAGAGGAAGTTCCGCCCCGGAGATGAAGTGTTGGTGCTACTGCCGACGAACACTAACAAGCTCCTAGTCCAATGGAAGGGACCATATAAGGTAGTCTCAGTTGTCGGTGTTAACGACTATAGAGTCAAGATGGGTGCAAAAGAAAAGACCTTGCACGCCAACCTCCTCAAGAGATACATTCCAAGGACGTCAAAAGCAGCAGCAGTGGCAATGGAACCGAGACCTATTGTGACCGAGATGTGTGGGATGGACAACAGTAGGAGAGATATCACGCCTGGACATGTCAACGCCATAAAGGACGGCGGCGGTGATAGTGCTGAGACTGTACTGGCAGAGGACGACATGATGGACAAGAGTCAACCCGTGGAGTCAGCTGGCATGACAATCATCGAGGACTGCGACCTGGAAGGCGACAACGGTGGAACGACGGAGGACCTTGCCGACCTAGGAAGCTGGGACCAGAAGGAAAGCTACAGAGATGTCCAGTATGGAACGCAACTGGCATCGGAACAACGTCAAGAACTCTGCGATGTGGTGAAGAATTACCAGCACGTCTTCACCAATCTCCCTGGATGCTGTCAGTTGGGTGAACATCGCATCGACCTGACGACAGAAGTACCAGCTCGTCAACGACCATACCCGGTGCCCTACGCTATGCGCGACTCCTTGAAGGAGGAGCTTAGCACCATGGGACGGCTGGGCATCATTCGAAGGAGCTCATCAGCTTATGCTTCACCTGTTGTTGTCGTCAAGAAGAAGGACGGATCCAACCGAGTCTGCATCGACTACAGGAGGTTAAACAAGATCACAGTATTCGACCCTCATCCGACAGCAGCGCCATCAGAAGTGTTTCAGAGTCTCTCGAGAGGAAAATTATTCTCTCGGATTGACCTGAGCAAGGGATACTGGCAGGTGAAAGTTCGAGAGCAAGACATTCCCAAGACGGCGTTCGTCACCATGGGCGAACACTATGAATTTATTCGGATGCCTTTTGGGATGATGAACTCAGGAGCCACGCTGAACAGGATCGTAAAGCCATTGATCCGTGGAATGAACAATGTGACAGCATATGTGGACGACCTGCTGATTCATACAGAGACATTCGACGAGCATGTGAAGACTCTCAAGGACTTACTGCAGAGGATGGACCAAGCTGGATTAACTGCAAGACCATCGAAGTGTCTGATTGGAACGTCTGAAGTAGACTTTGTTGGACACTTAGTGGGAGAAGGTATGATTGGCCTGTTAGAAGAGAATGTATGTAAGGTACGAGACGCACCCAGACCCACCACTAAGAAGGAAGTGAAAGCATTCTTAGGATTAGTGGGATATTACCATGAATTTATTCCTAACTTTTCAGCGATTGCATCACCATTGTCTGATTTACTTAGAAAGGGTCAGCCCAATATAGTTCAGTGGGATGAAACGCAGGAGAAAGCGTACACCTCTTTGAAGAATGTCATTATCTCCAAACCCGTGTTATGTTTGCCAGATTTTTCCAAAGAGTTTGTCTTAGCAACTGATGCATCAGATCGCGGATTAGGCGCTAGTCTTATGCAGGAACACGAGGGAAAGTTGTACCCTGTGGCATATGCTAGTCGTAAGCTATTGCCTCGTGAGACAAAATATTCGGTCTCAGAGCGCGAATGTTTAGCTATTGTTTGGGCTGTAAAAAAGTTTACTTTGTATTTGTATGGAAAGGAGTTTGTGCTCCAAACTGACCATCGGTCATTAGAGTTTTTGAACTCTGCCAAGTTTGACAGTCCAAAGTTATTACGATGGAGTTTATTTTTACAGTCTTATCGATTCAGGATTCACTACGTAAAAGGCAGAGAAAATGTCTGTGCCGATTTCCTGAGCAGGGTATTTTAAAGTAGTACACTATCAGTGAAATGCATTGTAACCCATACTTTTGCCTACTAGATGAATTGCTAGGACGGCAGTATTGTACTGTAATTGGGGACATAGTTCATCTGTAACTGAATATTGAATTGATGGCTGATAGAGAGTCATGATGTGTTAGTCACATTTTGATTTTATGCTATGTCATATTTGTTACCAATGGAACTTGGTGTAATTTTTGGAAAATGTAACCCAAATGGGGACTGCGAGCAAGCAGTGTTTGTGTTATGTTGCAATGTTGTAACTTGTTTTGACCTAATATGATGAAGAAAGACCCTAACCAGTGGTCGGTATGTATTGGTATTTTTGCCATTGTACGTATGAGTTATACATTTTGGAGATAACCATGTTATGTACAACAAGTTATATGCTATGATTCGTGCACGAAGCATTATGTAAACGATGGGCCATCGTTTCACCATATATGATTTGTAATAATATCATTGACCATTGTTTCACCACAGTGGTGGCGTTGTGTTATTTTGACTAGTAGGCCTAATGTCTACTATTGGGAAGCAATGACGGTATTGTATTAGTTATGGTATTAGTGATGCAAAGGATATTGCATTGTATTGTATTTGCGATGAAATTTGGGAAGGCACTGAAATTGTTAATAATTGTAATAGAATTAGCAACTACCTTTGTGAGATTGGGAGTACTGTAAGATTGTTATTTCAAGATAGTGCAGACGCTGTATAATGTTTTTGGAGTTGAAAGATATTCAACTTAAATTGGGGAGTTGTGTAGCATCTGCAAGCTATCCCTTGCCCTCCCCCGTTTTCTTGTTACACTGGTGAGCATGTGTTCATTTCTTCTTGACAACCGCTAAAGTGTACTGTACTCCGTGACCTGACCTTCTTCTCCTAGTGAGTAGTTTTTTTCCTCGCTCGCTTGTTGTCAGGTGTTTTGACTCGTTCAGTAAATATTAGTATGTTCCCGAACATTCGATAACGTTGTGGAAACGAATGTTTACGCCAGATTTGGCCTTGAGTGATGTAACCTGATGACGTATTGATGCGTGATTGGTTAGTTTGTGCGAGGGCAAAGGTAACGTTTATTTCGGGAACTTTCTGTAGGAATGTTTATATATATAGACCTGTGTGAGTGGTTGGTGGGGTGAGTGAGTAAGTGAGTTTCCTTTTGTGTGGCGTAGATATTTAGTTTCGCTGGCGTCTTCCTAGTAATTTATTGTTCACTATACAGTTATTAAACTTTAGTATTATTTAATCTATCGTCGGATCTCGTGTTTATTTATTTTACAGCTGTAATAGTTTCGTTTTCTAAAGGGTTGTAGTTAGATCAACTAACTCCCCCCTACTATAACGTGCTAGAACAACCTCAGCTGTTACAAAGAATTTCACCATTGCGTGTCTAATTTCAAACATCAAGCTGATCTGTTCAAAGGGGTGACATCACAAATAAGTGACATAACTACTGCATCTTAAAAGAGATCATAATTCAAAGGAGTGCCAGATCAAAGGACTGATACAACAAAGGAGTGTATTTCAAATCATGCAGTATTAAGCTAGCTTTCCATGTGTACGTTATGCGTAATGCCCAATGTGTAATGCGTAATGCGTATACAACGTTTACATGGAAATTTAACTAAAGTGTATCCATGTGTGCGTGGTGCGTGATGCGTGATACGTTGTGCGTATTCGAACGATCAAGCCATCGTTGGAATACGCATCACGCAGCTATACGGACACCCGAAGCTAGAAATTCCGGCCCCAAATTTCCCCAAAATACATGTTTCTGCACGTGCGTTTTCAACAAGCTGTCGCAAAATGCCACGAAATTTCGTCCCAGATAATGTTCTTGATCAATTCATTGATCTTGTGAGGCAAAATCCTGCTATTTTTTATCCCTCGGGGGAGGTCTGCAAGGATGCTCTTAAGATTACAAACATACGGAACAGCATGGCTGACATTCTGCAATAGGAGGAACAGAAAGGTACAATTTTCTAGATTTAAGATTCACGTTTCTTTATTTTCAAAAAAGGGGTGGGGTTTCACCTCGCAACGGATAAAACATAAATAGAATATAAAATACAAATGTCAATTAAAGCAAAAAGTTGAACTTTCTCTCTCTTTCTCTCTCTCTCTCTCTCTCTCTCTCTCTCTCTCTCCCTCCCTCTCTCTCTCTCTCTCTCCTCTCTCTCTCTCTCTCTCTCTCTCTCTCTCTCCCTCTCTCTCTCACTCTCTCTCTGACTATCATGATCCCAAGATTGCGATACTCGGCACTTGAAGCTTTACTACCGTCATTGCAGACATTTGAGGTCCTATTACTCGACCTCAGTAGCAGGCACGGGATTGGAGTGCTTTGAGGGTGGTAGTGCTGTCACGAGCAAAGTTAAGGTCTTGGGGATCTAATGACTGCACGAGAGGCAGCTAACTCACACTCGGACACAAACACACAAGAAAGTATTAAATAACTAGAGTATATGTATATCAGGCCGGCCGGGCCATATTATTACATACATATTAATCTACAAAACAAAAAGACAGTAGAGGTATATCCAAAGCAAAAATTCCAATTACTAACTTAACCTATCATATTTAGGTAACTATGTTCCCTATCAAATGTACTGCAATCAATAGCCTACTGGTATATTATAAGAAACAAGATATCAATTTATATTAGCAGTTGAGTCGCCACTGGCCAGTCGCCAGGCAAACTCTCCAGAAATAATATGGGTTCCCAAGGTACACTGAATGTTAGGAGAGCCCAGTACGTTCAAAGCCTACAGAAGCACAAATCGGCTTGTAGGTATTTAAGCAGCTTGTAAAAGTATATATATATATATGCAATCACTCAGTCACTATTCATTTCATCAACAATGTGCCACGATTCTTCAATCGTATTATGGAGATTGTTTTACAGTACAGAACACTCGTTCGTCGAGTCCAAGCTGTGGTTTTCTCTGGCTTCCTATGAGGTGGTGGGTTTTCTCTCTATCTCTGAACTTCTATCATAATTAGTTAATAAGATCAGTTACCATTGGTCACGCCTAATTCGTAGGCGCGAACATCAGAAGAGCGCAGCGTGGACTCTTTAGGTCAGTCCACCCAGACCTTTCTTTCTAGAGCTCTCTCTCTCTCTCTCTATGCTCAGACAGTCCGATGACAACGGACCGCTCGTCTTCGGGCCACACAGTTCAGGTACTGGCCAACCGGAGATACTTCACGAAAACGATGCTTCTTCTCGTCTGTATTCCATGAGTTTCAACGTTACACGATGTTTTATAATATCCAATCGTGAGTGCATGGCTTAATCTTTTGATTGTTTTGACAGTCTGTTATTTCACTGTTTTTTTACATAAGAAATTTCAAAATTCATTGAAACACAAGAGTGTACAATATCACCTTCCATCACTCTCAAAAAAAAAAAAAATTCTTTACCCTATTAATTATTCTCCTTCAAACACACCTTTATGGACACACAACGATAAGAGATATACATAGTTTAATGTAAAAGAATAAAATCTTTATTAACTTTTTTACACATACTCCAAAGATAAAACACATTTTCCACATACAAATTAAAAAATCATCAATTGTTTAAAATACTCCAGCTTTTTCCTGGTACCCGGTGAATAATTTGTGCCACCAAGCCGGGTAGTCAGTGAGTTAAATTTTTGTTCTCCATAAATTATCTCCCAAAATCACCATGCAGGAGGTTAATGGGCGCCTCTGGTCAAGTTTCCTCCAGTCCTGTCCATCTGTACTTCATCTTGCTATCTCCAAGCACAATGTGATCGTTATCGTGTGGCTTTGCTATATCCAAACTCACAGTGAAAGGAAAATCACATACTTTTGTTATTCTTCTCTTTCATTGAAACTATCTGCCAAGCTTAACTCATCAGAACTGATCACCGTCTTTATTTTATACTATCCGACAAAATAATTGAAGGGATTTGTTCTATACCATGGTTTGATACATCACTTCTGGGCTCCACACCAATAAATTGTTTGTGGGTGTGCATAAAGATCGGCTGGTGTACTGTCTTCAGTTCATTCACGTTTTTTATTATTAGTCTAGGAGCACACATGGTACTTTGCTGACATGTCGTCGCGTTGCAGTGGATTGGAATGTCTTAAAATCTAACCGCATGAATTGAAGATGTGAGCATACGCGACATTCGGGCTCACTTCAGAATCAATTGGGGTATGAAACTAGGGCATGACAGTAACACCACACCAAACTTGGACTGATGAATGAATGAGTGGATGGGCGGGCGGATGGGTGAATGTATGAATTGATAGAGAAAGATACAAAAGTTGTTTTGCTTCGTAGGTATTTTACGTCCCATTTCAAGTTGTCTCAGAGACAAGGTTTGGGATCTTCAAAACCATGACCAGTGAGTGTCCTATATACATTGCAACAAAATATTTAGTTAAGTTGAACTGTGCTCTTAGAACAGATTGGGGTGTCGCCATAGATAGATAGATAGATAGATAGATAGATAGATAGCTTGATAGCTAGATAGATAGATAGATAGATAGATAGATAGATAGATAGATAGATAGATAGATAGATAGATAGATAGATAGATAGATAGATAGATAGATAGATAGATAGATAGATAGATAGATATATGGACAGAGGGACGGACGGACACACGGATTGGCGGGCGAACGAATGAACAGAATGAACGAGAGAGAAAGACGGCACCTTTGTTTTGTATATCCTTGATGGTAAAACCGAAAGATCCAGAACCGAAGGAATATTTCATAGAGAAGGCCATTGGTTGTGAGTGAATCATTTTAAGATTTTTGTTGTTGTTTTTGCTGCTGCCACATGCAGTTTTAGATATATAACTCTTATTTTTTTCTGGCTATTTGATCGGGCTGTCCATTCAGATAATTTCAACATTCACTGCAAACACATTTAAGACATTCAGACACACAGTAACCAAAGAGCAATGGGAACTATTTATTGACTGGATTGAGGAGAAACTTGGCTACACAAACGACAAGGCTTTCAACATTAAAAAAAACATTGTAGACCGATCAACTCCCAACATCTTTTGGATTGCCCAGATGAAAAACGTTTTCTTGTGAAAAAAAAATTGGATTTCTCCTTCGTGGGATGTTTGGGAAGGTCACATTTGGTCCAGTCTCCGGGTAGTGAAGTCTGTTGGATGAGATTGGATCAGAAGACATGTGCGAAATAGAATGGTAGAGATAAGACAAATATGTAAGTCCATAAAGAGACCTTAGCCTTTCAGTCATTTGTCATTTTTGATATGCGAA
This sequence comes from Onchidella celtica, assembly GCA_963931925.1. NCBI lineage: Eukaryota > Metazoa > Mollusca > Gastropoda > Systellommatophora > Onchidiidae > Onchidella > Onchidella celtica. Next base: position 5,769,375 of record OZ007573.1, on the reverse strand, counting down.
CTAGTTGGATAGTGACGTCACGACACTGAATTTCCTTGGAACCTCCCGCATCAGGGTACCAGTTGGAAATCATCTTAGTGTAGGGAACACCACAGACTAATAAATTAATCAGACTGGAAACACGACCTTCGGGCTGTGTCATTTTTTTACGGAATTTCCCGTTCGGTGGCCGTATAACCAACATGGCCGCCGCTCGGGAAATTCCGATTCTAGTTCTTTCTTCAGTAGAAATTTCTTTGTATTTGTCAAGATTGGTTGTACATATATTAATAATACATTACCTTGCCTATCCTTTCATTTTATTGTCTACATCTTCCCTTTTATATTGTTACAAATGATGGACTTTTAGCGACCGCTGCATTGTAGCTATGTTGAAGCGTCTGTCGCAACCGTAAAAATAAAATGGCGGACCTTTCGCTGCTTTTGTGACGTCACACAATGGGATCATCCAGTCTGGGTATTTTATTAGTCTGTGGGGAACACAGCCAAACTTGAGGCCAGGCCTACTCTCTGGAATTTACGTAATTATTAATACTGACGCTATACTTGAATTTCCAACCCTACACCTTCATCCTAAACATAACCATAAGCGTTGGCAAAAACATAAAGTAGCATGCTGATCAATTATCAAGTCTTGCCCTTCTTCCAGACATGTTGAAGTCTATGCTTCAAAGTCATGTGTTCTTAAAAGAATAAACACATACATGAAAACTAGATCACTCACACACTCAAACACACACGCAGGCACAAGAATCCACTCATATTCACATGGCAACAAGCAGGCCATTAGCATCAATCACTACTCTAGGCCTGTATTCCAACTCTTGCCGAAGCTTGGTACAAGTTATTGACTAAACCGGGAATAATATAGGCCTCAACATTTTCGTACATGCTGCAACTCATTCTCAGATCATAACGTGAACATTGATCATTACCCAAACCAGTGCGTGTATTTTTCAAATCGGTGCACTTTTCAATACAAAGAACAAAAAGGCGACAGGTCAGTTCCAATAAGAATGTCATTTAGCAAAAAATAGTATTTCACAAAGCCTATCTCTTAGGAACTAATAATGAGGGGACTGCATGTTCAAATAATTCTGGAAAAAAAAAAAAATGTAAGGAACTGGAGACGTCGTATAGTAAGTATCGGAATGGTAAGTTGAGATGGTGCACCGACCGATATTAAAAAAAACATAAGCAAAAACAAGCCCTATTCCTGGTGAAAGGCCACACCAAAAAGTGACCTGGCAGTTTGGTTTTTCAAGATTTTCTTAATTTTTTTTCCTTTTTTTTTTCCCCCCTTGCCTCAAGGAGGTTTTTGTAGACTGAAAGCTTTTCCTGTCCACCTCTCATTCACTGTGTAACATACCCGCTTTTTGCCCTATTTCAACTTTAAGATAACCATACAGGCAAAAACTTATAAAATAAAATATATATTATATTATTATAAAATTTCTATTATAAATCTTTTTTTGGGGAGGGGGGGGGGGGGCGGGGGGGATTGCTTCAGTTATTTCTAGGTAAACATGCTTTGTTTTACTTCTTTTTTTTTTTGGTTCCGTTTTTGGAAGTTCAGAGATAGAGAATCTCTTCCGAGCGAATGCAGTTTTTCTGGCTAGCACAGCACTGTGATTATGTGTATTACTGTCCAGGAAACTAGCGAGAAAAGATGCAGATTTGACTGGGAAAAAAAAAGGAAGCTTGCTACCTTATACTGTAGATTTGTGAGGGAATATAAAACATCTTGCACTAACACCACTTTACTCATAAATTACACAAGTTGTGCGAAGTGTGATCTTATTCCCATGCATGTACGCCAAATGTGAAAATGGGATAATTATGACGTTTCTAGACAGACTGAAAATGCTAATTGACGATAATGTGCTTTTAGAATCTGACGCTAGATTAATACTACAAAATAAAATCACTGACCTACTAAAGTCTTCATTATGATTAAAAACGTTTCGTCAACTCACGTTTAAGCAGATCTAGATCTACAATGTAGCGTACACATGAACCGCAGGTGAAGCACTTGTAAAATGCTGCTTAAAAACTGTTATGTTTTAAAATTGAATGAAGATAACCATAATGTAATAATGTGAGAGAGTGAGTTTTGAGTGATAAGGTGTGGAGCCACAGTTAGGTCTAGATCTGACCACACAGGTGTTGAATTGCAACCGTATGAGAGACAGGGAGTGAGTTTTGAGTGATAAGGTATGGAGCCACAGTTAGATCTAGACCTGATTACACAAATTAATGTTGAATTGCAACAGTAAGAGAGACAGAGAGTGGGCCATTGTATTTCAAGCCTTGCCCATGCTTGTACATGGTATTGTCTAAACCGCAAATAATATAGATGTCAACATTTTTATACATGTTACGACTGATTTTAGATCATTACCTGTCTATTGACAATTACTGAAACTAATGCGTCAAGTTTTAGAAAAGTATATTTTTTTCCAATTTATTCCGACATATTTCGTCCTGGTAAAATGTCCTCTTTGGACTTTTATAGCTTTTATTTGAATGCCTATAACAGGAGCCTGTTGCTCAGTCGGTGCATTTTTCACTGAAAGGAACTTGATGCACCCCGTACAAATGCTCTTTTGGAGACTGTATTTAGGTTTTGGGTTATTAGGATCGTTATTTTGATGCATAGCATTAGTGTCAAATAAAATATATTCATATTTATTCATGTCTTCGGGTTGATAATTTTCAGGCTCTTTGCTGGTTATTAATTCCCACAAACCAGGTGTTCCTTTATATTTCTTGCCTCCAATAATAATATCATTGTTATCAATTTTTATTTCTTCACTACCAATATAAAGTTGTTTATCATCACCTTTAGTATAAATTCCAAAAGTAGTATCCCCAATATCTTTACCTAAATATTTTTTAAAATATTCGGTTGCTATCGGACCAATTTGCTCAATTGGAGAAGCAGCAATTGCTTGTGAAGATTCTTCTAATTGACTAGGTCGTAGCTCTGCTTGTAATGCAGGTTCAATTGCTCTCAAAGGTTGACTTTGTTCTATAGCAAGTGGAATTTTCTGAATCGTTTTTTTAGTTTCTTCTGTTGCTTTTTGTGTACTTTCTGTGATAGGAGCAAATACTTTGGAAAATTCTCTTTCCTTTTCAATATCTCCTACTCTTTCGCTTAAGTTACTTAATTGAATATTTCTTTTGGTTTTTAAAAATTCATTAACAAGAGCTTCACGTTTTGAAGGATCTGCAATTTTTAAAAAAGACATTTTTAATGTAATAAAAATAAAATATTTTTAAAAGAAAAAAATCAAACCAATTTTATACTATAAGATTTCTGATTTTTTTCAATGGATCATCTATATTTAATTCAGGATCGCTTACTTTTTTCTTTTTTCTTATATTTTTTAATTCTCTAAATTTTTTTTCTTCATCTAAAATAAGTTTAAATTCTTCATCTGAAAATTTTCCGTCTTCAAGTGCATCAGAAATATAAGTTTGAATAGTATTAAGTTTTGATTCCAATAAAAATAAAATTTTCTGATGTTTATCAGCTTTATCTTGTAATTTTTTATTTAAATATCTTAAAAATATACTTAATAAACCTGTACCTATTGAAATACCTTCTATAATAATAGCTGCAGGAATGTTAACCACTGTAGATAAAAGTATTACTCTTGTTGTTCCCATTCCAATGGCTACAGTTTTTAATGTTATAGGGACAAGGTGGTCTAGAGGCAAGGTGCTCGCCTCTCATGCCAAGGGTCCCGGGTTCTAAACCCGGGCAGTGCAGGCATGTTGGAAATTGGATTTTTCTCATATTTTCAAGTCCCTGGTCCTATTGGGGGGTAGGATCGAGTACCTAGTCTTCTCGGATAAGGACGAAAAAATTCGGAGGGCCCGTGTGCACGTTGCGCACGTTAAAGATACCTTGGCAGTTGGAAATCGTAAAGAGCAGGCCGAAAGGCCGCTGCCCGGGCAAAATTGAAAATTGAAATTAATAGATTAAAAGTTATCCATATCACCCCCCCCCCCCCCAGCCGCCAAAATTTATTATTCATTATTAAATATATATTGTTATTAATAAATATTCAAATATTATTTGATTTGTGTGTTGTGTGAACCGATGTGAGTTGTGAACTGCTGTGAGTTGTGAACTGTTGTGAGTTGTGAACTGCGCCTAACAGGCTGCGTTACAATTTGCTCTGAGATAGAGAGAGAGAGAGTGAGCGAGACAGGGAGAGAGAAAGAAGCAGTGCAGTGTGTTGAGCGCTTCGCTGGCAGCTCCATTCTGCTCTGTGGTTGACATGTTGTTTCTGTAAAGCGCATAGAGCATTTTAAATGGATATGCGCTATATAAATGCTATACATTATTATTATATCAGTTCCGTCAATTATATTTAAAGCTTTTGAATATTTCTTAACTGTTATTCTTTTGTTTTCTTTAGTTTTTTCAAAAGAATTTTGAATGTCAAGAATTTTTTTCATTCTATAATTCGAAGCTTCCATTTTAGAATAAAGGTTTTGATCTTTGGTTACACCAGCATATTTATAAACGGAATACTTTTAACCAAATCGCTCAAAAAACCTTCACCATTATAAACCTGTCCTTCTCGCTTTAAATACAATCCATCTCCTTGAAACTCGTTACCGCTTCCTTTTACAGTTCCTAAATATAAACCTTTTCCATCAGTTTCAATTTGACAGAGACATCCACCTTTTTTTAAATATAATCCGTCACCAACTCTAGAGGAGTTTGTAGGTTGATAACCGTCTCCCAATAATTTTTGAACGCCACTACTTGCTAAACCCGTAAGCCTACCTATTCCGATAGCTTTTGCTACTGATGGAACAACTTTAGATAATAATGGGAGCAGCCAGAAATCCTCCTTCAATTTCCATGTTATATTCTATTTGTTTTCTACTTAGAGTAATATCAGCTCCTTTATTTTGATTGAATGCTTTTCGCAGTTTATTTATTTGTGTTTTTGTTAAAGCTAAAACATCATTTCCAGATTCTGTAATTCTAATAGTAACAGGAGTATCATTTTTCATAGCTCTTTGTATTTTTTCTTTTTGATTATCAGAAATATTTAATTGAACATTTTCATATGTCATTTTTAAGAGAATAAAAATCAAATATTTTTAATACGATAAATTTTACGTTATGTTAAAACTTGGTTAGTTGTAATTCCTTTTCATAAAAAGAACCAATAATTTCTTCATCATCTAAATCTTTTATTTTGTAAGTAATTGGATATGTATATAAAATTTTATCTATTGTAAATATTTCTTTTGTCCATTTTGGTGTGTAACCTTTTTCAAAAAACTTTTTCTTCTTTGTAATTCTAACTCTATCACCTAATTTAAATTTAGGCTTTGGCAGTTGGCTACGCGATGCCTTTGGCAACTGTTTCTTTGTCTCTTCGGAACCAGCAAAGCTGCTGCGACTTCGTCGATCATATAAATTTCTATATACGGTTAATTCATTTTTTTTTTTACTTCCTTCAATAGGAGACATTTTTATTGACGAATAATAGGTGTTATTATAATCATTTACTAAATCATCTAAAACATCTATATATTTCGTAACACCATTCGCCGTAAAATATTTAAACATTTTTTCTTTCATTGTTCGATTCCATCTTTCTACTACAGAACTTTTCTCTTCATTCTCTGTGGAATAGATTTCTTTGAAAAGACTCTTAACATGTTTATTATAGAATTCACTTCCTTTATCAACCCATAATTTTTCTGGATGTCTGCTTATCTCTTTAAATCCTTCAGCAACTGTTAGTCCCCTTTTATTTTTTAAAGGAATCATCCAACCATATTTTGAGAAAACATCAATAACAGCAAGAATGTATTTAAATCCTTTGTTTTGCTTAGAATAAGCAAACATGTCAACTAAATCAGCAGCCCATATTTTATCAATTCCATTAACTATCACTCTTCTTTTCTTAAATTTTGTAGTTACTGGTTGTGAAGTTTTCTGCTAAATCACTCGTAAAGCGTTGTTTATCAACGACGAAGTCGGAACTTTTTTTAAAATCAACGGAGTTGTAGCTTTTTTTTTTTCGCCCATTCCAAAAGTTTTTTTAATTTTAATAATAGGTTCAACAATATTTCTATCCATTCTTTCTCTTAATGTTGGTTTTAAAATAGAATCTAAAGACTGTATCATCTTATTATCACAAACTTCATTTCTGGTTTTAGTATCTTGATTTTGTAAATAACAAATATCGTGATGCATTGCGGCTCCATCAACTCTATTAATTGGTTTACTCCAAGATTTTGGCGTAAGATCGGAATTCAACCGTTTTTTTCAAATTGGTTCCTGGTCCTGTAAAATTATGACCTGGCAAATGCATTTCAAAAGGAAATTTATTGATGATTTTGTTGGCTATGCCATGCCCTTGGCTGTTGGCTACGCCATACCCCTGGTTATTGGCTATACCAGCTCCAATTGTTGGTATAAATTTAGTTTTAGTATTTCCACAAGTTACACATTTACTTTTTAACATATTTCTATTATTCTTTGTTTTAACTTGTGCAATATTTATAGTATCGGTTTGTTGTTTACACTTTACACAATACATCAGAGTTCTACTTTCAGACACGAACGGAGTTCTACTTCATACACGAACGGAGTTCCACTTTCAGACATTTTTAATAATAAAATTAAAGAATAAAAAATAGAAAAAATTTGCAATGGTTGTTTTATTCGAAAACCTCTTGATTCATTTTACTAAGAAAAAAAAGGTGCAGATGGTTATAGAACGAAATGTAAAGAATGTATAAAACCTCAAAAACATTTACTTTATGTAAAAAATAAGGAAAAATATAAACAAGCATATGAAGAATTTATGAAAAGAAATCCTGATTACCATAAAAACCATAATAAAAATAAACTAGAAAAATAAACTAGAAAAAAAACTACTAAAAATATTTCTTAAAAAATGAACGAGAAAAAAACCCTAACAAAAAAGAATGTTTCTAAAATGAACGAGAAAATGAACGAGAAAACTAATTCGTTAGAAAAAACTTTCAAAGATATCAAAGAAACCATTATCGATGATGTAAAAGAAAATAATACTTCTAGATATTTCAAATTAATTAAAGAAAGAGTGGGAAAACTTATTGAAGATTTTAAAGGCAATAAAACGGTAAAAGTTAAATTAATAATAACTTCTGAATTTAATACTCCATTATATTTTGATATTATTGAAGTACATTATCAATCAAGTTTTGGTATTATAAATTCCATGAATGATTTTAATACCTTTTATGATTTCATTGATTAAAAAATTAATGCTTGGGTTGATAGATTTCAGGCTAAAGGATCTGGACATATATTTAATCAAATTATTAAAACAAATGTAAAACTTTATAAAACTAAAACTTTAAGAGCTTCTTCTTATATTCCTACTTCGTTTAAAAGTAAAAATATTATCAATGTTCAAAATAAAAAAAGATAATAAATGCTTTCTTTGGTCTATATTAGCTAAATTGTATCCTGCTGATAATGATAAAGAGAGAGTTTCAAAATATCAACAATATGAAAATTCTTTAAACATGGACGGAATTGAATATCCTGTTAAAAGAAAAGATATTCCTAAATTTGAAAAACAAAATAATATTTCTATAAATGTTTTTGCTTTAGAAAAACCACAAGACAAATTTTCTCTATATCCAATTTACACCAGCAAAGTTCCAACTTCATTGATCTCTTATATTTAGAAAATGATGGAAATACACATTATTGTCTCATAAAAAATTTAGAAGGTTTATTATCAGATAAATCTCACAATAAAACTTTTATCTGCAGGAATTGTATGAATGTATTTACAACACCTAATTCTTTAAATAATCATAAAGAGAAATGCTTAAATCACAAAATGTGTAAGACAATCCTTCCAAAAAAAGGTGATAATATTTTACAATTTACAAATCATCATTTCAAATCTAGATTACCGATAGTTTTCTACTGTGATTTTGAGTCATGTAATAAAAGAATATCTACAACACAACCAAATCCAAATGAACCTTATCAAAATACAATTTTTAAACAAGAAGCTATTTGGAATGTATATAAAATCCGATTATGATAATTTATGTCCTTCCGTTTATCATACTTATACCGGAGAAGATGCAAAAGAACAGTTGGTCGAAATGATTATGTTGTATTATAACGAAATCTGTAAAAAGTTAAATTACTATAAGAATGCTAAAGTAACTTATGCCCAAGAAAAAGAATTTAATAAAGCAACAAACTGTTATATTTGTAATGTTAAATTTTCTGACGAAAAAGTTTACAAAGTAAGAGAGCACAATCATTACAATGGTAAGTATCGAGAAGCTGCTTGTCAGTCTTGTAATATCAAAGAAGGAAAACAATCTAAAGTAATTCCAGTATTTTTTCACAATGGCAGTGGTTATGACTTTCATTTCATAATAGATGAAATAATTAAGTATGAAAATCAATATAATAAACTTTCATTGCTTACTAAAACATCTGAAGAATATATTTCATTTGAATATGGAACTTATTACAGAAAATTAAGATTCCTGGATAGTTATAGGTTTTTATTAAACTCTTTGGATGGTATAGTAAAATCTATGGATAATTTTCCAATATTGAAAGAACATTTCCCGGATAATTCTGATCAGCAAAGCTACAACTCCGTTGATAAGCCAAGCTTCGACTCTGTCGATTTACTCAAACGAAAAGGTGTTTACCCTTATGAATATGTTGATTCAATTGATCGATTAAAAGAAAAACAATTACCACCAATAGAAAATTTCTTCTCAACTTTAAGAAAAGAAGGAATTACAGAAGACGAATATCAACACGCTGTAAATGTTTGGAATACTTTTAAATGTAAAACTTTACAAGATTATCATGATTTGTATCTAAAAACAGATGTTTTACTTTTAGCCGATGTATTCGAAAAGTTTAGAGAATTTTTCCTAACCAATCATGAAATTGACCCGTGTTATTGTTTCTCAGCTGCTGGATTAACTTGGCAATGTGGGTTAAAATATACAGGAATTAAACTAGAATTATTAACAGATTTAGATATGCTACTAATGTTTGAGAAGGAAATAAGAGGTGGTTATTCAGGGGTTTTGGGACCTCGATATGTAAAAGCCAACAATAAATATTTACCAGATTATGACCCTAAAAAGAGATCAAATTTTTTACTGTATCTCGATGCAAATAATTTATATGGAGGAGGAATGTCAGAATCTTTACCGGTTGGAGATTTTAAATGGGAGGATGAATCAAGTTTTTTACAAAACGTTCCTGAAGGAAGAGGATATATTATCGAATGTGATCTTGATTACACAGTTAAAGCAAAAGTAAACACCAAAAGATTTCCTTTACCTCCAGAAAAATTAAAAGTGAATGAAGACGAAATTATATAGATATATAGATATAATAAAGCTACAACAAAACCCCTAATAGTCCTATGGACTCGGAAACTACACAACGCACCGACCTGAAATTTGACACAAAGAATTATGGGATAGCGAACATTGTTCCTATCGCTATACACAAACAAAACCGTTTGTTATTTCTGAGTTAATCGGTAAATGCGGTTATAATTAAAGAGTAAATTCACGAGAGCGTTTGATCCGAAATTTACGATCAATAAGAAATTGATGTATGTTTCTAATAATAGCCCACGTCCGCCTACACATGACGTTATCACTTCCTGCGATGTGTTCGGCTCAAACTAACTAACCCGTGCGCAAAACATTGCCATTTGACGGAGGCTGACGGGATGCGCAGGAAGTCAACGCGCAAAGGGAGAGCAGTAAAACTTATCTAAAGACAAACAAACAAACAAAAATAAAATAAAGCTAAAGGAACAGGCAAAATGAAGCAGGTCCATAATAATCACCCAGAACTGAAACTAATAAATCGATTTATCCCGGGAAGGGCCGGGTAACTCAGCTAGTAATTCAAACTTTTGTTGATCTGCTGGTAAAACATGTGGAACATACCATGAGATTTTATCAAGAGTAACTTTTTCTTCGGCAGCTTTATCACCTTTATAAATTGCAATATTTGAATCTGGTCTTTTGTACAGAGTAAGTTGTTGAGTAAATCCATAAAGAATCTTATCATAATCCTCTGCGAAACCGAAAATATGTTTTAGAGGAATTAGAAAGGAAAATGTTCCTTTAGGAACAGGATAATATAGCAAGATCTCTTGTCTTGTATCAAAACCTTCATTATTCTCAATTTGTTTGTTAGTATCTTTTATCCACAATAAATTAAGTCCTTGTGATTTTGAAAAGTCATGAGGATACTTGAGTAATCCTAACATTGTTGTTCCTCGTCCTGGATGATTTAAATTTTCAATTTCTTGCCCTGATAACTGATATTTTATAAAATTAAACAAATACATTATGCCATTATTATATAAAGTTATTTTATCATCAGCAGCATACAATGTTTCATCTGTTTTTGTAAGTCTACCTTCAACTATTATATAGCTTTCACTTGGATGAGTAAAAATATCCTGCAATTCAATAGTTATTCGAATTTCTCCTCCGCTGTTTAAATTTGTACCGGTAATTGGAGTGTATTCATGGTATTCATATTTTTCAATACTTTCATCTACCTTAAATTTTTCTTTAATTTCCAAAATGTCTTCCTTTTTAATAGTATTCAATTTGAGAAGATGTATCGGGTGCAATGATATATCGTATTCTACTAAAATGATAATATTTTTGAATAAACAAAGAATTAATGTTTTTATCAAGAGACCTACCATATACATTCTCATAATCACTAATACTAGGACCTATACTATAACCACTATCATAATTTCTAGCATAAATATTTTCATGAGATAAAACATTTTCAGGTTCAATGGTAATTCTCGAATAATTTTTTTCAAATTGTAAGATTATTCTAAATTCCTTATTTTCTTTTTCAATCTTTAATATATGATGAGATATAATAATGTAAAAATCCTTAGTTTTTTCAATTGTTATACCATCAATAATAAAAGTGGATCCGTCGGGTGGATTTAATAAAATTTCGCTTTCTGTATCTGATTCTAAATGAAATTCGCCAATACCCTTATTCTTTTCCTTAACAAAGTAGTTTTTACCGTTGATTCTTTTAACATTTATATCTCTACTAGATGACTTGGACATATTTATCAAACCATCATTTTTTATCATTGTCTCTTTTTTACCACTAACGGGCTTAATATCGATGTCCCATTCAGGTTTTTTAGGAAATTCAACTCTTTTATATATTCCGTTTCTCTTTAATTGAAAACAATAAAAATTGTTCAGTTCTCCTCTGGATAAAAAAACCATCAACATTTTCTAAATTTTCTAAGTTAGCTGCATGGTTATTAAGCGGAGTAATTTTCTTTTTATCCATTTTTTTACAAATAATTTATTTCATCTAAAGTTACAGGCAATTGTGTAAACCTTATCCGATGGATCATAAACTCTTTGTAAATGAGAATATTTTCAAAAATATATCATTATCTGTTTTTTTCGGCTTTCAATTCATTAGGCATATTTCGGATTTTGTAATCCTCTTTTTGTTTTTTTACAATTATTCGAAAATCTTTTGAATCATTTCCTGAAAAACTCATTTGTAATCCATCCATAATTTCTTTGTTATTAAAAGATTCTAAAACTTTACCTTCAATAATTATAGTTGAACCTATCGGAAAGTCTTCAAGAATCTTTTTTTCATCCTCAAATTCACAATTAAAAGTTAGAATGGTGCGTGGCTCATCCTTAACATTTGAAAGAAAATATTCCTCATCATGGCGTTTTAAAACTGTTGTCTCTCTATATCTAAGAAGTGGAACCAAACTTCCTATAATTCGCCCTGAGTTGTAAACTTTTAGTAATATTTTGTTATTTCCTTTAGTTGATACTTTATCGATTCTTAATTGAATATCTACACTCCATTCATGTTTGGTTGGGATTGCTTTAAGTTTTTCATCAATATTTATAAGATTCACAGGTGTATCTTTTACTTCACTTATAAATTTAGGAGGTGGTGAATCTACAATTCCATTTCTAACATATATACCGTCTTCATTTAATTTGAAACAATATATAGAATCTTTCTTTCCATTTGCATTAAAACCTTCAACATTTTCCAAATCATCTAGATTGGTTGCATACTTATGAATTGGAATAATAGTCGTCGTTGAGTCTCCGCTGGGCATAAGACCAAATTTATCGACAGACATTTTTAAGGAAAAAAATTTAGAAGGAATTTCTTAATACAAACTATTAATAATTTCTTGAAAACGTTTTCCTTTTGATAATTCTTTTAAAACATAAAAACACAAATGTCCACAAATTACTGTGTTCGGATCTTGTACTTGATTAGTAGAATATTGAATATCTCCTTTTTTCTCTCTAAGATATTTGATTATTTCTAAAGGAGGTCGAATTCCATAACTGTCAAAATAAAATTTAATGACTTTGTCACGCCCTTGGCTGTCTTCGTCATGATACCAAGCGACCCAATGAGTTCCTCCTTTCGTTCCATCACCTAAATTCATTATTCCACATTCTTTTCTTCTCGGTTTTTCAGGTAATTCAGTTCTTAAAAACACACCTCTAAAATTAGGAATTCTTAATTCCTTAACAGCTTTTAAAATATCAAAATTGGATAGTGCCATTTTTAGTTTTTAAATTTCTCTAATATGAAATCTTATGACAACAGTTTCTCCTCTGAAATTTAAAGGTTTATCATTTTGATCTGTAATTTTAACCTCTAAGTTATTTATCGTTTTCATAGCTATCGGCAGAAAAACAAGATTTTTAGGTTTTTCAACTATTTTATATCCCGGAGATACATTTGGGAAAAAAGAATAAATAACAGGAACAGGTGTGCCATTACCTATACTTCCGTTTATGATATTCAAATATGAATTAGAATACTATTAACACTAAGAATGTTTACAATGTTTTCAGATTCATGAGTTCCCGATTCATAAATTTCACGATGAAATCCTAATAAGTCAGCTAAGGTATTGTTTTCTTTAAAACTTACTTTGTGTCCTTTTTTGATAGTCATAACGGATTTTAAAGTTTGATAATTTGGTTCAATTTTTACCTCGTCACCAATCAGGTTTTGAATTGCAGTGTTTAAAGATTTAATTTCATAAGCACCAACAGGTATTTCCACTTTATGCCACATGATACCATCATAGTAATTAAATACGTTGTTATTCTCGTCAATGTTGGGGAAAGAATAGTAAGTTTCTAAATTAACTAAGGCGATTTCATAACAATAATTTGCTGTGAAAATTTTGATCTTGTGTTTTGGGCGATTTCTCTTAAAATATTGAAGGTAAAAATATGTTTGCTCTCATCCATTTTTAATGGAATAAAATTTATCATTTTAAGGCATGTAAAATATATCAAATTTATATCTATATTTCCCGTTAAATTTATTACTAGAATTGTCAATTACAAGAAATCCATAAGGTTCTTCCCAACATTTTTGACAGAGCTTTTGAAAATCTTCTAATGTCATATCACCACTTACATGATCGTTATAAATATGGGTTATATTTTTATTATCTTGCTTAAATAAACAGAGAAAATTTCCGTTTTCTCTTATTGTTTGTCTCGGTAATTTAAAATAATTTTGAGCTAGGTAGAAGCAGTCAACATTGTTATGCCTTCCTCTACAATAATAATCTTCGCATTTGTTTTGTTTTTCCAGTAAAATATCATCAAATATCATTCAATTCTTATCTTCTGAGTTTAATTCGCTTGGATCTAGAACATCATCGGTATCTCCATAAAACTGACACTTGACTACGTCACGGTCTTTGACCTTGGTTACACCAGCATGTCTTTACCAATTAATTGGAGAAGAGTTGGATACGCCATGCCTTTGGCAAACATTAATATGTTTTCCAGCTTCTTCTAATAATTGACAAGGAGAAATATTCTTTTTTATACAATATTCTTTTTGGGTGAACAATTTAAATATAACCTCTTTAGGTAGATTCTGTTCAAAACCCGTTTTTACAATCTTGTATTCAGTTTGAAGTAAAGACTTCCCGAAGATATATAAATGATCATAATCTAGCCATCCTTTTTTTAGTAGGAGATTTAACAGTAAATTGGTCTTTCCTGACCCGCTTTTTCCTACTATAATTCCTCTTATACTTTTAGGCAACAACGGACTATTGTTTCTATTTGTTAAATTATCATTCCAAGCAAGATTCGTAACATCCATTTTAAAAAGGAAAGAAAATGAAAAACTAGTATAGGAAATAACTGTTGTCGTCTTAGAATAGTGTTGTATTTTCTTGGTTATTTCCCATGCATTGGTTCTCCCGGGTTTTAGCCAATATTAAAACAATACAGATGCGTATGTGTGTAAGTGAGTGTGTGTGTGTGTAAGGGAAGTGTATGTGTAGGGGGAAGGTGTATGTGTGTGTGTGTGTGTAAGGGAGTGTGTATGTAAGGGAGTGTATGTGTGTGTAAGGGAGTGGGAACCATTCATTTGTTGATATGCTCGAGACCCTCAAAAACACTAAGTGGCATTCGTTTCTCTTAACAGAATGCCAACAAAGTCTAAATGGGGGTCATAACCCTAAGCACTCTAATGAGTGATGGTGGGTTTGACCGAGCAGAGGAGATCTTGAAGAGAAGACTTAATGGTTAGGATGTTCCAGGTGGATTGCCGTTGCTAAGGCTGCTAACGTAGATGTTTATGTATGAAGAATCGCTATCCCACGCTTGAAGTGTGAACTCTGTGTTAATCAATCGCTCTGATAGTCTGTAGATATGACTCATCTCTGGCGGAACTGGCAGGTCCGCGACCTAATTCGAGTTGACTTGCTATGACTCATCTCTGGCGGAACTGGCAGGTCCGTGACCTAATTCGAGTTGACTTGCTATGACTTATCTCTGGCGGAACTGGCAGGTCCGCGACCTAATTCGAGTTGACTTGCTATGACTCATCTCTGGCGGAACTGGCAGGTCCGCGACCTAATTCGAGTTGACTTGCTACGACTCATCTCTGGCGGAACTGGCAGGTCCGCGACCTAATTCGAGTTGACTTGCTATGACTCATCTCTGGCGGAACCGGCAGGTCCGCGACCTAATTCGAGTTGACTGGTTGGACTGTCAAGTTTTCTACTACTTCTTGAGAGCTTTGCTGTTTTCTACTACTTCTTGAGAGCTCTGCTGTAGATCAGACCTATAAATGTCTACCGATGTTTCCCAATACTTTTTGAACGTTTCATTACTTTTCAACATGTCCTTAATAGCAGTTTCCATTTGGTAGAATTCATGAAAGGAAATACCAAGAGCATAAAATCTAGAACTAGTTCCAAAGAGTTCATAAATCTCTCTCAGTCTGCGAACATATCTACTGCATATTCCAATGTTCTTGGTTAACCATGTTTCCCATTTTCCAGTCCTTTTTCCAGCCATCTTTTCCGTTTTATAAAGTGAAAATGTAAGTTCCAAAAGTTCTCCATATCGCAAATTTATAAACATAGATGTTGCATCTTGGAGTTTAATATGTTTATAACCATCATGAAGCTTTTGTACGGCATTTTCAATTGTCTCTATACTCTCCAGTTTGAAGAAAAAGATTTCTTTTTCGAATTTGAGTTTTGGATTAATTTCTTTAGAACACAGGTAATCTTGTACTTCTTGTGGAGATCTTGATTTCTTTTTCTTTACTCCAGTGTGATACAAAGAATTCAATTTCCTTTTTGGTTGAGTTGGAAGTTTTGGTAGTTTAGATTGATCACTAGGTCCACTTTTTCTCAGTTCGCTTAAGGCAGCGGCTGTTTTTTTATGAAACTGAATATGTTCATCGAGAATAAGTTTTTGTTCCTCTGTCCACAAAAATAAGTCAGAATAATCCCAATCCAAAGTTTGTGAACCACAATCCATGTTGCTCTCTTGGGATAAAGACAGTGTATCATTTTGATTATCCATGATGAAAAGAACCACTTTGATCTAAGCAATCCAGAGAAATGACAATTCACACCACACTAAAACTGAAACACACCTTTTCTCCACGAAGTACATGAAGAAAATGAGTTGCCCGGGGAAATTGATTTTGAGCTCGCCGGGGACATAAGGTGTGACTACTCAACGAACGATTTGATTGGTTGACTTCATGTCGCAGTGGTGCAAACAAAGATCAATAATTGCAACATAGGGTTTCCAGCTTGTGCAGCGCGTTCAGTTTTCTGCAGCAGAAAGTGTAAAACCAGGAATTCTAAAACTCTGGGGAAGTTCTGAATTTGTTGCAAAAGCTGTTTTTTGGGATGTTTATGCTTCAATAAAGGTTGATTTTTTTATATTTTTAAAGATGGCCTAAAAGCTTGAATTTTCATGTGTTTATGTGTTAATCAAGGTGAATTTTTAATATTTTTAATGGTGCTTTCATGGAGTAAATTTTGATAACTACTGAGAGAGAGAGAGAGAGAGAGAGAGAGAGAGAGAGAGAGAGAGAGAGAGAGAGAGAGAGAGAGAGAGAGAGAGAGAGATCAGGGAGAGAGGTGGAGGGAGAAGCAATGCCGGAACCTGTCAGTTTTTATTTATGTATTAATGAACTGAAGGAGGAGAATATTTTTGCAAAACATGCAAAAAAAAAAGACTTCACGGCGAAACTAACAGCTTGGCAAGTTGTGGCCACCCGTCCAGACTCTGCTTCAAAGCAATACTCAACATCTTCCTGTATTCCTGCAGTGCTGCTTACAATAGCCACGACAAATTTGGTAACCATTGCTAAAGGCGTTCCAGCACAGTTACTTATGCAATCTTCCACACAGCCTCTTTTCTCAATTGACTGGGGAAGTGTGACTTCCAGCCAACCGGTCATCAGCAGAAAAACAATCAGAAAGATGGCTTTCATCTGTAATGTAAAAGGTTTCGCCCTAGCGCATGCATGCGATTCTCTTGTTCTGCTGTCGCGTCCTAATATTTAAAAATCAAGGCAAGTGAATACACTCGTAGATGCGTACACTTGCCACACTCGGGCCCATTATAAAGTCAACGCGAAAATGAAACTAAGACTAGACAGCAACAGGACAGCTTTTGTGTCGGTGTTTCTGCATTAGAGCTGTTACATTGGAGTTGTTGTATTTGAGCTGTGGTTATGGTGTTCTGGGGCGAGGCTTCCTCATAATCAAATAATCAGTGATTACCCTTCGAATATTAATTCCAGAATTACTGTGCTTTCCAGATCGAGCCCAACTCTCTCCCAATTAGTCAGTTCAGCATTCAATTCTACCTCGCTATTTGCGTTTGTTATATAGTCCAGCAGCACAGTTGGTTTTCCTGTCCGCAAGCACCAGGACTGGTTCAATGATAATGATAATGAAATCAAAGTGCTCATCAAAGAAAAAAGTAGTCTCATCCAAGCTCACTGCAGTGACCCCTCTTCCACAGCAAAAGCTGATGCACTGCGTGCATGTAAGGGTGTACTCCAGAAGAAGCTGAGGAAAATGAAAAATGACTGGCTTGAAGAGCGAGTAAGAGAAACTCAGAAATATGCCGACACAAACAACACTAGAAAGTTCTTTGAGAGAATCCGAGCTGTGTTTGGACCATCCCGCTCTGGCACTACGATACTTCTGCACTACGCATTGTTGAATTGAATGCCATAATTCAGCGTTGGGCAGAACATTTCGGAGGTGTGCTAAATCGGCCATCAAATATAAATACTGAGTCCATTGACCGCCTCCCTCAGACTCCTATTAATGCAGCTCTTGCCAAGCCATTCACAGCAAATGAGACCCGAACTGCCACAAATCAGATGGCCTTTAACAAATCACCAGGCGTGGATTCAATTCCTGCTGAGGTGTATGCCTTCGGTGGAGAAAAGCTTATTGAAAGGTTGACCGAGTTGTTCAATCATATGTTGCAAGCAGGAAACTACCACAGGACTTCAAAGATGCTTCAGTCATCCATCTGTACAAAAACAAAGGGGACAGCCAAGTCTGTGACAACCATCGGGGAATCTCTCTACTTTCAATTGCTGGCAAAATATTGGGAAGAATGCTTCTGAATCGCCTTCTTGATCACCTCTCTTCAAATGACTTGCTTCCCGAGAGCGAATGTGGCTTTCGTAAAGAGAGGGGAACGGCAGATATGATTTTTGCTGCCAGACAGATTCAGGAAAAATGCATGGAACAAAATAAAGCGCTGTATATCACATTTGTTGACCTCACAAAAGCATTTGACACAGTGTGTCGTGAAGGCCTCTGGAAAATCTTGGCGAAGTTTGGGTGTCCACCCGAATTCATCACAATAGTGTGCCAGTTTCATGATGGCATGCAAGCTGCAGTCAAAAGCAACGGCAGTGTTTCAGAGCCCTTTGCTGTCACAAATGGGGTAAAACAGGGTTGTGTCTTAGCCCCAACTCTGTTCAGCATCATGTTCTCTGCAATGCTACAAGAAGCCTTTAGCTCTCCTCCTCAAGGGGTAAGCATCAAGTACCGAACTGATGGCAGTCTATTCAACCTCAGGAGACTTCAGGCAAAAACCAAAACCAAAAGTACTCAAGTCTGTGACCTACTATTTGCTGATGATTGTGCACTTCTGGCACACGATGAGGATAGCATGCAAAACTGTGTTGATAAGTTCTCTAGTGCCTGTGACAACTTTGGCCTCACAATAAGCACAAAGAAGACGGAAGTGCTCCATCAGCCTACTCCAGACGACAAGTATCCTGTGACCCCAAATATCAAAGTCCATGACAGTCTTCTGAAGGTGTCGGAGAACTTCACCTATCTTGGCAGTACACTGTCTTCCACGGCCCGTGTTGATACTGAAATTCTCTCAAGAATCAGCAAAGCCAGCTCTGCATTTGGCAGGCTTCGAAAGAGAGTGTGGGATGTTGCCGGCATTCGCACAGACACTAAGCTGAAAGTGTACAATGCTGTGGTCCTTCCCACCCTACTCTATGGGGCTGAAACCTGGACAGTGTACCAATCGCATGCCAGAAAGCTAAATCACTTTCATCTGGCCTGCCTTAAAAATCTCCTAAGGATCAAATGGCAGGATAAAATTCCAGACACTGAGGTCCTCAATCGTGCCAAGGAATTGAGCATCTTCTGCCACCTGAAAAAAATTCAGCTACGTTGGGCAAGACATGTTGTCAGAATGCCCGACTCCAGACTCCCTAAGCAAATCTTCTTCTCTGAGCTCTCCAATGGAACGAGGAATGTTGGGGCCCCAAAGAGACGTTACAACGACACTCTCAAGCAATCACTGAAGGCCTTTGCCATTGATGTGAGTGAGTGGGAAAAGCTCTCGCTTAATCGTGCAAATTGGAGGGCGGCCCTTACCAGAGGCAGCAAAGCATGGGAAGCTGACAGAGTCCAGCAGGCTATCAAAAAAAGAGAACGGCGCAAGAAAAGGCCCAGTGGTACTGAACCAACGGAGCACTCTTGTCATTTATGCGGAAGGGTCTGCAGGGCAAAAATAGGACTTATCAGTCACATGAGAAGCCATAAGTCATGAAAGAACAGTCTTTCCATTCTGTCCTCTGTGTCCTTTAGTTCTCTTTATTGTCCATGTGTTGAAATTCTCAACAATTTCTGTTCTTTATTCCTCTGGTGTTGTTAAGGTCATCATCATACCTGATGGACGAACTATTATAGTCCAACACCCCTCACCGAAAAGCATCTTTATAGGGACCTACACCTTATGAACTGGTCCATAATCAGTGATTAACAAAGACGAAGAAGACTTGACTACACCCAGAACCTATCTTAAGCATAACCTGTATTCGTCGACGCGGCCCCGTAGACAGCAGAATAGTGGGGGATAAAAATAGGTTTAAAAATCAAAGTTTGGCCTGATTTTACCGATTTATGCATGGTTTTCACTATGCGGTCGTTTTCATCCTTTTCGAAAGGTAAAGGGTAGAATGAAAGAGTTTATGTGGATTTTTTTGTTTGTATGAGGTAATCTAAGAATGATTTACTCCACCCACAGTGAGAGCTATCAAAGCATAATAATATAGTCTAGATAACAACTGTGATAAAAATCAGTCGAACGTAACTATCAAGAACCTCACTTCATTTGATAGATCGAGCGAACCTATACCGCAACGGCAGATAGCCCCTTCTCCGAGATCGCTGCACATTGTTGTCACAGAGATGCCACTTAAGCACTTTCTGCCATTTAATGTTAATGGGTCTTTTTCGAGAAACTTTATGAGATGGTAGAATAACGAAATCTCCGGCTATGAATATGACAATGAAAACTTGCCGTTCAAATTATATTTTAAAAAATGGATGAAAAATATGAGTCTATAAGTCTGCTAGTATGAATGAATGGTATTTTCAGATTAGTTTGGCTTGTAAATTGCTGCATTCCTGTCCTGTTGATAAGAATAGCCCGCTCTTTAGATTTTGCAATGCCTTGCGCCCAAGGCCTACAAGATAGACGCCCGTTTCATTGTTTTAGTCGCTGCATTTATAAAATGTAAATATGATGTAGCGATACGTCTTATTATAAGGATCTCTAGCTTAAATTCTGATTACCCTCTGCAGAGGGCCACGCTTCGCCCCTAATGGTGTTGCATTTAGAGCTGTTGTGAGAGAACTCTAGTACTAGGATTTTTGTACTTAACTGTTCTACTAGAGCTGTTGCTCTGGAGTTTTTGTACTCGAGCACTAGCACTGGAGTAGTTGTGCTTGGGGTGTAATTTAAGAACTGCTGTTATTGAGGCTTTGTACCAGATGTTGTATTAGAGAAGTTGCACTGGAACTGTTTTACTAGAGGATTGGTACTACAGGCGTTGCACCGCACTACGGGTGTTTTACTAGAGGTGACGTACAGTACCGCAGGTGTTGTGCTAGAGGTGATGTACCGTACTGCAGGTGTTTTACTAGAGGTGATGTACCGTACTGCAGGTGTTGTGCTAGAGGTGATGTACCGTACTGCAGGTGTTTTACTAGAGGTGATGTACCGTACTGTAGGTGTTGTGCTAGAAGTAATGTACCGTACTGCAGGTGTTTTACTAGAGGTGATGTACCGTACTGCAGGTGTTGTGCTACAGGTGATGTACCGTACTGCAGGTGTTGTGCTAGAGGTGACGTACAGTACTGCAGGTGTTGTGCTAGAGGTATTGTGCTAGAGCTGTTGCACAATACTACAGACGTTTTAGTAGGGGCGATGAATATCGCCATTTACCATTGTCGTGATGTTGCTATGTTTATGTGCTTTGTGTTACTTTAATCGCTCGTCATGTACTGTTTGTTTTATCTGTTTGTCTAACTATCTGCTATCTGCTTGTGTTGAACAATAACGCACCACTAATGAATACCACTGTGCGGAGATGACGTCACAGACGTTGCAATAAACGATTTCGTCCTTCCTAGCGCCATAGCTCGGTAGAAGGATTATAACTGGATCATGCTTCTGATCCTACTACAGTTGAATGTTGAATAAAGCCAAGATAATTGGCTAAAACAGACTTCAGACTCTCCGCTTTCAATTTATTCATATCAATTTATTCAACATTTCAACATGGAGCGTTTTCTCCGACCTGAGAGGTTCAACGCGGACCCAAACACACCAGACGCATCCAAACGCTGGAATCACTGGCTGCGAACTTTCAACAATTTCCTGTCATCTCTACGACAACAATCTTCCACTCCTACTCTTGATGAACTTGACTTGCTGATAAACTTCGTTGACCCCTTTGTATATGAATACATCATCGATTGTCCCACCTTTGCCTCTGCCGTGGAAGTCCTGAAAAACATTTATGTTAAACCTGGAAATGAAATATTCGCTCGGCACATCTTAACAACTACCAAACAAGAACCAGGGCAGACACTTGACCAATTCTTACAGAGACTGAAGATTCTTGCAAAAGAGTGTGAGTTCAAAGCTGTTTCAGCCTACAAAAACAGGGATGATTTCATCCGAGACGCTTTCATCTGTGGCCTCTCTTCAAGTCAAATCAGACAAAGACTCCTTGAGAATAAGACATTAGACTTGTCTACTGCTTTTGATCAAGCTAGATCGCTAGAAATGGCCGAAAAACAATCCCAGACATACAACAATGTACCAGCTTCATCATCAGTGCCCTGCGGCAGTACCACCACTCCAGCCATCGACGAGAGTGATACACTATCAGCTGCAATCAGTTCCAAATGCTTCTTCTGTGGTTTTCAACGGCATCCCCGATCAAAATGCCCTGCTCGAGAGGCAACTTGCAAAGGATGTGGGAAGAAAGGACATTATCAAAAGGTGTGTCTATCAAAAGGAAAACGGAATGACTTCGCCTCTACTGCTAATCCCATCCTTAATTCGGCCTTCACTGCTGCGGCCCCCTTAAGTCTTCAGAAAGCCATTATAAAAGTCAAGGTCTTTGACACTCCTCTGAGGGCACTGGTGGACACAGGAGGCTCTGAAAGTTTTATCTCAGCAGACAAAGCTCAATTTATGAAGTTCAAGACCTTCAAGTCTAGAAAAGAGATCTCCATGGCTTCCACGAATCTCTCAAGTACAACCAAAGGCCATTGTTTTGCTACTCTGGAATATAATGGCGAAACTTATCAAGGAATAAAGCTCTCTGTTGTACCAGGATTGTGCGCTGACCTAATACTGGGTCACGACTTTCTAGATCAACACAAAGGACTTGAAATGACTTTCAAAGGCCCCAAGCCTACATTCTCTGTCTGTGGCATAACTGCTGCAAAGGTGGAACCTGCCTCTCTGTTCAAGAACTTGCTTCCCGATTGCAGACCTATAGCTACAAAGTCAAGACGGTTCTCTACACCAGACAGACAATTCATAGACTCTGAAGTCCAAAAACTGCTTGCCGAAGATGTGATTGAACCTTCTGATTCTCCGTGGAGAGCGCAAGTGCTGGTAACAACAAATGACCGGCACAAGAAAAGAATGGTAGTGGATTATAGTCAGACTATCAATCGTTTCACCCAGCTTGATGCATATCCTCTTCCTCGAATAGATGAGATGATTGAGGAGATCTCGAAATATGAGGTGTACAGTACAGTAGACCTTCGCAGTGCCTACCACCAAATTCCCATAAAGGAGGAAGAGAAATTCTACACTGCCTTTGAGGCCAGTGGAAACCTCTACCAGTTCAAACGTATTCCATTCGGCGTCACTAATGGAGTCGCTTGCTTTCAACGAATCATTGACGGCCTCGTCAGAAATGAGAAAATTAAAGACACTTTCGCATTTTTAGACAATGTCACTATTTGCGGTAGAAATCAGAAGGAGCATGATGAAAACTTCTCTCACTTTATGAAGTGTGCCGCTGAGTACTGCGTAACTTTCAATGAGGACAAGAGCATCCTTTCCGCCAGAGAAATCAGGCTGCTTGGGTTCCTGGTTTCCAAGGGCAGCATCAAACCTGACCCTGACAGACTACAACCGCTGCGAGATCTGGCTGATCCTCATGACGCAAAATCACAACGACGGGTTGTAGGCATGTTTGCCTACTACTCTTCTTGGATCCCAAACTTTTCTGACAAAATACACCCTCTTGTCAACAACCACACTTTTCCATTACCAAAGAAAGTGAAATGTGCTTTTGAACTGTTGAAGAGAGAGATAGAGAATGCTGCTGTTACAACCATTGACCAGGATATCCCTCTTGTGGTCGAAACGGATGCTTCTGACATAGCGATAGCAGCTACCCTGAATCAGAATGGGAGACCTGTTGCTTTCTTTTCAAGAACACTAAATCATAGTGAAAGGAAACATTCATCTGTCGAGAAAGAGGCATATGCCATTGTGGAGGCTCTCCGGAAGTGGAAACATTATTTGCTTGGAAAACATTTCCAACTTGTGACTGACCAGAAAAGCGTCGCTTTTATGTACAATAACGCTCAGAAAGGAAAGGTGAAAAATGACAAAATCCAGAGATGGAGAATTGAACTGTCGTGCTACAGCTATGACGTAGTATACAGACCTGGCAAAGAAAACCATGCAGCAGACGCTCTCTCGAGGGGGTACTGTTCTACTGCTAACTCGAACGCCGAAATACTGCAAGATCTCCACAGCACACTATCCCATCCTGGGGTTACGAGGATGATGCATTTCGTCAAATGCAGGAACCTCCCTTATTCACTAGATGAAGTGAAGAGAGTGTGTGCAAACTGTAGAATCTGCTGTGAACTAAAGCCTTCCTTTTACAAATCGACTGATGCTAACCTTATCAAGGCCACTCAGCCTTTTGAACGCCTTAGCGTGGATTTTAAAGGGCCTTTGCCTTCTTCCTCGAGGAACAAGTACCTTCTGACAATGATTGATGAGTACTCCCGCTTCCCCTTTGCTTTTCCATGTGCTGATATGAACGCCTCAACTATAATCAAATGCTTTTGTCAACTCTTCTCTCTGTTTGGAATGCCATCCTATGTGCACTCTGATAGGGGCGCTAACTTCATGTCTGGTGAGCTCAAGGACTTCCTTCACAACAAAGGTATAGCTACTAGTCGGACTACTCCGTACAACCCTAGAGCTAATGGGCAAGTGGAAAGATTGAACGGCACGCTCTGGAAGACAATAACGCTTGCGCTGAGGTCTCGTGGCCTAGAGACCCATCAGTGGGAGCTCGTTCTCACAGATTCACTTCATTCCCTAAGATCTCTTCTATGTACCGCCACAAACGAAACTCCGCACGAGAGAATATTTCGCTATAACAGGAAATCCACAACTGGTATAACTCTTCCAAGTTGGTTAACTACTCCCGGTACTGTGCTCATGAGAAGAAACGTGAGGACTTCGAAGTATGACCCCTTGGTAGATGAGGTTGAACTGTTGGATTGCAATCCTCTGTATGCTCAAGTCAGACTTCGTGATGGGAGGGAGACAACAGTGGCTCTGCGCCACCTGGCACCACCTGGAGACATGACTACATCGCTTACTGTTCCGAATGAAGCGGCTCCTTCGCCGACAAATAATGACTTAAATGTGAATGACCAGACAAATCAGATAAGGCTTGTTCCTGAACCAGCTGTTATGCAGACCGGTACGCAAAATCGTAGCTTGGATCTAACAGACTCTCTGAACACCCCAGGTAGTAACCCTTCGACTTCTCTCAGAGAAGAAAACTCTGAGATTCAACCGGAAGCACCTGATGAAAGTAGACCTAGTCCAAAACGCCGTCCTTTTGTTCGGACCAGGGTTTATAACTTACGGAACAGAGAAGCTTGAACTCTACGATCACCAGGACTTTTTCTATGCATACTTGATGCAATTTGTGACAATAACGTTTCATTGCATTTTTGTTCGCTAGTATTAATTGGGGGTCATTGTAATTTTGAAAACGTGTTTAATGATGTCCCCGATTACCTGAGGGGGGAAGAATGTCGTGATGTTGCTATGTTTATGTGCTTTGTGTTACTTTAATCGCTCGTCATGTACTGTTTGTTTTATCTGTTTGTCTAACTATCTGCTATCTGCTTGTGTTGAACAATAACGCACCACTAATGAATACCACTGTGCGGAGATGACGTCACAGACGTTGCAATAAACGATTTCGTCCTTCCTAGCACCATTGCTCGGTAGAAGGATTATAACTGGATCATGCTTCTGATCCTACTACAGTTGAATGTTGAATAAAGCCAAGATAATTGGCTAAAACAGACTTCAGACTCTCCGCTTTCAATTTATTCATATCAACCATACTGCAGGTGTTGTACTAGAGGTCATGTACGAGAGATGTTGCTTTTCTACAATATATGTTACGGTTTATCCGTGTCTGCGTGCTGAAATTTGTTTCCCTTAGAAAGTTTAAATCACTCACCGTGGGCGATTAAAGATCCTCCACAACAGGCAATTTCTTCACCGGATTGGGTGTTGATGGTTCGGACAGTCCTGTTTCTTAGTTTCTCTGTTAGTATAGAGATTTTTGAGGAATCAACCAATTGTCCAAATGTAATTGAATTAATATGGTGGTAAATTTAATATTTCTTTCTCCCATATCGGAAACCAAGGAAGTCATAATCAAATGTTGACATCAAAAGTGTCATCGTCAGGTGAAGCAAAAAAAAAACCAACAACAAAACAATAGAAGAATCAAAGAACGGCTACTCAGTTGTTGGTGCCCCCACCCCCCCCCCCCCCCGTTAAACGTTTGTGGCTTTAGTATTACTACTACTACTAGCCAACCTGGCAAGATAAATCTTGCAAAATTTCATTGTATCACATC
Source organism: Onchidella celtica (assembly GCA_963931925.1). Classification (NCBI taxonomy): domain Eukaryota; kingdom Metazoa; phylum Mollusca; class Gastropoda; order Systellommatophora; family Onchidiidae; genus Onchidella; species Onchidella celtica. The sequence continues at coordinate 5,743,202 of OZ007573.1, read as the reverse complement.
CAGCTGTATATCTAGATCTAGGTTGCATTCATAACGGCACCTAGATTTGATGCAAAGATTCATAGATCGTTTTGTTACACCAAAACTCTTGCAGAGTAGACAGATGTGATAAGTTGACTTTCGGCCGGCAATGATGAGTAAATGGTGACGTAGAGCGCAATAGCCAATCAATGAAACTTTAAAATGGCGAACCATGATGGCTTGAAATAGATCTAAATGATGCCAAAACAATGAAAAATGAATAAAAGAAGCCTGAACATTTCATAATTTCTAATATAGCATATGTAAATTTTGGCATTGATAATATGCTGTTGTCCAAAGTTTGAAGCCTGAGTGTGATGCGGTTCCTGAGCCTTAGGTGATCAAGTTTCGAGTTACCAAAATATATATATATACCAGCTGAGTTCCCGGCCCTGCCCGGGATAAATCGATTTATTAGTTTCAGTTCTGGGTGATTATTATGGACCTGCTTCATTTTGCCTGTTCCATTAGCTTTATTTTATTTTGTTTGTTTGTTTTTAGATACGTTTTACTGCTTTCCTTTTGCGCGTTGACATCCTGCGCGTTCCGCCAGCATAATGGCTATGATTTGCGCACGGGTTAGTTTGTTTCGTTAGTGAACACATCGCAGGAAGTGATAACGTCATGTGTTAATGGAAAAGAAATAATTATTATAATATTTTCCTAGGCATAATTAAAACATAAACAGGACCTGTACTTTTGGCCCTGCAGCGTCAATCTCTCAATTCCAGACCCGTTTCTTTTTCCTAGTCCAGGCACATTGAGAACACACAAGGTTTCATACTTGATAGTCTAATCCTCAATCTCATCATTCAAACCAGTCTTAACCGTAAGTTGTTTGTGAGTGTGATACAGATACCGGAACCAATCTCAATTACGTACATTTGCCGAAAAAATAGATCGAACGCCAAAGTGTCGCAACCTAGCAACTAATACAAACCTTCTGCGAGTTGTTAATTAGTTTTGTATTTTCTGTGCCGGGGACACGACGACAGTCTATACACTATACTAAGCGCTGTATAAAATCTGACGGCCACCGAATCAGCATTAACAGAGGAGTAGCGAAAGGCGCGCTGCAATTGTCGTAAGGTTTCACTTTTATTAATATAGATTATAGATAATGAGTTAGAATAGGCTACATTGAAACTGTGAAACAGCTTCATAAGTGCCAGAACACATTTCCAAATAGTGTCAAAGTGCGCATGTGTTATACCGCTTCTACGTACTAAAATATCTCCAGTTATTTTTCAGAAAATGGAGATGGAATAACGAAAAACTAAGATCACATTCTGATAAGCGTTCATGTTTGAGTAATTTTTTTACTCACCAAGAGCGGGGTGTGTAGTGCGTCGGTGCAGGTAAGATCAGTAATAGGACTGCATTTAATTCATATCATGACTAACGTTCAATGTGGCGCAATGCCAGATTATGAGTGCTTACGTAACATATCACGTGGACTAATTAGAATCTCGAGGGCTGCCACGTAAGCTACGGTAACTCGTGTTTTGCAAATTTTACAGGAGACAAAAACTGCATAGCTCGTTCATTTTGATATGTATACTCTTGATATTCACAAGTAAGCATATAAATTACAAGCCTGATAACCCGTCCTAGCACGGCATGGGAAAGAAAGGAAAAGTGATGTGACAGTGACAGAGCTGGAGACAATGGGTTAACTAATGTGACGTACCTTTTAATGTAGAACTTCTGGATAGACAACGTTACGCCTCTGGTTGTCTGAAGCCAGCACGAAAACAGAGTTACTTGTCCCTGTACTGGACAGCGCCACATATAGCATTCCATGTGTGAATACAGGAGAGGTCAAGTCTAGGCCTATGGATTTTAAGGTTTGGCTCTGAGCCTTGTTTATAGTTAGGGCAAAACATGGCTAAGTTGGAAATTGACGCCTTTGAAAAGTGAAGGGCAATGCGCTGTCAGAAGGCTGCAGACTGATCCGTGGAATGGCATGTGTTTCCCTCTTATAAGGTCCTGATGATATTTGCACTATCACAGCATTGGGCGTAGAGTTGCACACAGTGCATCTTGTGCCATTCATGAGACGTGGTGGATTAATAGACCGCATAATCATAACTGGCATCCCAACTTTGATGGTAAGCTTGTGCGATGGGAGTCCAGATACTTCAACTGAATTTAAAAACTCGGTAGGATAATGCACTGCCTCCTCTTCTGTAACAGTGCTGTCAACAGAGGTGTAAACTCTGTAATGGCCAGGCATCATCTGAGTAAGTCTGGCATTAATGGTGGCGACAGTATCATTTAATGGTGCTAAGATGGCACGTTCTGCCAACCATTGTGAATCAGTATGGTTTTGACAAAAATCTGGAAAGACAGAACTAATGAGGGCATCTGTAGTTGGTACAATGGTTCTAAATGAATTCAGGGATATGCTGTCCGGCTCCTTGCATAATGGGTAGGTACCGCTTCCAACATGAAGCAAGGATTCAGCAAATTGGCCAGCTTCTGTGTCACCACCAAGATGTACCCTCATGTTTGTTCGCAGGTTCCGAATCTTCATATGCTACCACAGAGTGGACTTTTTCAAGCATGCGTTCACAATATTGGCCCTTGTGCCACCACGTACTACAGGTAATATTTGTCTGAAGTCTCCGCAAAGTAATGTGGTGATTCCGCCCATAACTTCTTCTGTTCCTGTGATATCGCGAAGCGATCTGTCAAGGGCTTCAAACACTAAATTATTGCTCATGGGCGCTTCATCCACGATGATGGCACAACAGTCTTTAATAAGTTTAGCGAGTGAAGTCCCTTTCTTGATGGAGCAAAGTGGAAACTCACACTGTGTCAACTTGAGAGGTACCTTAAAAGTACTATGAATAGTTGGCCCTCCAGGGAGGAGGGTGGCTGCAAGACCACTACTGGCTGTGGCAATGGCGATTCTTCGTTGGGCTCTAATTGAGGCCAGTATGGTGTGGATAAGGAATGTTTTACCACATCCTCCTGGGGCATCCAGGAAAAACAACTCTTTGTTAGAACTGGGTGCAGCTGAAGAAAAACTCATCATGAATACTCAGTTGCTCTGTGCATTCAGTAGATGGATGTTTCTAACTGATACTTCCTTCTCCTTCTCAACGTCGTATGCCATTTCGCGACTGTATTCCACTCCGGCTCTTTGCACAACATCTCTCTCATGGAGAGGAAGGTCATACTGTGCAAGCTGATTTCCCCCCATATCCAAAACCATATCTTCTATCTCTGCCAAGGCAGCTTGCATAACAATGTCATCATTGTCCTCTACACCAAGACTGTGAGCGAAATCTTCCGACATGCCTGCACTCTGCCTTAACCACAAATCCAGAGGTTACTTGGGTTGCAATGCACTAAAATTATAGCAAAGAGACTACGCATCTGCTTTGGTGACATACTGACTGATGCTTCTTCCAGAGTTAAACGGTGAACATTGTCATCTTGTAAAAGACTTCTTTGTAAACATGCATCTCTGTAAGTTGGGTAAACATTCTGGTCCGCAGTTTTCAAGTCACCTAACTCATTGGACCTGTGACATGATGAAGTAGCAATCGCAAAAAGAAACATTCTCCTTGTCGAGGGCTGACTGTATAAATTCTACCGATTGCTGCAGCTTCAAAAATCTCCTCACCGTCTACTTGCTTCCCATGCTTCCTACGACTCCACGTCTGTTTGCCCCAAGTGTAAAAACGTGGCACATCTACATAAAGCAAAGAAGCAGCAAAAGGATCTGTCCGACAGAGCTGAAAAAATGATGTAAGCGTTGATGCTGGAGGATCAGCTATTGCCCTCTCTTGTGCTGTATCCTCAGTAAAGTATACTCGTTGGCCGTTATCCAGGTGAACTGCTAACTGAATAACGGGTGGAAAGCGTTCATGCATTGGCATCTGAAAAATTCTCCATGCTGCCTCAGTACTGCCAATGTACCTGGCATTGATGAAATCACTGACCCCATCCCGTTCTCCTTGGTCTGTTACTTGGAATGTTGCCTGTTCAGAACCTTTGTGTACATATCTTAAGACATACTTTATCCTCTTGACAGAGCCACAGAGTTCAACATTCAAATGACAATTGATCTGACGGATAAGCCAAGGATTATATGGCACAGCCCATCTGTTATCAACGGCAGTTTCTCTTATCCTTCCTTCTCGCATTCCTTGCAGTGTTGCGATGTGACCTCCATCACTTGGTTGTCTCCGGCGATATTTTGGGTAGGAGTCAGTGCTAGTCTCAGTATGAAGTAGAAATGATTTAGGGAAACCTTTGGAGCATGAACCATTTTTCATGCATGGCGCTGTGAGATTATATTCACCACGTGGTCCATGGATCATATTAGAAGTAACAATATTGTAAAGGTCAGGATCTTGATTTTTGCTCGGAATTTCTGCAATGACTGCTTTATCAAAATTCTCAGGTGTTATTTTACTGTCCTTGGTTAGCCATAAACGAATATGAGCGTGGGGCAGACCACGTTTCTGATACTCAATGGAGTAAAGCCAGGCTTGTACCGCACCGAAGTCAGCACGTTTTAACATTTCCATCAATCTTTGTAGCTTCAGTCTGAAGACGTGCAGTCAGTTCAGGTCGATCTTGTGCCTGCTGTCATTGAAAAAGGTTTTCCTGGATTTCTTTCCATTTGGGATTTGTAGTCATCGTAATAAACAAATCTGGTTTTCCATACTGCCTGACATATGTCATGGCATCTTGCTGCCTTTCAAACATGTACCTTGGTCCTCCGGTGAAACTTGAAGGTAGGATGACACGCTGACCAACATTTCGAGGGTCACCATCTCCGGCTGTAAATGTATCTTTTAAGGCACCATAACTGTCTGCCCGCAGTTTGCCCTGTTCACGGCGTATGTAAAACATGCGTTCGCTTTCAATTTTTGCGTAAACATCAACTAAAAATTGCTGCAGAAGCCTTCTGCTCAACAAAATGTAGTTCCCTGGACGTGTCATCACTTGAAAAGTAAAATCTCAGCATAGTTAGTTTGCTCTTGCTTGACAATTTCATCTGCAAATTCCATCCATGCGTACCTTTTGGAAAGAGGATGGGATACTGCAAGGTATCATACGAAGGATGAAATTCACTGACACGTTGCAGGGTATCATCACGTGTTCTTAAGATGATGTCTCTCTCGCCTACAGGGCCATTGGGCATAAGCAGACCTACTTCAGTTGTCTCCGGGGCATTGTAGCGTCTCTCGTGTTGTCCAGGTGGTCGGTTGTGATGGGAAATATTAATCTTGTAATTTCCAAAATTGCTGTCAACTGCAAATTCATGCACTGCTTTAAGTTCACGAACATAAATATTATGTGTGTGTGTGAAGCTCACGTTGAATTTCGTTCACAGTGTTTAGTTGAAGGCTAGCAATAACACCCATTCTGGCATTTATCTCCGACATTTCGCCATCGATGAAATAAATCTGAAGAAATTTTGCGTCTTCATCTGTATTTGGTAGAAGTCCACCGATGCGATGACAGACTTGACCCTGGATGCGGAAATGCGGATTCCATCCTGGAACAGTAACTTCATTGCATCCGAAAGATGTAAGTTGGAAAGCACAATTGTATTTCCGGATATTTGCTAAAAAGTGCTCAGAATCCGGGGATTCATGATGAAAAAGTGCATGCAGATATTATGCAGGTAGAGGTGGATAGTGAGTCAAATTTATTTTACCATTTCCACAGCACATTCCAGGACTTTCAAGGGGAAATTTGCAAGCTTGACAATGGGTATAATTATATTCCCACCAATGGCATTGGAAGGTTTTTGAACAAATGCATGTGATGTATAGTTGAGAGCCACTTGCAATGGTTAAGGCCGTTCAGCCGGACCTGAAGTTAGAGCAGGGAATGGCCTCGCAGTGTTATCAGCCCTATCCTGTGAATGGTGTTCCTGAATAAGGTCAGCGACCGGCTGAATATTTTGAAGTGGTTGCAACGGGTATTCAACCGGACCTGGAGCAGGGATTGACCTTGCAGTGTTATGATCTGCCCTATCATGTGGATAGTTTTCCTGAGCAAGGTCAGGGACTGGCTGAATATTTTGAAGAGGCTGCAGCAGGCCATCTTCTTGACTGACCTGATATTCTTCGGTGGAGTGACTCGACGAAGAATTGCCCTCGACCGCCGCCGCGTGCAACAATCGTTGTCGCTTGTACTTTTTGCCCTGTGGTGTCAACCTCCCAATTCCAGACTCTTTCCTTTTCCTAGGCATATTGAAAATACAAAGCTGGCTAACTGAATCTCACCATTCAAACCAGTCCTAAACGGAAGTTGTTCGCGTATTGTACTAGTCATGTACCGTTCCGATAGAACTCGAAGATTTAGGTCTAACATTCGTTCAAGTTTGAGTTAAATTTCGATGACAAAATGCAATTTTAAAGCTACAATGCGATTAGATAATTAGATTTGAATATTTGTGAGTGTCAATGATTAACTGTGGAATATGAGGGTCCAAGCCAAGATGATTCAGCACTATCGGCGACTGCAATTTGATGCGCAATTTGTGAGTGTGATGTTGTAACCGGAACCAATCCCAATTACATTAATTTGCCGAAAAAATAGACCGAACGCCAATGAGTCGCAACCTAGCAACTAATTCAAATGTTCTGCGAGTTATTAATTATTTTTTTTATTTTCTGTGCCGGGGACACGACGGCAGTCTATACTAAGCGTTGTATAAAATCTGAGGGCCACCGAATCAGTATTAACAGAGGAGTAGCGAAAGGCGCGCTGCAATTGTCGTAAGGTTTCACTTTTATTAATATAGATCTAGATATGTCATGTAGCTCTGGATGTGTGTGTTTGCTTCTGGATGTCTGAATATGGATGGTTATGGATGAGCGTGTGTATATCTGTGGATGTATATGGATGAGTATGGATGGATGAGTATGGATGTGTTCATCGGTGTGTTTCTATGTATATGTTGTGTGTGATACGTGTATGGTTGTGCATAATATTTATCTAAATGTGTGTGTATGTGCATGTGTGGATGTGAGTGTGGAAGCGTGAGGATGAGAGTGTAGAAGTGTGTGGATGTGAGTGTAGAAGTGTGAGGATTTGAGTGTAGAAGTGTGTGGATGTGAGTGTAGAAGTGTTTGGATGTGAGTGTAGAAGTGTGTGGATGTGAGTGTAGAAGCGTGAGGATGTGAGTGTAGAAGCGTGAGGATGTGAGTGTAGAAGTGTGTGGATGTGAGTGTAGAAGTGTTTGATGTGAGTGTAGAAGTGTGTGGATGTGAGTGTAGAAGCGTGAGGATGTGAGTGTAGAAGTGTGTGGATGTGAGTGTAGAAGTGTATGGATGTGAGTGTAGAAGTGTTTGGATGTGAGTGTAGAAGCGTGAGGATGTGAGTGTAGAAGTGTGTGGGTGTGAGTGTAGAAGTGTGTGGATGTGAATGTAGAAGCGTGAGGATGTCATTGTGAGTGTAGAAGTGTGAGGATGTGAGTGTAGAAGTGTGTGGATGTGTTTTTGTGCATTTGTGTAAACGTTGTTGATTAGTGTAAACGTGGATGTGTAAATGTGTGTGAGGAGATACGAGTGTGGAAGTATATGGATGTAACTGGCGATGTTTGTATGGATGTATTTCTGGATCTGCGTGTGTGTATGTGTATGTATGTGTGTGCATGTGCTTGCGAATTTGTGTACGTGTGTCTGGATGTGTACGAATGTGTGCTTGTACCCATATGTCTGGATATGTGTGGTAGGTGTGGGTGTGTGTGTCTGTGTGCTTGGCTTTGTGTAGATGTGTTTATAGGTGTATGCGCGTGTTTGTGTGTATGTATGTAGGTGTGTGGACGTGTGAATGTATGTGTACATGTGGATGTGTGTGGGTGGTGTGTGTGGGTTTATTGATGCTCCTATATGACTGGATGACTTGTGTGTCTGTGATGTATGTGTGGATAATTATGTATGTGCGTGTATGTGCGTAGACATGCGTGTATGTAGAGATGTGCACGTGGATGTGCGTGGATTTGTATGTGTTTATTTGTGCTTGTACGTGACTGGATGTGTGTGTGTGTGTATGAGATGTTTGTGTGTGTGTGTACATGTATGGATGTATGTGGGTATGTGTTTGTATGTGTTAGTGCTGGTGTGTACGTGGATATACTTACATTGCTCGACAGATTCCGCAAACAGTGATTGATGCGGGAGATGGTGCATCTACGGATCGCCAGGACTGAGCAAGTTTCCCGGGTCCCTCCACTGAGCCCGCCGCAGCTGTTTCATTTATTAGACTTGCACGGACGTCCAAGGAAACTAGGAGTTTGATATCGCTGCGGATAATAAAGGAAAAAGCATCCCCACTCCCCCCCACCCCTTTCACAGGATTCAATTACTATTACTGCTAATAGTCCCTTGACGGGGCGGGAATGGTCGTGGGGCGCTGTCTTGATGAACACGTCAACTCTCATCATATGCGCCGGTCCTGTGTCAATGTCAGGGTTGCAGCTTAGGTTTTTTTGGATCCATTCAGTGATGTTGTCTGCCCATTCGTTCTTCCCCTGTCTGCCTCTTCTTTTGCTGCCCTGAACTGTGTGCCTTGACAGATGATGTTTAAGAGACCATCGGTTCTTGTGACGCGACAAAACCAATTAATTTTCTCCTCTTGACTAGTGTGAGGAGTACAGGCTGTATCTCTTTCAGTCAAATTCTTTGGCACATCCTTTTTCGTTAATCTTTTGTGTCAGTGCAAGAGCAACCATACAACACCCCGCTGTGCCCATCCATATTTCCTGAATGGCTGAGAGGCAATGGACATTTGAAAAAAAAATGCGTCTTCCTTTACTTTTGTTGTCTCTTGATTGTCATGTTGTTAGATCTTTTTGTTTCTCGGGGGCCTCAGCATAGTGCTGTTGCCCCCCATTCTTGATTGTCATGATGTACTAGTACGCTTTTATTAAGGGTGTGATAGAGATTAGAACGGGAAGAGAAACCTATTGGCAATTTTATTGCCCTGAATTATCATAAGTTTTATCGAACTTAATCATGCTCGGACAACGATTTGACATACAATTATGATAATTTTTATAACACCATGAGGATGAAATGTCAGGTTAGTATGGTGGTGTATGACATCGGGCTATCTTATCGGTCAAATTACACAATGGTCCAAGCACGGAAGCTGATACGCGTCAAAACTGTTCAAGCGACGCGGGCAGTGTAAATCCGGTCAAGTCCCTCCGGGGCGTTTAAATGGTTTTGACACCGGCGCTTTTCATGAGTGTGGAGTTAAACGTTTTTTATTCTTGGGTATATTTTTAGAAATTTCTATGTTAACATTACCTGATTTTTGGTGTGTACATGACGTACATCCATACATGTACACACACAGACACAAAACACCACACACACACACACACACTCACCCAGTCACGTACACGAACAAATAAACACATATACAAATCCACACACATCCACATGCACATCTAAATGAAGAGACCACAAAAACATTAGTTACATCCCTTATCTTGTCTAGACTGGGCTACTGCAATTCACTTTTAGCGGGTATTCATACAAAATTTTTGAATCGTCTACAGGTAATCCAAAATAATGCTGCCAGGGTGATAACCAAATCCAAAAAACGAGATCATATCACACCACTCCTGAAAGAATTGCACTGGCTCCCCGTGAAGCAAAGGATAATTTTTAAAATCTGCATCCTGTGTTTCAAATGTCTGAATGACTCGGCTCCTTCTTATTTACAAGATTTGATAAAACTGTATACACCAGGGAGAAGTTTAAGATCCTCCACTGATTCCACCATGCTAGTGACACCTGTGAAATCATACAGATGTTATGGTGAACGATCATTCACATATATTGGCCCCTTAATGTGGAACAAGTTACCTATGGAACTGAGACAAACAAAATCATTAGTAAGTTTCAAAAGGCAGCTAAAGCATTTTTTGTTCCAGCAGGCTTATTTTTCTTGACTTACCTGAGGGGAGAGAGCATGTGATAGAAGGAGTGAGAATGTGATGGGAAGAGAGAGAGAGGGGGGTGGGGAGAGGGAGTGTGGGAGAGAGAGGAATGAGTTTTTATTACTTGTAAAGCGCATTGAGCATTTATTGGAAATGCGCTATATAAATGTAATTTATTATTATTATTATTATTACATACATACACACACACGCAGATCCATGGCCAGTTACATCCACATACTTCCACACTCGTATCTCCTCCCACACATCTCCACATCCACGTTTAAACTAATCAACAACGTTTACACAAATGCACAAAAACACATCCACACACTTCTACACTCACATCATCACGCTTCTACATTCATATCCACACACTTCTACACTCACATCCACACACTTCTACACTCACATCCTCATCTTCTACACTCACATCCACACACTTCTACACTCACATCCTCACGCTTCTACATTCACATTCACACACTTCTACACTCACATCCACACACTTTTTTGTCGTAATATCTGAGAACTGGCGTATTGGAAATCAGTTGTTTAATTTCATGAAATTACCTCTCACACTCTTCATCCCAGTTGAACGCAACGTCCTTTTTAGACAGTCTGAGTATTGGTGCCAGTTTGTCCGCCAGGCTGGGAAGAAATCACGACAGATATTGCACCGTGCCACAGAACTTTCTTACCCCATGGACATCTGAAGGGAGTTCCAAATTTGTGATGGCTTCGGTTTTTTGTGGATCATCTTTGATCCCCTCTGTACCAAATCGGTGCCCCATGAACGTTATTTCAGTAGCTTTTATGGTCGACTTTTCGTCGTTCGGGACGATCTGTTTCTCTGTTTCTCTTGGCATCTTAGTCTCAGCTTTATTAGGTTTTCATCGTGATCGACTTCTGCTTCCTTTTCTGACTTTCCTCGTCATACTATCACCAAGTCATTAGCAACGTTGATGCATTCGGGTACACCTTCCAGGGCCTGTATCAGTTTCTTCTGAAAGATTTCTGTAGAGACATTTAGACCAAAAGGGAGTCGAGTCCACCTATATCTACCAAATAGGGTGGCCATGGTGGTGAGCATACTGGATTCATAGTCAAGGCAAATATGCCAAAAGCCCTCCTTTACACCCAGCTTAGAGAACAGTTTGGCATTTTCGAAGAGTGGCAGGTTGTCTTCTAGAGTGGAAGCTTGTAATGCTCTCGTTGGAGGGCCTTGTTGAGTGGCTGCGGATCTATTCCTATACGAAGTTTTTTGTTTGGCTTCTAGACATCGACCATCTGGTTCACCCATGCACTGGGTTTTTCTACAGGTATGAGGGTGTTTCTTTCTACAAGCTGGTTTAGTTCTGCTTTCACCCTGCCTTATAATGCGAATGGAACCTTTCTGCAAAGCAACACAACTGGTTTTACTGTTGGATCTACACTGAGGCTGGCCTGTCCCAGGTTTCCAAGCATCTGAATTGTACGTCTATCTGCATCCATTGGTTTTGCTGCAGAAGAATCACGGCTTGTGTTTCCGGATGTTACACGGTTTATAAATGTGTCTCTGTGTACTGACAGTATTTTGAATTCTTCACTTGCTGTCAAACCTAGCAGATATGTGACATTGTTCTCCACAACTGTGAACAAAATCTTCTTTATTTGTTTGGTTTTTTTTGTTTTCAACAGCCAACAGCGCTTTCCCAAGTGGCTTCATCTTTGTGTTGTTCCACATGACAAGATATTGGTTTGATTTACGTATTTGTCCTGGTTTCACGTTTGTTGTTGTTGTTGTTGTCTCCCTTAACCCCTTGCGGCGTCGTCGGGGCGCCGCCTTGATGCACTGTACACCTCCTTCCTCCATTTCTCTTTGTCGTGGGTGAGACCCTGGGTCTCTGCAAAGGGCTTGCCTGTCCACTCTGAGATGTTATCCGCCCATTTTTTTCTTCTGTCTGCCTCTCTTTCTGCTGCCTGTCACGAGCAGAGTTAGGGTCTTGGGGATGTTACGACTGCACGAGAGGCAGCTAACTCACACTCGGACACAACCACACAAGAAAAGTACTAAATAACTAGAGCGTATATATGTCAGGCCGGTCAGGCCATAGTTTACATAAATATTAATAACAAAACAAAAGACAATAGAGGTATATATTCAAACCAAAAACTCTAATTAATAACTTAACCAATGATATTCATGTAGCTATGGAGGTACTGCAATCAATAGTAAATAGGTATATTATACGAAACTGGATATCAATTTAAAGTGACAGTTGAGTCGCCACTGGCCAGTCGCCAGGCAAACTCTCCATAAATCATATGGGCTTAAATGTTAGGAGAGCCCAGTACGTTCAAAGCCTACAGAAGCACTCTTCGGCTTGTAGGTAATTTAAGCAGTTGCCAAAAGACTATATTTTATGCACAATCACTATTCAATTCATCAACAATGTGCTATATTATTCCAATCATACTATGGCAATAGATCTATCATACAGGACACTCGTGGTCGAGTGCCAGTTGGGGTTTCCTTAGTCTTCCTATGAGGCTGTAGTTCTCTCTCTATCTCCGATCTCTATTATACTTGAATAAATAAAATATATTACCATTGCTCACGCCTACTGGGAGGCGCGAACATCAAAATAGCGCAGCGTGGGCTTTCAAAGGTCAGCCCACTCAGACCTTTCTTTCTAGAGCTCAGTCAGTCCGTTAGCAAGGACTTCTTGTCTTCAAAGCACACAGTTCAGGTACTGGTCGACCGGAGATACTTCACGACACGATGCTTCTGCTCGCCTGTATTCACCAAATCTGAACGTTACACGATGTTATATACTATCTAACTACCCAGCGTGCTAGTCCGCTGGCCCAATTAGTTCAGCTATCTCATAGGTCGAAACCTCCCACCATTTTAATTGTAGTAATACGTCTGCACTATTCTACCAGCCAGTTAACGTGCAAAAACTTGTCTAGTCATACTTAACAATGTCAACTGTCCCCACCTTGTTTCACCCCTACTCCATTACTTATTAATCACGAACATTAAAGCCGACAAGCGTGACTCCAGCAGTTTAACTTTACATTTATTTACTCACCAACTATAATTTGGCGAGGACCGTTCAAGGCCACCAGCCAATTTCTCATGGCCCTGGTAAAACAACAACAACTCACTCTGTGCGTGAGTTTTAACAACATCCGAATCATGACACTGCCCCTAACGGTTCCTTGTAGGATGGTCTTTGATAAGCCATTGGATCTTGTTGTGTGGCCATACCATTTCATCTTTCGTTTCTTGACTATGGTGAGTAGATCGTCGTGGGGGCCAATATGTTGTTGGATGATCTGCCGGACTCGTTCGTTGGTAATATGGTCCAGGTATCCAATGCCGAGGATGTTTCTATAGCATTTCATCTCAATTGCTTGAATCTTTCTTTGCAACTCTGCAGTGAGGGTCCATGTTTCACATGCATACAGAAAGATAGACATTACCAGTGCATGCATGAGTCGGATCTTGTACTTCATGGTGATGTTTTTATCCCTCCATATTGGTCGCAGTTTTGCCAGTGCGGTCATGGTTTGTGCAGATCTTGCGAGGGCCTCCGCGCGCGATCCGTTGTCCGAGATGATAGCCCCTAAATACTTGAATTGATTGACCATTTCAAGTTTAGTTCCTTGAACCGAGATGTTGTGCGTGAAGGTGCCATACTCATTTGTCATCATTTTCGTTTTTTCAGCGCTGATCTCCATTCCGTACCTTGTTGAGGTGTTGTCAAGGTACTTCTTGCATATGATGACTGTTCACGTCTGCACTAGTGTCGATGAGAAATCTGATTTTATTATTGTTGATTTTGAACTGGGCTGTCATGCGGGATCCCTTATCTTGACTCATTTCCTTACTTGTACAACTGGAAAGCTTGAGAGCCTCAGAAATATTTCATAGAGAAATCCTGCGGATATGAGTGAATCACTGAGATTCTTTTTCTTGTTGTTGTTGCTGCTGGATTTGCAGAATCGACGGGCTCTACACTCAGCAGATACATTTAACAGTCAAGGCAAATACATCCAAGTACATACACCCAATAACCAAAGACTCACTGGAACAATTTTTATTGACTCAGTTGAGGAGAAATTCAGCTATGCAAATTGCAATATTTTCAACATTAAAGAAAAAAAAAGAACATTCTGTACACGGCGCAACTTCTAACAACTTTTGGAATCCACAGATTATGAAAAACGTTTTCTTGTGAACATAAATTTGGATTTCTCTTTCGTGTGGTGTTTTGGAAGATCCCATTTGGTCCAGTCTCCGAGCACTGAAATCTGTTGGATGAGATTGGATGAGAAGAAATGTGTGAAATCCAAAGATAAAGCGGAAAAAAAGGCCCTGCCCACATTAGACAATTTTGATCAGAGAATTAATTGGATGGTAACACTAGCATTACACTGAGTTTCAATTAAACCTCAAGCACCAGCCAACTAGTTGGAGATCAACGTAGTGTGGGGAACACAGTCAAATTTGAGACCAGGTCAAATGTCTGGAATTTATGTAAATTTCATTGTTAACATTCACCTTATCCTTAAATTCCCAACCCTTGACCTCCACCCTAAACATAGCAGCAAGCTTTGCTGACCACACACCTAGTACATTTACTAATCATCAACTCGTGCCCTGCGGTCAGACATTTGGAAGTTTAAGCTGTAAAGTCATGTGGTGCTAAAACTACAGACACACACTATACATACAAACTAGAGCACTCACAAAAACACAGTCATACTCACAACTCGCCCAAGAATCCATTCATATTCACCTGCAAATAAGCTAGCCATGACAACAATCAGTACTCTAAGCCTATATTTCAAGCCTTGCCCATGTTTGGCATTCGTTACTGACTAAATCTCAAATAATATAGGTTTCAACATTTCTGTATAGGTTACAAGTGATTATCAGATCAAAACACAACTATTGATAATTACCTAAAACAGTGTTGTTTAAAAAAAAAAAAATACATCTTCCAATTTACTTGGTCTTGGCATATGTGTCCTCTTTCTGCTGTCGTGGTTTTATTTGTCTGCCTTTCAAGAACGATCAAATCTAAGCACTTTTCAACACAAAGAACAGAAGGCGGAGCATCGAATGCTCAATTTAAAGAGAGGGAGGAAGGAGAGAGAGAGAGAGAGAGAGAGAGAGAGAGAGAGAGAGAGAGAGAGAGAGAGAGAGAGAGAGAGAGCGAGAGAGGGGGGCAGTTTTCCTGTAATGGTTTTTTTTTTTTTTAGTTTAGTCTGTAATTGTCTTGCACACATAACTTGCTCGCTTTTTGTCACTTTTCAATATGCACAATGATATTAATTAAATGGTTTTCAGACACACATTGTGATATCCCCCCCCCCCCTCTTTTTGCGTCAGGATAATAAAAAGACTTTACTTCGAGACGAACAGCTAGATAAGTAATGGTGGGTTGGCAAGACCCTTTCTCAAAGCAATACTCACCAGTATTCTGTTGTCACCGGCACTGCCATTCACACCCGCATTCCCCTGCACACCTCTCCTTACACACTAAATAAGTATTATCGGGATGCTGTGCTCCACATATCATAATGCAGTTGGCCACACATGATGCTCTTTTCTCAATTGATTGAGGAAGGGTGACTTCCAGCAAACCGGTCATCAGCAGAAACACAATCAGAAAGGTGGCTTTCATCTGTAATGTAAAAAGTTTCGCCTAAGCACACACATGAGATTTTGTTGTGTTGCTGTCGGGTCCCAGTTTTGAACATCTAGGCCAGTGAATATTGACGCTCATGGGTCATTACAGAGTCAACAGGAACATGAAGCTAAGATTCAGCAACAACATGACAGCAAGTCATGTGTGTGTACTTAATCACAGTTAAGTTACATTGTTAAGTAGCAATTTCAATTATATTTAATTGAATTATTGATTGGGATGAATCTGTGTCAGGGCTTAACTCTCTCCTAGAGCTTTGCACTGTAGCTCTAGTACTGGAGCTGTGCAGGAGTAGGCCCTAATGCTATAGGAGTTCTGTAGCCATATACACGAACTGTGCGTAACTGGTTACACTTTGGCGTAGGCCTTACGCGTCGGTGCAAAACACTAACCAGTATGCATGAACTTTGTGTATGCCTACACCCACGTGTAAAGGTTTCGCAACTTTAGATTTTCTCCGACGACGATTAAATCAGCCACTCATTGCATAACACGCTTGAGAAAGAGGTGATCTCTGAAACTGATGCTTAGATGTAGATGTAATTTCACTTCATGCATTCTGACTATGTTTGAGTTTACGCCAAGGTGGCCGTACGCGCTAACTTAGAATGCAACAGGGTGCAAAACGGGCGGATTTGCTCCAAGTTCATGCATACGGCCCGTACACCACTGGAGTTCTGGTTATAGAGTTGCATTCAAGCGTTGTTGTAAGTGAACTTTTGTGCACGGGTATTTTGTACTAGACTGGAGCTGTCGTGTAAGAGCTGCTGTTCTGGGGTTGTTGTATCCGAGTATTAGTAACAGAATGTGGTACTGGAGTAGTTGTATTTGATCTATCATTGAAGAACTTTCCTTCAGGAAGATTTATACAAGATGTTGCATTAGAGCTGTACAGGAACTGTCCTATTTGCGGGTTTGTACGAGAGGCGTTGTACCGTACTGCAGGTGTTGGATTGCAGGTGATGTACTAGATGTGTTTTACGAGAGGTGTTGTGCCCTACCACAGGTATTAAACTAGAGCTGTTGTACTAGTGGTGTTGTACCAGAGACTAATAAATTAACCAGACTGGAAACACGAGCTTCGGGCTGTGTCGTTTTTTACGGAATTTCCCGAGCGACGACTGTATAACCAACATGGTCGCCGCTCGGGAAATTCCGACTCTAGTTCTATCTGCAATAGAAATTTCTTTTTATTTGTCAAGATTGGTTGTACATGTACTAATTTCTTGGTGCGGATCCAAACTTCCGCGTTCAGTAGGCGCGTCAAAATGGTATCATTCAAAATTGTAGCTATGCTGAAGCGTCGGTCGCTACCTTAAACCTAATATGGCGGATGGTTCATGACCTTTCGCTGTTTTGTGACGTCACACGACGGGATCGTCCAGTCTGGGTATTTTATTAGTCTGTGTGTTGTACTAGAGCTGCTGAACGGTATTACAGACGTTGCACTAGAGGTGATGTACGGTATTCACGAGATTGAAGAAGGGACACAGTGCGCCGGTTGGCAGCCTTTTTGTGCTCTGCATTTTATTACTTGTTGTTCCTGATCAACATCGGCTTTCTTTTGGATTTTTATACCAGCATGTTTATTAGGTTTCAGTGAATTCATGTGTGAAAAAATATTGTGAAAATTATGAAATTGAAGTCAGAAATTCTCAGATCAATTTTAAGATCTTCAAGTTGGAATAATTTCCACCATTGTGCTTGTGTTATTCTTGGCCTGTCACTACTCATGGCTAGTACAGGTAACATTGTTTTGACAAGTGAACACTTACACACTGAGACCGGTGTGCACACTGATGTGCTTGGTGAAGTGAATATGAACACCTTCAGTCAACAACTGTGTAATCCCACAATGGCCTATTCAAGAGACCAGCTGTGTGCTTTAAGACCCTTGAACACAGCAATTGTACCACCTAGTGTAATGCATAGATTAAGAAACAACAAAATTAACTTAATACCAGCAACCAAACGCTCAAGAAGGGGAGGCAAACAGAGAATTAAAGTAAACATCACCAGTAGACATGGTTGTCTCCCTGGATATAGACAAGTATGCAAAGCAAATTTAATCAAAGTGGACACTGATGATGTAGAACGTGACCAGTGCAGTAACATCAGAGTTGGTTATTTAAATGCTCAGTCATCTAGAAATAAAACTGAAGACATTGTGGACCTCATTCACGAAAAGAATCTAGATTTACTGTTTATCGTTGAAACATGGTTAGTGAAAGAGTGTGATGCTATTATTGAAGATGAACTGACACCTAATTTCAAAATTAAATCTTTTCCTCGGAAAAATCGTCTTGGAGGCGGGATCGCTGTAATTTTCAGAAAATCACTTGAACCAAAAATTGTTATTAAACCGGAAACTAGCTACCAACCTGAAACATTTGAGATTATGGAGCTATCATTAGATCTTGGCACCAAAGTCTTTCATTTTGTCTGCATTTATCGAGCGTCAGGCAGTAAAACCAATTTTCTGAGTGAACTTGAAGTTCTCCTACCACGCTTAACCTGCGAGAAAGGATACCCTGTTCTTTTGGGTGATCTTAATTTTCATTTTGATTCTGAAACATCATCTGAAGTAAAACGACTTAAAGAACTTATCGACCAATGCAACATGTCTCAGATAATCAAATGTCCAACTCATCGAGCTGGTCACATCTTAGATTTAGTGATCATCAAACAAACCTTGAGCACCTTCACCAACACCGCCGTCCTAGAAAAACTCATTTCGGATCATAAAACCATCGTACTCGATATTGATTTCGCAAAGCCAAATATCATCAAAAAACTTGTGTCGTCCAGAGACATAAAAGGTATCGACATCAATGCCTCCAAGACGGAAATGGCCAATGCTCTCGAGAACTTTGAAGGCGACATCACATCTTATAATAACATCCAGCAAGATCTACTACAGCGACATGCACCTATCAAGACCAGGTCAATCTCCAACAGACCGTTCGCTCCATGGTACACCCTAGATGTCAAAGCAGCCAAAGCAGAATGTCGCAAAGCAGAAAGGAAATGGTTAAAGACAGGTCTTACAGTCCACAAGGACATTTTCAAACACCAGAAGAACAAATGGAAATGTGTTATTAAACTTGCAAAAAAAGACTTCTATGTCACTAAACTTCAAAATTCTACATCTTGTAAGGAACTTTTTAGTATTTGTGATGAACTCACAGGGAAAAGAAAGGAAACACCTCTACCCACAATTTACGAGAACAATTTGTTGCCCAATGTTTTTGCTGATTATTTTGATAAAAAAGTTACAACTATCCGAGAAAATCTTGACAGTTTTGATGCCATTGATCATTTTGATGAGTTTCAGGGAAATCCTATAGACACTTTTGGTGTTGTGTCGAATGAATCTGTAAAATCTATCATCATGGCATCGCCATCAAAATGTTGTGACCTCGATCCTATTCCTACATTTTTGGTTAGATCTTGTATTGATGAACTGGTTCCAACTATTACAAAAATAATAAACAACTCTATTTTAAGTGGGTCTGTCCCTGATTATTTTAAAACAGCCTGGGTAACACCACTTTTGAAAAAAACGACTCTTGATCAAAACATGTTGAAAAATAGACCCGTCTCAAACCTTCCTTTTCTTTCAAAAATCCTTGAAAAGGTGATATTACAACAACTAATGTGTCATTTGAGAAATAATGACCTGTTGGAACCATTTCAATCTGCTTACAGAAGTAGCCACAGTACTGAAACTGCACTATTAAGACTCATGAATGACATATTAGTAAAGGCAGATTCTGGAAATATTACTCTGCTAAATTTGTTGGATCTATCAGCAGCGTTCGACACCATCGATCACGAAATCCTGCTCAGAAGGCTAGAAACATCGTTTGGAATCAGAGGGGTCGCCCTTAAATGGGTCGCATCTTACCTGTCAAATCGCCACCAATTTGTTGTAACCAACAAAATAAGATCTTTTTCTTATGCGCTTCAGTATGGCGTACCACAAGGCTCAGTGCTTGGTCCTATTTTGTTTACTATCTATACTATTCCACTTGTACATGAAATAAAGAAATTTAATTTACAATATCATTTCTATGCTGATGATACCCAGCTCTACAGTTCTCCCTTGCCATGCGATGTTGACAGCCTTCTGCAGCAGGCTGGAAACTATATAACAGAAATTAAAAGCTGGATGAACCAAAACAAACTGGCACTAAATGAGGATAAAACTTGAGGTTATTTTATTAGGCCGTGAGCGGGTTCTGCAAGAAGTGGACAGAACTGAGATGATAATTGGCACTAATTCAATAGAAATTTCAAAAAAAGTAAAAAACCTAGGGGTTTACATTGATTCAAATCTTTCTATGTCATCTCAGGTTAGTCACCTCATTCGTATTCTATACATGGAAATCTGGAAAATTGGTAAAATCAGACATCTTATTTCAACTGAAACTGCGGCTGTTTTAGTAAATTCTTTTGTACTTCCAAAGCTTGACTATTGCAACTCCCTTTTGGCTGGAATTTCACATAAAAATATTAGAAAACTCCAAATTGCTCAAAACAATGCAGCGAGACTTGTTTTGAAGAAAAAGAAAAGAGATTCAGCACTGCCACTTCTGCAGAGTTTGCACTGGCTGCCAGTCGAGAAAAGAATAATGTACAAATTGTCATCCATTTGTCACAAATGTGTCAATAATACTGCTCCATCGTACCTAGTTGATTTAACTGATTACTATGTTCCATCTCGTCAACTAAGATCATCATCTGACACTACAAAATTGAAAGTACCTAAAATGAATCTGTCCACTGTAGGAGAAAAGTCCTTTTCATTTCTTGGCCCTACCATCTGGAACACTCTTCCAAAGACAACCAGGGAAATTAATGACATTGGTTCTTTCAAACGCCATCTGAAGACCCATTTCTTTCAGACAAACTAGGCTAGGTGTTTTTCGGCAGCAACAATAGTAAATATTTTTGAATTTCTTTTGTGTATGCGTGTGTGTGTGTGTGTGTGTAAGAGTTTGTTAAAGCGCCCAGAGCTTGTCATCGACGGGGTTGGGCGCTATATAAATGCAATATATTATTATTATTATTATTATTATTACAGACATTGTGCTATAGATGATGCACTAAAGGTTTTGTACTAGAGGTGATGTACTAGAGGTCTTTTATTAGAGGTGTTGTATTAGAGGTGATATACTAAAGGTAATTTACAGGAGGTGATTTACTAGAGGTCTTGTACGAGAGCTGTTGCTTTTCTACAATAATGTATTACTGTTTATCCTTGTCTGTTGAACTTTGTTTCCCGTAGAAAGTTTAAATCACTCACCTTGGGCGATTAAAGATCCTCCACAATAGGCAATTTCTTCACCAGATTGGGTGTTGATGGTTCAGACAGTCCTGTTTCTTAGTTTCTCTGTTAGTGTAAAGATTTTTGAGGAATCAACCAATTGTCCTAGGGTAATTGAATTAATATGGTGGTAAATTTCATATTTCTTTCTCCCACATCGGAAAAAAAGGAAGTCATAATCAAATGTTGACATCAAAAGTGTCATCGTCAGGTCAAAATAATCAAAGAACGGCTACTTAGTTGTTGGTGCCCCCACCCCCCCCCCCTCCTCGCAACATTTGTCTCTCTTTCCACATCGTTCAGTTTGGTGCATTTCTCATTCCGGTGCGCATCGCACGACCCCAAAGAAAGTTAAAATGTATCTGGCGTACTTAGTTCTTGTTTATTCTTACTCTAAGTTTTGCACAACTCAGAAATTCAACGTTAAACGTTTGTGGCTTTAGTATTACTACTACTACTAGCCAACCTGGCAAGATAAATCTTGCAAAATTTCCTTGTATCACATCCAGCTGTATATCTAGATCTAGGTCGCATTCATAACGGCACCTAGATTTGATGCAAAGACTCCTAGATCGTTTTGTTACACCAAAACTCTTGCAGAGTAGACAGATGTGATAAGTTGACTTTCGGCCGGCAATGATGAGTAAATGGTGACGTAGAGCGCAATAGCCATTCAATGAAACTTTAAAATGGCGAACCATGATGGCTTGAAATAGATCTAAATGATGCCAAAACAATGAAAAATTAACAAAAGAAGCCTGAATATTTCATAATTTCTAATATAGCTTATGTTAATTTTGGCATTGATAATATGCTATTGTGCAAAATTTGAAGCCTGAGTGTGATGCGGTTCCTGAGCCTTAGGTGACCAATGTTTCGAGTTACCAAAATATATATTTACTAGATGACCTACCGGGCCTTGCCCGGAATAAACAGTCATATGCTCCCCCCCCCTCTCTCTCTCTCATATAATAAAAGTAATAAACTACAGTCTTGCTTCAGAACTCATGCGCACCAAAACACTGCGCACCAAACTGGACGCTTGATACGGTTACTTTTTATGACATGTACGGTACTATAATATTACGAAACAAACATGCAAAAATACAAATGTTACATAGCAATAAACATTGTTATTTTAAAAAAAATACATGCTTGAAGTAAACAACTTTTAATTATAGCCATCATCTTTCTTATCTCAATTGCCACCTTCCTGCCAAATTTAAGGCCTGAAGATTGTATAGTTTGGTCAGTTAGTCGTGCCAAAGGTTGCGAGTTACTGAAATATATAATAGATATATATATTATAGATAATGAGTTAGACTAGGCTACATTGAAACTGTGAAACAGCTTCATAAGTGCCAGAACACATTTCCAAATAGTATCAAAGTGCGCATGTGTTACACGGCATCTACATACTAAAAGATCTCCAGTTATTTTTCAGAAAATGGAGATGGAATAACGAAAAACTAAGATCACATTCTGATAAGCATTCAAGTTTGAGTAATTTTTTTACTCACCAAGAGCGGGGTGTGTAGTTCGTCAGTGCAGATAAGATCAGTAATAGGAATGCATTTAATTTATATCATGACTAACGTTCAACGTGGCGCAATACCAGATTGTGAGTGCTTACGTAACACATCACGTGAACTAATTAGAATATCTCGAGGGCTGCCACGTAAACTACGGTAACTCGTGTTTTGCAAATTTTACAGGAGACAAAAAAATGGATAGCTCGTTCATTTTGATTTGTATGCGCTTGATATTCACAAGTAAGCATATAAATTATATGCCATGGTAAATTGGTATATGTCTTTATTTTACACGATTATATGTTAATATTTTAGTTATTCGAGTTGTCATATTTTGCCACTGAAAATTACACACGTAAAGTACTGTATCTCGTGTTACAACAATTTTATGGGTGCTGGTAGTACACGAAAACTGTGGTATGTCTGACTTACAATAGTTTACACGCGGAACAGAATTGAAATTTGAGAATTTACAGTAGTTTGCCTCACCTCAAGTAGCAGGCTCACATTGTATACTAAAATACACTAATTGTTATCTATATATTAATGTATGGATTGGATCTTCGAGACTGAGATAATAGTACATAGCAGCGACTATATTTAGAGCAAAATTCATTGGTGAACTCAAAACATGATATACAAAATAGTCTATAAATCATGAAGAAGTCAGCTTCATTTTGCACATAATACAACTTGATATTTTCATTCATCGGGCTGTCTTGCTATACATTTTGAGAAACAGAGGAACATGTTACAAAGCAAAGATTAGGCAGGCACACAAAAAAAAGTTAAGTATTGAAATAAATAATTTATGAATATCTGCAGACTTAGAAGGAAGAACTGTGACATACAACGTTGCTATGGCCACAGAAAAATGTCCCATTTTCATGTTTAAAGGGTTCGCAGGCGTGAAACGGCTGATTCTACCATTTCACCAATAACACAAGCAGCGAGTGACTGTGTTGGACTATGAAAAATGCCAGTGGACTCTTGAAAATGAGTATTTGAATCCAAGCTCCAAGTACAACCTTTATACTACGACATTGTAGAGTGGTGAAATTATTGATTTCCTTCACACAAACGCACTCAAGCACACAGTAAAAAATATGCATTAAATGCACATGAGATGCAAATATACGGCGTTTACACATAAATGTGGAAGTATGTGATGCGATATCTTTTCAGAGAAAAAAAACGGGCACAAACATGAGGCACTTGAGTAAAATTGTGAGACAGTTGACCAGAGAGTATAGGTTGAACGATCAAGCTGTTTGTAATGTCTGGCAATTATTGTATCTCCATCTTGAATAGATTGAAGACTTGGTGATGTATTTTGCCAATAATTTGGGCTTTACAAAGTGTGTCAGGTCAGAAAAATCTGCTACTGGTAACATGTAATCCAGTACAACCTGTTTCATGAACTGGTACGCTAGCATGGTATCAGTGGGCGTGCACCTGTCGGTGCAAACGGCCAGGGCGGAGGAGGTTTCATTAACCCAACGGCCACATGCTAGGGCACAATGTGACCCTCAGTACTTGAGTCCTTCATATTGGCCCCCGGTAGCGGTGTGGTCATATGCTTGTTTGCCTAAATCACAGACGAAGAATTGAGCAAACTTCCCGGACGCAGCTTCGAAGCGGGCGGCAGCAGGCCAGTGGTTGATTGATAGGGCAGATGGCAATATACCGTCACTCTGGTCTGGATATCGTGACACAGAGCATCCACCAGTATTGGTGTTCTTTGGTTTGGGTCTTTCACCCTAGTCAGTTGGGACTGCGAGGCTGTGGAGTAGCCTACAGGCAGCCGGTCAGGCAATATGACTGTCCCTCTGGCATCCTCCTGCACCTGGATACATTTCCATTCGTCTTGACCCTGTCTTGCCACTTGGATAAGTTGTGTCCAGGCAAGAGAGTGAGTCTGATGTTTGCGCAGCTCTTTCTCACTAAAAACAAATTCTTTGCGCCAGTCTTAACACTCACCTCGTCTTCTTTCATCTTTGTCTCGTCTTCTTTCCTCTCAAAATTCCAACGGCGATGGGCGAGTGCGGTGGCAGCAGGTTTGGATAGACTGGAAGCTGTTAGCACAGACCTACACGTTGGTGGCTGTGGGCTATGGTCGCTTCATCGTCGATTGAAGTGGAGGCGTGGGGAGGCAGCACCCACAGTAGCTGAGCAGCCTTATTTAAAGATAGCACTGCTCACCTCAACTGAGGGGACAAGGTGGTCTAGAGGCAAGGTGCTCGCCTCTCATGCCAAGGGTCCCGGGTTCTAAACCCGGGCAGTGCAGGCATGTTGGAAAGTGGATTTTTCTCATATTTTCAAGTCCCTGGTCCTATTGGGGGGTAGGATCGAGTAGTTCTTGGAAATTGGATTTTTCTCATATTTTCAAGTCCCTGGCCCTATTGGGGGGTAGGATCGAGTACCTAGTCTTCTCGGATAAGGACGAAAAAATTCGGAGGGCCCGTGTGCACGTTGCGCACGTTAAAGATACCTTGGCAGTTGGAAATCGTAAAGAGCAGACCGAAAGGCCGCTGCCCGGGCAAAATTGAAATTAATAGATTAAAATTTATCCATATCATCTTCCCCCCCCCCCCCCCCGCCAGAACAAGAAATAATAAAACAAGTAAAGTGAGGTGTAAATGCCAAGGGCAGCGAACCTCCTAAAATAAAGACCTCAAATCAACCTCAACTGAGGAAGGGGCTAGAAAAGGTGCCCTAAAGAAAGCCCACTTCACATCACCCTGACTGGTATACCGCGACCAGTGGGGATCCCTTTTTGCGGTCGAAACAAAAAGAAATTCAGCTTACTCAGGCTAGGAGCCTGGAATATACGCACACTACAGGACAACTCAAACAACCCGGAAAGACGCACTGCACTTATTGCCATTGAGCTCAGCAGGTACAACCTGGACAAAGTGGCACTCAGTGAGACCAGACTCCCTGATAGTGGCCAACTCAAAGAGCTCAGTGGTGGATACACCTTCTTCTGGAAAGGCAAGGGTGCAGTCGAACCGAGACAGCATGGTGTTGGGTTTGCAATTAAAAATGACCTTGTCAGAAACTTGCAGTCCATGCCAATTGAAATAAATGACAGGCTAATGACACTCAGGATCCCAGTTGGGAAAAGCCAGTCAGCCACCCTCATTAGCGCATATGCGCCCACCATGACAAACCCAGATGAAGCCAAAGACAAGTTCTATTCTGATCTAGAATCTGTCATATGCTCTGTCCCGGCAGCTGATAAGCTGATTCTCTTGGGGGACTTCAATGCTAGGGTTGGCTCAGAAATCTCAGCGTGGCCAAATGTTTTGGGCCCTCATGGAGTTGGTTCATGCAATAACAATGGGTTGCGCTTACTTACTTTGTGCGCTGAATTTGGCCTGTTCATTACCAACACAAATTTTAGTCTCCCCGTGAGAAACAGAACGTCATGGATGCATCCCCGCTCAAAACATTGGCATCTCATAGACTGTGTCATTGTGAGGAAGACTGACTGAAAGGATGTCCTTGTAACAAAGGCGATGTGTGGTGCCGAGTGTGGAACTGACCACAGACTCATTGTTTGCAAGCTCAGACTAACATTGAGGCGCAATAGACTGCAGTGACCCCTCTTCCACAGCAAAAGCTGATGCACTGCGTGCATGTAAGGGTGTACTCCAGAAGAAGCTGAGGAAAATGAAAAATGACTGGCTTGAAGAGCGAGTAAGAGAAACTCAGAAATATGCCGACACAAACAACACTAGAAAGTTCTTTGAGAGAATCTGAGCTGTGTTTGGACCATCCCGCTCTGGCACTACGCCACTTCTTGCGTCAGATGGTTCAACACCCATTGTTGAATTGAATGCCATAATTCAGCGTTGGGCAGAACATTTCGGAGGTGTGCTAAATCGGCCATCAAATATAAATACTGAGTCCATTGACCGCCTCCCTCAGACTCCTATTAATGCAGCTCTTGCCAAGCCATTCACAGCAAATGAGACCCGGACTGCCACAAATCAGATGTCCTTTAACAAATCACCAGGCGTGGATTCAATTCCTGCTGAGGTGTATGCCTTCGGTGGAGAAAAGCTTATTGAAAGGTTGACCGAGTTGTTCAATCATATGTTGAAAGCAGGGAAGCTGCCACAGGACTTCAAAGATGCTTCAATCATCCATCTGTACAAAAACAAAGGGGACAGCCAAGTCTGTGACAACCATCGGGGAATCTCTCTACTTTCAATTGCTGGCAAAATATTGGGAAGAATGCTTCTGAATCGCCTTCTTGATCACCTCCCGTCAAATGACTTGCTTCCCGAGAGCCAATGTGGCTTTCGTAAAGAGAGGGGAACGGCGGATATGATTTTTGCTGCCAGACAGATTCAGGAAAAATGCATGGAACAAAATAAAGCGCTGTATATCACATTTGTTGACCTCACAAAAGCGTTTGACACAGCGTGTCGTGAAGGCCTCTGGAAAATCTTGGCGAAGTTTGGGTGTCCACCCGAATTCATCACAATAGTGCGCCAGTTTCATGATGGCATGCAAGCTGCAGTCAAAAGCAACGGCAGTGTTTCAGAGCCCTTTGCTGTCACAAATGGGGTAAAACAGGGTTGTGTCTTAGCCCCAACTCTGTTCAGCATCATGTTCTCTGCAATGCTACAAGAAGCCTTTAGCTCTCCTCCTCAAGGGGTAAGCATCAAGTACCGAACTGATGGCAGTCTATTCAACCTCAGGAGACTTCAGGCAAAAACCAAAACCAAAAGTACTCAAGTCTGTGACCTACTATTTGCTGATGATTGTGCACTTCTGGCACACGATGAGGATAGCATGCAAAACTGTGTTGATAAGTTCTCTAGTGCCTGTGACAACTTTGGCCTCACAATAAGCACAAAGAAGACGGAAGTGCTCCATCAGCCTACTCCAGACGACAAGTATCCTGTGACCCCAAATATCAAAGTCCATGACAGTCTTCTGAAGGTGTCGGAGAACTTCACCTATCTTGGCAGTACACTGTCTTCCGCGGCTCGTGTTGATACTGAAATTCTCTCAAGAATCAGCAAAGCCAGCTCTGCATTTGGCAGGCTTCGAAAGAGGGTGTGGGATGTTGCCGGCATTCGCACAGACACTAAGCTGAAAGTGTACAATGCTGTGGTCCTTCCCACCCTACTCTATGGGGCTGAAACCTGGACAGTGTACCAATCGCATGCCAGAAAGCTAAATCACTTTCATCTGGCTTGCCTTAGAAAGATCCTAAGGATCAAATGGCAGGATAAAATTCCAGACACTGGGGTCCTCAATCGTGCCAAGGAATTGAGCATCTTCTGCCACCTGAAAAAAATTCAGCTACGTTGGGCAGGACATGTTGTCAGAATGCCCGACTCCAGACTCCCTAAGCAAATCTTCTTCTCTGAGCTCTCCAATGGAACGAGGAATGTTGGGGCCCCAAAGAGACGTTACGAAGACACTCTCAAGCAATCACTGAAGGCCTTTGCCATTGATGTGAGTGAGTGGGAAAAGCTCTCGCTTAATCGTGCAAATTGGAGGGCGGCCCTTACCAGAGGCAGCAAAGCATGGGAAGCTGACAGAGTCCAGCAGGCTATCAAAAAAAGAGAACGGCGCAAGAAAAGGCCCAGTGGTGCTGAACCAACGGAGCACTCTTGTCATTTATGCGGAAGGGTCTGCAGGGCAAAAGTAGGACTTATCAGTCACATGAGAAGCCATAAGTCATGAAAGAACAGTCTTTCCGTTCTGTCCTCTGTGTCCTTTAGTTCTCTTTATTGTCCATGTGTTGAAATTCTCAACAATTTCTGTTCTTTATTCCTCTGGTGTTGTTGAGGTCATCATCATACTTGATGGACGAACTATTATTATTATTACAAAGGGATTGTAAGTCAGCGTATTTGTCTTTACTAATTCCTGGGCCTCTCCCAAAATTGAGGACATTGAGCTTGATTTCATGGAGAGAAAAACTCGGTTGTATTTTTCTTATTCTCTGAATTAAATTGAGCTGGTGGTATTGTGAACCAAAATCATGTAAAATTTGAACAATGTTGGGGCTGTCTGTTGTCATTTTCATAGATTTTATATTTAACCAATGTTCTTTTTGTCTATCCATGTCAAAGTCAAATTTTTCAAACGCCCAGCAATTTGCTTAAAATCAAAGAAGCACCGCTCATCAAGTTCCCTAACAATAATATCTCGGCTTAGTGTATTTAGCTGCAATGATAATGCCTGCCCACTGTGGAGTAGTGTAGATATCTAAGTGCCTACTGACATGTTCTATTATAGTGGCATGGACACTGTCGTTTTAATTTTTACTTTTACCTTTGATGAAAAAATTGTGCTCTATTTCTGAAAAGCCAAATTTATTCAAAGCATACCACAACATGGTGAGGAAATATTTGTTGCGATTCTGAACACCGCATGAGTCTGAATACAATGTTACAAACTCAACGCCCCTTTCATGTGCATGCCTAAGGTAATCAAATACACAGGATCCTATCTCATTGGAGCCCCTTGCAGCTATACTTTCATGCCAGACCTTTCATATAGCTTGCCCTCTTCCAAGGTCATACAATAATAAATTAAAAGTGTTCCATTTTCTTTTGTAGAACAATACTGAAACATTAATTGAATGATGGGTCATCAAGACTTCTTGTAAGTCAAAACAGACTGAACTTCTTTTTTTGTTTGTACTACTGTCTTCTTTGTCTTTTGCCTTTTTCTCCTCCATTCTAACCTTGTTGCGGTGGTGGTCGTCGTACTTTTGCCTTTGCTTTTCCTTTTCTTCGGGAGAGAGATTTTCAAAGGATATACAGAGGTCGCGTCTATCCTTGCTGTGGTTGTGAAAGTCAAGATTAAACTCAATTCGAAACAACTCACAACAGACTGTGGAAGAGGCGATGTTATTGTTAGTTGTCATTTCTTGGCTCCTTTTCTCTTGGTAAAGTCTGTACATGGTGGCCAAGTTTAAGGAGGCAACAAGGTACCGCCGCTCACTGTCCTTCCGGCATTAGTGACTTTCCACTGTTGGAACATCTGATGTGTTCTCTAATTCTTTCCCTCTCCTTCTTCACTGGCTCTCCAAGTTTGTTATGCTTTCCTCGCATGTCGGGGCCCACATGCCCGCCCTCATCTATTTTTGAAAGTGCTGTAAAAACAAACTGGTCACTTAATCCAAGTGTGTGCAAAAAGAAGGTTTTACACACAGGAACTTTTACTCCGTCTATGTTTAAGTAGTACTTCAGGCTTCCCTTTCTCTTAGATGTGTCAATGCTTGTTGCCTTGTCCTTGGCATGTACATTGTGGCAAATGTAATTTCTCCTCTTGCATATGCTCCCTGTCGGCCAGAATAAATGAAATGCAGTCTCTCCTTGTGCAGTACTAATTCTCTGATGGCAGTGCATTCTGCAAGCCGATCCACACCCCTCCTTCGTTGTTTTCCACCGAACAACTTTGCCTTTGCTGGTTGTATACTCTTCCCCTAAGTTTAGACCCCTCTTTCTCTTAGTGTCCATCCAGTTGTTTTCGTTTCGTCTTCTCTTCCTATCTCTCATTTCCAGGAGAGACACAGGAGAAGCCACAATGCTGATACTATCTTCTGTTGTCATGTTGCTGCAGTCCAGCACCCCGGCCTCTGAAGCTGCAGACATGTAGATGAGATGCTCAGGGGAATCTTGATTTCCCGTTGAGCGCTCTTCCATGTTGAAAGGTGATGCAAACGGTCGATGATCGTACTGTGGATCACAATCAGATCCACCAGCAATAAGCCACATGGCAACCACAGACACTTGCATGTACTTTAAGGTGGATTCAGGCTGTACCTTTCTCTGGTATTCTCTCTCTACCTTTCGGCATCTACTCTTCTTCGGATGGCTGTTCATCTTATGGAACATAGTCTGGATCATTGTCAGAGTCCCAGTTGTCCAGATCTGAGCTACAGTCACCGATACTGGCTTGGACAGACACCCTTCGTTTTTTCCTCCTCACAGAGGTTTTCCTTTAGAACTCCACGAGAAGTAAGTCATCAGAATCCTACTGCGAAGAAACCGTCTGGTTCCGGCCTTTGCTCAGCTTCCTGGCTGAAGCCAGCGGTAAATCTGAGTCTGATGATTCACCAGACCTAGAAGGCACGATTGGCTGGAGATGATGATACACTGGTCTTGTGGCTTGGACTAGAACATGCACCGGTGTAAGTTCAAAGGGGATTGATAAAAGTCCCAATGATGTTGCCACTTCCGATACTGAACTGTGAGATGTCCTAACTGCAGCTCCATCTGGGCACGCCATACCGGCCAGGTTTTTGCGAATGGGGTGAAAGATGTGGTAGACATTGTCATCTTTGATGACAATAGATGAAAATGCAGGTGTGTCGGAACCAGTGATCAAGATTGCGTGCTTCACCAAGCTAGAAATTGCAGTTTGGAGACTGAAGTATGGTGGAGTATCATCCATGGTTTCTAAAAGCGCAGTACATGAATCCATGATCTGTAAATCAACCTGACAACCATATGCATCACACTGATTAAGGATAGATCTGACGAGTGGATACTGTTCGTTAAAATGTCCAAACAGTGATGAGTGTAGGTTATCACCATGGAATAGTACTGGTCCATATCATGCGTATTCCATATTGTGGTCAGTTTCTTTTCAGGTTGATATTGGGTTGTGTCGGGCAGCTTCATTAACTGGTTGGGATCTTCTCACACTAATCACTATTCCCATGTACGGTCCTTGTCAGTGCCAGGCCATTATGTATGGTGCCCTTTACACCTGGACTGGGTACCTTACAAAGCCTAGGTTTAAGTAGGTCTTACAGAATTACAACGTGAGCAATTTTGTACTCAAGATATTCACATGTACTTGAAAAAAATGTTGTATCTGGGTGGGCCATGAAAGAAGATGGTGGTTTTTACACCTGTAAACTATTTAAGCCCAACTTACAACACCTCATTCCTCCAATCCTGTTGCGTATACTATGGTATCTTGACTTACAATAGTATACGCGGCAAATAACTACTACTTTCAGATACAATGTTTTAAAATTATGGGATATCTCTCTTAAGTTTAAGAATATACTTGTAGACAATTTTCTGGAGTGCGCATAGTGGGAAATGCATTCTTTATGCCAAAAATGCCAGTTTTCGAAAAAAAACACGAGTTACCATAATTTACGTGGTGGCCCTCGATCTATACCTACTAACAGCTGGTCCTGGCCATACATTAAACTGTCAAAAGACCAAACTTGATATAATAATGTTTTCACAGGCTGGGGCAAACACTCGGGCCATAAACTCAAGCATAAAATGTTAATGGCTCTAAAACGTCTTTTCTTTTTCGTCACATTCGATTTTTATTTGAAGAATTTCGCCGCTGCGTGTTTAATTTCCAATATGGGGCGGATCTGTTCAAAGGGATGACACCGAAAAAGACGTGACTAAATACCGCATCACAGGAATAACTTCTGAAAAATTGAAAAGATAATATTTCAAAGGGGTGTCAAATTGACGCACTGATATAACAAAGGATCTGAGTTTCAAAAACACGTAGTATTATGCTCAGCTCCCCAAAACTTTGGAACTCACTGACTATCATGATCCCAAGATTGAGATAATCGGTACTTTGAAGCTTTACTGCCGTTATCGTAGATCAGTACCCTCGGCCAGTGTTTCAACACTGGTCGATGGTTGTTACCAATTATTGATTAAACCGCAAATAATATAAGCTTCAACATTTTCCGTACAGGCTGCAACTGATTCTTAGATCATAACGTGGGCATTGGTATTATTACGGAAACTAATACGTCAAGTTTAAAAAAAAAACAACTATATATTATATATAAATATACTAGCTGTGATCCCCGGCCTTGCCCGGGATAAATTTATTTAATAGTTTCAATTGTGGGTGATTATAATGGATCTGCTCGTGGCCTTCGTAATCAAATGGCCTGACACAAGGGAACATAGCAAGGCTGTGACGTCACGATATGGGGCGGCCTACGGGAGGCTGGCGCGAGATTGAAATGTGCATAGTGCATTAGTCAGCAGACACAATAGCTGCCGGCATGTAGTGTTGTCATGTGTTATAGAAAATTGTATTTGTTTATTACTGCTTTGCTTGTGGATAGAGTGCATTTTTTGGATATCTGACCTTTATTCATATTCTCATTGTTGTTAAATGTAAACTATGCCACGAAAGTGCTGTGTGCCCAATTGCAGGGGCAACTACGATAAGACTGTGAAGACATCAGTGTTTACTTTTCCAAAAGACTCGGGGACACGTAGCCTGTGGATTAGCAAGATTCCAAGGGCCGATTTCCAGCCTACGGATGAATCTGTGGTTTGTGCAAACCATTTTAGACCACAATTCATTCTCACGGAGGACTCAGTGACCAGGCCAGATGGCAGTATACTAACAGTTGCAAGACAAAGACCTATGTTAACTGATGATGCTTATCCCTTTATATTCCCAAACTGCCCGTCGTACTTGACAGAAACACCACCCGCTAAAAGGAAAAGACCAGAAGAAAGGCAGTTCGAGTTGGAGAAACGCGATGAATATGCGTTCAATGATTGGATGGAAGCTGATAAAGTCACAGATTTTCGGATTTTAGCAAGAAATTGCATTTACGGCTTAACAATACATCATGGCTACACAGGCTGCAAAACAACACAGAACAGTCTACATACTGGAGTTTTTATCACATAAAGATTCTGACAACTTCACAAAGCCTGTCCTGACTAGTGCTGTACGAGTTTTCACAGATATGCATGAGGAAGTTTACACCGACAGTTCTGGTATAACATTAATAAACATTTTAAAAACCTATAAAGAACAAAAACACTGGTAAAGGAAAAGGAAATATGAACCTTCTCTTCCCTCTCTCTCTTTCTCTCAGTAAGCGAAGTAGCGATTAACCAAATTAAAGGAAAAAACAAAAACAGTTAAACCAGAAACAGAGACACTTAATCGGATTTTTGTACGACTTTGGACCTCCTTAGCTCGACCGTATTGTCAAAAAATAGCACCATTTGCCAATAGTATTTCATTTCTGGCATTTCCATTTACATCAAAGAGCCACAGATGTGTTCCAGAGGTCAATTAGAGAGGGAAGGTGCAGTTTCGGTTGCATGCTTATGACCCTGCAATCTCTTCTGAGAATCAAAGGAGGGCTTGACCTCATGACCTGTCTTAATTAAAACTGATTTTGCCAGCCGAAACACTTCTCAGCACAACTTACAACTTTACTTCACTTGGATAATGGTAATGTTTTTTTTTTTTGTTAGCGAATGATGATACCGCAATACAATAATAATATTATCGTGTTTAAATCTGTAAGAGTTTGGTGCTCGCACCAGCTAATTTCGACAATCAGGCTTGCATTTCCGTATGTATCTGTTTTGTTGGCGCTACTGGTTGATGCCTTAGTCAGTGGAAAGTTAAGCCTTATCTCTGAAATAATGGTAATCGTCTTGAAGTATAGGATATTAACCCCAGACACCGCACTCATTCACACTCTGTAATGCTGATTAACCTACTAGTATTGTCCTCAGAGCTTTCTGTCAACTCTTTCATTTTCAATCGGTACATAATAAAAATTAATTGCTTTGAAGTGATATTTATGACAAAGATAAATTTTTGCTTGTCTACATTCATAAAATCAGCCTATGAATTCTTTACAGTACGAGTACCAGACAGTTCTCTGAAATGGCTGTTTGGCCAGAACTCTCCTCCAACACTGACAGTGACATTGTGCATGTGGTCACAGTTTGACACTCTTTTATCTTATTTTTGTGGTCATAATGTAAATAAGACAACGGATATCAAGGACCAATAGCGGGTCTTTATTGACGGTCTGTACAACTTTACCAGTGATGAGAGAATGGAAGACATTGATGACGAGAAGGGATCGCAAGTAAAGGAGAGGATGTTGTTCATACTGGAACAGTTGAAATTATTGTTCTCTTCTGTGAAGAGATATTCCTGTGAGATGCTGTTGCAAGCTTTGTATAATATACTACCACATCCTTCATACCTAAAAAGGCCTTTGTGTAAATCAGAGACAAGTTTTGTTAAAGCTGGCAATGGCACGGATTCAGTCTCTAGGCATGTGTGATGGGGAGTGTGAAGCATGTGGTCAGGATTATTCTCAACTAGTTATGAAATATTGTAAACCTACAGTGAACATTTTCCTGAACAACTACATGTATTCAAAACATTTCTCGGACAAAACTTCTTCAGGGAATAATGCCAGAAACCTGAAGACATACACCAAAAGGACCTAAATTCCAAACATCTTTTTTCGCGGACGATTTTGTTCACGTTTACAAAGGTACGTTTCACTCTTATGATTATAATTATTTTTTTTTGCTCTTAATACTGGCTACTAATGTTACATGCAGGCCACTCTTTATTGCACTTTCCTAGACTAGCTGTTCTAATACTAATTACTAATGTTAATGTTGTATCCACTAACCTAGTTCTGACGGTGCTTTTTATGTTACATGCATTAACATTAAATATGTGAAATATTAAATAGGGGAAAAAAACACAAAAATTGTGGATGTTAACGTACGGATGTTTGGTTTGAATCACACTCGACTGTTTTAGTACATGTAACAGGAAACCAGTTTCACGATAACAAACACCGATCTTGCCAATAGTCAGGCTTACTCTTTGGCTATTAGTTGGTCAGTTTACACTTAGCCCAACGTTAATAAGTGCTATAGACGTGCGACAGATAATGGAAATTAAAAAAAAACAGAGAATCCATAATTATTTCAACACACCCGCCAGATAGGTACCGGCGTGCTACCAATGCTTTTGTTTCTTCGCGTGCAATAAACATTAGGGTCGCTACTCGCTCGCCGACCGCCCCATAGTGTGACGTCACGCCAGGAGTGTGTCGGGCCATGTTATCACGAGGGCCATGATCTGCTTCGCCTTGCCTGTTCCTCTAGATTTATTTTGTTGTTGCTGTTTGTTTGTTTGTTTGCTTGTTTGCGCGCTAACGGCCTTCGCAACCCCGTGGCAAGAATCGGCACGCGGGGCAGCATGTTTAATAGTGTACACATCGCAGGAAGTGATAACGTCATGTTTTCGCGGAAATGAAAGGGTCGGGAGGGGGGGGGGGGCAAGTTTAACGACACAATGCTAACTCAGAGAAATGCTTCTCCACCAGTTCAAGTATCCAAATGTAGAAAAGAATCTTCTGCAGGGCAGGAGGAAGGCACCTGTAAAATTTCAGGCAAATCCGAGCTATGTGAGCGGCGGTGGGTCTTGTGAGAATCCCGCAAGTTTTTTTTTTCTATTGTACAAGATTTCTCTGATTTACTCCATCCTGGCACGGCTGCTCCCTTTCGGATTTAATGGGTTTTATTTGACCGCCCTGCAAGAGCTTCCAAATTGGGACACTTTTAAATAAAAGGAACAGAATGCGTAGAGAGAACGATGGAGAGAGAGAGAGAGAGAGACAGAGATACAGAGACAGAGAGAGACACAGAGACAGAGAAAGAGAGACTCAGAGAAAGAGAACGAGACACAGAGAGAGAGTGAGAGAGAAAGAGAGACAGAAGAAAGAGAGAGAGGGGGAATGAGAGAGAGACAACGGAGATGAGTAAAGAACGGGAGGAACACTGAGAGTCCCAGGTAGTTTTTATTAATACAACAATGGATTGAATGACAAGAAGATTCCCAAAATATGAGTTTTTACCGAATTCTTTTCTCTTTCTGTTTTCTTGTTTTTTTCTTCTTAATATAGTTATATTTCCAACTAGGTTTCAGCTAATTAAATTGTACACCAATTTTCAACTACATAAAGTATATAGCGATTACAGTTCAACTAAATATAATGTACACCACTTATTTTTCAAGTAAATAAAGTGTACACCAGTTATATTTCATCTACATAAAGCATACACCAATATTATTGTATTGCAAGTAAATAAAGTGTACATCAGATTAAATCAAATCTTCAAAATGGTCTCTCCCTTTCCTTAAACAGAGTTGGCACCTCCTAATCCTATACACAGAATAGTATTGGAAAATACTTTTTTTGGGCCGCCCTGTACAAAACAAAACAACTTAGATTAAGCCCATTCTCTAATCAGAACCAGTGTTTGCTGTTTCTTAATGTGGATGAAAAAGAAGACATTATTGGCTTTGACTTGAGAAAGAAAGGAATACCGTAGCCCCCCCCCCCCCCCCCAGCCGCAGAATGATTAAAATTTTACATAGAAATAATAGTAACTGATGCATTGGTCTCCAAACATACTTCTTATGTCAAAATGCAATATCAAACAAATCTTCCTTAAAAGTCCATAAAGACTAAAAACACAGTTCCCTAAATACTAAAACCACAGTTCCTTAAACATTAAAACACAGTTACCTAAACGCTAAAAACGCAGTTCCTTCATAACTAAATAAACAGTTCCTTAAACGCTAAAAACACAGTTCCTCAAAATCAAAAAACAAAGTCCCTTAAACGCTAAAAGCACAGTTCCTGTAACACTAAAACACAGTTCCTTAAACAGTAAAATTAAGGCGGTTTTATTAAAGACTTCACTCATATAAGTCTCTCTGAACTAGTTCACCGATGTCTTAGGATCCCATGTTTGCGTATGAGTATTTGCATCAAAAGAATTTCTACCTTCAGACGACACACTGATAAGTATAATAGAAATTGTTAAGATTTTATATATATATATATATATATATATATATATATATATATATATATATATATATATATACACTGCATCTATATAATTATATATATAGAAAGATAGACAGAGGGAGAGAGAGAAAAGACTCAGAAAGAAGCAGAGAGCTAAACAGAAAAACATGAGACACAAAAACGAAAAAAGTCAAAGACAGAAAGGATGGGAGAGAAATGACAGAGCTTAGAGAAAGGAAGGAAGAAAGAATGAGGACGAAATACAAGAGAGAGAGAGAGAGAGAGAAAGAAAGATGGAGAGAGAGGAGAGAGAAAGGAAAGCGAGAGAGAGAGTGGGCTGGAGGGTGGCAAGCAGTCAAATAGAACGGATGGGTCAATAGATGAGGAAAGAGAAAAATACAGCATGAATTCATTTCAATAAATGAACTGTTATTTTATCAAGTACCTATGCACCCCAAGCGTTGTGCGCTATCGGCGCGTAACGTATACGTAGGCTGCCTATCCCTAACCCCATCCGTATCCTCAACCCTTAATCTTGTCGAATCCCCAACCCTGTCCAATACCCTTTCAACCAAAAAAAAACAGGTGGAAACCAAAAAGAAACTCTGAAAGAATAATTAGTCATAATTAATTAAGACTGTTGTTTTAAAGCATTTCGGGTAGAGCTCTCTAGCTCTGGGGTCAGAAAAGGCTTTAAGATATGTACCCCTAGAGCAAAAAAAAAAACCTGGGCACGTACGCACTTGTAACAATATTCTTTCAAAAATGTTTTTTCAACAGTTTGAAATGGAAGCCTTCATTTCCAGTCTGGCCTACAATTACCAGCTGTGCACGGATCTGTTCACTAATTAAAGAGACATTAATTTTAATGTTTTCTAAACTGCATTGTGACTTGAAAATTGTGCATAAATCAGTTTTAAAATGCAGTAGAGAGGTAATTAATGAACTTTTTAGAGTGAGCGCAGAAATTAATTTCGTTCATTCCGTTTTATTGTCATTGGAGGGGGTGGGGGGGGGGGGTGTTGATTTCCAAAAAGTGGGGAGGGTAATCCATAAAGTACTTGCATTCCGAGGTGGGGGGGGGGGGTTGGGGGGGGGGTTGATGGTGGTGACCCCACCTTGTGACAAACTTAAATTTTGGAGGGAGTGGTTTGGGGGAACATACATAGTTTTCAATTAGGACAGTGAATTGAGAACTCTAGTTATTATTTATTTATTTTAGTTTGTTGTAGGAATACAGTTGAAGAGCGGTTTTCCAAAACTGTGTAAGTCAAAGTAAGTCAAATTGTGCATCACTTATGGCCCCTTTCAGATTTGTAATCAACTTCCTTGGTCCAGCCATTTCGACACGGGTTTTCGTAGCCGGCGAGCCAAACATAACTTCCAACCTTACCGTAACCCTTACACTTCCAATTTGCCCCCAAAATTCAGTGTGCAAACGGAGCCCAATTTGGCCACATAACAAGAATACTCACCCTCCGTGAAAGTCTTCGGTCTTTTTTGACTTAGAATCTACACATAAAAATAAAAAAAACTATTCATAACTATTTTCATTATTGAATTTTGTGGACTTTCTACAGAAGGAATTCCGGGCATCGAGACAGTGACCTTGATTATATCCCTGGTGGGCAAATTTGGCGTAACTTGTGGTTTTTCTACTTTATGGATCTACACACTAGAAGTGTTCCCTACCAACCTCAGGTAAGATGCTACTTTCGTTGTCCGGGGAATTTAAAGAGTGAAAGAAAGAGAGAGAGAAAGAGAGAGAGAGAGAGAGAGAGAGAGTATGTGTGTGTGTGAAAGGGTAGTAAGGGAAGAGTCCAAGATATTAACAACTATGCAATTTTTTTGTCTTTCGTTAGATAGTTGAGATTACAGTACTCACAATAACTATAATAATATAATTTCCTTCCTCAGCGGCTGGTGACTATAATTTTGTTTATCCTTTGTCAATCTATTTATTTTTATGTTTGAACTGACTTCATTAAACTTTCCTTTGGATATCCCATTATTGAGTTGAGTGCGTTAACTTACAGGAAGAGACGAGATTTTAGGTATTTTTTCATCCTTTCTGGCGAAGCGGGGAAACTGAGATGTTCCTTCTGACTTATTGTTTAACTGCTGTACTGATTTGCGCTTAGAGACGAGATTTTAAGTATTGCTAAGTATACTTAGCTGTTATTCTATAAAGACACGGAAAAAAAGAGGAAATTTTGGGGAGACTGCATGAAATCCTCAGAGGACATCAAGTCTCTAATTCTCTAGCAAAATAGCCCTGGGCTACCTTACACTGTATGGGCGCCGGCCATATCCAAATCATGAACCAGTGTATCTCCTGAAACGAAATGAATTACTACAGATAATTATGCCTTAGTTTGTCCACCCACCCTTTTAAGGCTATACAGAACCTTGGAAAATGAGCTGATACGATAAAAAGAATTCACACATGAGTTAAACTTAAGCTTATAACCCGGGCTTGTAAAGATCCAATTCATCACATTTCAGAAACTCGGGGTTTGGAATCTCTTCTGTGTTCGGAAGGCTCGGTGGGATGTTGGCCCCTTACGGCAGAACATTTGTAAGTCTCAATATTTCTTCACTCTTCCCCCCCCCCCCTCCTCCCCCGTTTGTCTGACTGCGCCTTGTCCTTTTCCCTCATTCTCAAAATTGTTGACACAGGCTTAATTTGGTTCATTCCAGCAAACCCCATTCCTGCTATTATTTCACATGTTCTTATTTTTTCAAATTATGTAAGAGCCGGTAGCTATCAGGTGTGTGCGATCTGGTACAGTTGTGGCTGTATCATGTACCTGGGAGTCAGATTTTTGTTCTGCCCCGCAAATCTTTATACATGTATGAAAACTAGTAAAATCAGAATTAATTACTGTCTAGTGCTAAGAGACTTCTTTTTTTTTTTTTATTGCTGTGATCTCTTATTTTCCCCCAAATCTCTCTCTCTCTCTCTCTCCTATCTATCTCTCTCTCAGTCTATCTATCTCTCTATTTGTCTGTCCGTCTATCTATCTATCTATCTATCTATCTATCTATCTATCTATCTATCTATCTATCTATCTATCTATCTATCTGTCTGTTTGTCTATCTGTCTGTTTGTCTATCTATCTATCTATCTATCTATCTATCTATCTATCTATCTATCTATCTATCTATCTATCTATCTATCTATCTATCTATCTATCTATCTATCTATCTATCTATCTATCTATCTATCTATCTATCTATCTATCTGTCTGTCTGTCTGTCTGTCTATCTGTCTGTTTGTCTATCTATCTATCTATCTATCTATCTATCTATCTATCTATCTATCTATTTATCTATCTATCTATCTATCTATCTATCTATCTATCTATCTATCTATCTATCTATCTATCTATCTATCTATCTATCTATCTATCTATCTATCTATCTATCTATCTATCTATCTATCTATCTATCTATCTATCTATCTGTCTATATATCTAACTATCTATCTATCTGTCTATCTATCTAACAAACTATCTATCTATCTATCTGTGTATCTGTCTGTCTATCTATCTAACTATCTATCTATCTATCTCGCTCTCTCACTCTCACGGTTGTTTGTAAAAAAGTTAACAAGAAAAATGGAGCTGGTCTCTCGCCAACTCTGTCAAAATATGAGGATGGACTATCAAAAAATGCTATTAATATTGTGTTAATATTTCCACACCTTATTTTTTTTGTTTGAAACACTGTACCAAACATTAAAAAAATGAGCGCGTCTGTTTCCTTTTATCATCAGCCCCAATAATTTTTACCTATGGCGCACTGAACCGCGAACATTCACAATGGCTCATTTTGCTCAAACACAAAGGGCCGTAATAATATAGGTGGCGCTCCACAAGTGGAGTTATACTTTCAAGCACTTTCGCTTTATCCGACTCGATGTTATCAATATGGCGAACGTTGCAAGAAGGATTTATTTAAATCTGTTTGGATTCTTGAGCATGATTAGACCAACATTAGGTGCAGCTATGGTGTTTTCTTGCCTTATGATGCAAATAACTGCATACACCGTGCATAGCTTTATTTTAAAAAATGTGTTTATCATGTGATTTTAGGCATCAGCCATTATCTCATTAAATGAGCTTATGGATCATATTCCCATGCAAAGTGATTTCTTGATTGTAAAGTCCGAGTTGTAGCCCTATGTACCTGAAATTGAAATACTTTTTCAAAAAAAATTCTTTTTTATGCTTGCAATTCCCCGATAACCTATCGCCTTTCTATACTCTAATCCTGATTGGCAGTGAAATAAATTATACTCCAGTGAACAGTGGGTGTGTTTTCTTAGTGTTTACTATATGAAAACTTATTTTATGTTGTGATTTGTATGATTGATCCGACTTAAACGTTAACCAATTACTTAAAGTGATATTGATATGAACGAAACATATTTACTGACAGAAGCAATAATATAATACAAACAAATTAGGTGGGAAATCTGAAACCAGGCAGGGATTGAGATTAAAAGTAGGTATTCAAAACTGATTTTGGAAAGTCGCTGTATAGACACTTAAATTAAGTTTTCCAATTGAAAGAACTCACTCTCCTAAGAATTTTGATACCAAATTTGTCTCTGTATCTCAATATTTGGCAAAGTTATGATCATCTGAATTTTCATGAGACACCACCGGTGTGTTATCACTGCAAACATGCCAAACTGTAAACACATTCTATTTAATACAGACAAAAAGCCTAAATTTTTTTCAAGGGTTTAAATTATTAATAAGTGGTTTTTTATTTGAATCAAAAATGCCTCCACATTAAATTTCACTTTTTGACAAGGGAGACAAAAATGTAAAAATTTATCAGTTTTCACTGTCATCATAAAACATCAACAGATTGACTTGCAGAAGTAAGAAACACATCATTGTATTGGTTATTCGAAGGCCTATCCACAGAAGGATAAACGAAATGGTTATTTTCAAAATCAACAACCATATTGAAGCTTAATTTAGGAGCAAAAAATGCGTAATTTCGCAAATTTTAAAACTCCATACAAAATCGACATGCACATACACATACAACAAATGACTTTCCGTAGCCCAGGCAAAAATATACCAAAATAAAGGTGAGTTATTCAATGTAATCCAAATGTCAGTAAATTGTAATTTTGAGTCTGTGTGATCAGATCCATCTTGAAACGATATATGGGTGTTACTCAGTTCCCGCAGATCAGCGATTTTGGCCGTTAAAATGTCCTATAGTGACTACTGTGGGCTCATAATACGTGT
Source organism: Onchidella celtica (assembly GCA_963931925.1). Classification (NCBI taxonomy): domain Eukaryota; kingdom Metazoa; phylum Mollusca; class Gastropoda; order Systellommatophora; family Onchidiidae; genus Onchidella; species Onchidella celtica. Next base: position 5,700,761 of record OZ007573.1, on the reverse strand, counting down.
ATTAAAGTTATAACAGTAATTTCATGGAATTGAAAAATAACCTTTGAAAGAGGTGTTATTTTCAATGGTATTATTGGTATGTGGCATTTTAAGTTATTTTATTTTGGTGCTGAGCTGCAGAGGAATAAGAACGGATCGAGGCAGTGCCGATAACCACCGTGATTTTTGAAAAAAGGGAACAATGCAATAATCTGGCATTTTGGAGAGAAAACTACAGTTTATTATGCGCAGCCGTCACGCCATGGAGCATCAGTATAGGGCAAATCAAGCGGTCACTTCCTGGATCGGCTGCTGTTTGTTTACCTCCAGTTATTGCGCGCCCCCTATCGGATTAAGGGGAAATAATTTCAGCAAAATGAGCCATTCTCTTCATGAACAATCCATCCTTTTCCTGCGTTATTTCCCTTATTTCTGAGACTTGGGTCTTTTCAGACGAGTGTCTCTCATTCGGGCATAAGCCCAATACCCTTGAGATTATACGTAACACTTTAAGTGACACAGCGATTCATCACCCACTTGAAACATTGTTTCTCCATACATTTACATCTCATGGCTGTATTTCCTGCACTGACTAGTTTTTAAAGATCAATATTCCCCTCTTTCTCTTTCTATTTTGAACTTTCGCCACTTTTTTTTTTCCTTTTGAGACAACATTTGGCGGCATCCACAGATGTAGCAATATTGATGGAGCAAACCTTGCACATGGAATCATACATTCGTGATTGCATTAAATGTCAGAAGAGCTAATTTTTTATGCAATATCTGGAATAGGGAGGGTAACTAAAGCGGTTCTGTACATTCACAATACAGAATCGTGTATGAGTTTCCCAAGGCTAAAGATTCAGTGTTCTCATAGATGACTGAGTGTACTGCTCCATCTCCAGGGACGTCATGTACCCTGGGGTCCTGGGGTCGTGTTCGCTGGTCTGTGTCTTCTGGTCCCTGTCATGGTTTACTTCCTACCTGAGACTCACGGGCACGAGCTGCCACAGACGCTGGCTGATATGGAGATTTGGTTCGAATCGCAGGGAAAGGGTGGCAAATCCAAGGAAAAGAGTCAAACTAAAGCTTCATCAGACTAGAGCAATTATCTTTACGACATATGCGATCTTTATTGAATGTTTGTAAGACTGTTTTGTTGATTACTGGTGAATAGGGGCTGTTCAGCCCGTTAAAAATCCCCTTGGATGTGATGGATTAAAACAGAAGGAAGAAAGAGGTGAATATTAATTTGAATGGAAAAAAAAAAGGACCCCCCCAAAAAAAAAACAGAACGACTTTGTCATTTTTTATTAATACACTACATTCTTTGGTCTCAGTTAGTCGCTGATTAATTTTGTCTGCACTGAAATAAAATGCCATTGAGTTTTATTTCTCTGGTTACTGTTATTAAAGTTGTTATTACATTGCACCTGACCTGTTCAACAAATTCAAAAGTACAATGTTCACTTTCTACAATGCCCTGCTCAAATTCTAAATTTTGTCATCAGGTTAGGCAGAAGGACATACATGATTTTATTCCACATACTGGGCGGTCTATCTCTTCTGACAGCAACAGTCTTGTCCAACAAGGCATAAAATATCATTCAAGTAGGATACGAACAAATAAACAAACAAAAAAAAAACACACTGACATGAGACAATTCTGGGTCAAGGCAGTTTTGCTACAATAATTATAATACATTATTATATTCTGTGCTTTATTTTTTTAATGTATAAACGGGCTAGCCCCAAAGTATCTCTCAGAGCTAGTGGAATCTTACCAGCCATCACACACTTTAAGATTAGTAAACGCAACACTTCTTGAGACACCCAAAGACATATTGTCACTTGGTGAAAAGGGTTTTTGTATTGGTGGGCCTAAATTGTGGAACAACATCAGCGTTGGCACCAGGAAAAGTGAAAACATCATCACATTTAAAATAGGACCAAAACAGAATATTTCAGGATTGTTTTCACTGAAGTTGAATGATGCCCCTTCTTGGTCTCAGAGGTTTGAGGATGAGAGTAGATCAAGTGTTTGTTAATGTGTGTGAGTGGGAGCATGATAAATTGATTTTATGTTAACCTTGTTTTTAATTTTAGTTCAGCGCCTCAGAGCACATCAATTAGCTTTTTAATTGATTGGAGTGATATCAGATTTCTTCTCTTTCTATTAACGACAACAAAAAAAGTCACATCGCAAGTATACATGCTCAACATTAGTTATTTAAAGATGGTTTGGATCCTGCCATCTTAATTCATTTGTCGAAAAATAAAAGTATATTATATATTTCATTATTATATACTCACATATTTCTTCTGTACTATCATTCTGTTTAGTTTGTCTATCGTCTTAGTATTTCCGCGCACAATAGTATGTCCAATATAGTTTTGTGCTTTCTTTCTAGCTCAACTAAAACAATTCAACTCCTCCCCCCCAAATAGAAAACGCTTGTCACGGCGTACAACAAGTCACACTTTTCATTTCTGTGGCAGAATGTCTGTCATATGCCACAACGAGACACCTCTCTGTCCTCTGACAGAATGGCCCTCAAAGACAGTAACACCTCCATTGTAAAACTATCTCAAATATGCATTCACTTACTACAAGAAAAGCATATAATTTTTACATAACTTCAAACTCAGCAACATACAAATTTTGGACACTTCAAGACAACAATCATGAAGACTCAGTTGACAATGGCACTGATGATTTATTATGAAAGTCTATGACATACTGGGTTCTTTATACAGCGTGTGTGTGTTATTTAATCAATCCATGCATGACAGAAATGTTGTGATTTTTTTTCGCTAGGAACAAATAACTGTTTAAGAATAGCACTGTTAGTTTTAAGTGTTAAGTTTTTTCAAACTTGTTATACCATAAGTTATGATAAATTGTAACATATGCATAAATATAATAATACATTCGCCTGTAAGGAGGAAAAGAGTCATTCAGAGAGAGAGAGAGAGAGAAATGGAAGAGTCGCAAATACATTATAGAAGCAGAAAGGTAGTCGGAGAGAGCATCCGGTGTTTCCAAATAGTCAACATTTCATTCACAGTTCTTATAGTTTTACAAAATTATCATTAGCTGTAAAGGTAACACAAAAGTAACAAAATTACTCTGTGAAGCTAAAATCTGTCTGGTAAGCATTCTTATTGAGCCAGACTTTAATGAATTACAAGCTAAAAACTTTATTATGAAATTAAATGTTTTTGTTTTCTTCTGTGGGTTTTTTTTTTCATTTTTTATTTGAGTGCACAGAATATTATTTCAAGCCAAATTTTTACTTACATTTCAAACTCAGAACTTGCCACCCACCAACCACTTTCATTTTCATGTTTTAGTGCGGTGGATAAAGGTGTTGTAAGATTTTAAAATTACAAATTGCCCATGACAATCCTGGCTTGGACAGAGGTGTGAAGACAAAAACCTACACAGAATTTACTGGTTTAATATATAAAAAAGATCACTGGTACCGGTAGGGTTAGCATTTGATTAGAATCAATTAACATTTCTGATTTCTCTCTTATATTAGAAATATTTTATTAGACTCATCTGCCGACTGAGTGAAGAGCCTATCCACCTCAGTCCACCCTGCACACTTTAATATTCATCCTACCTAACCCATTTATTCTACTTCCAACATGGAAAAGAAATGATAAAAGCCTGCAATGAAATAAAGCTTGATTTTATTATTTTTTTTAAATAACAAAAAATTAAAAAACAAAGTTAGTCTGAGAGAAAAGCAAACAGACAACTAAAATATTATTTGGTGGCATCCTCAAAATCCGACAAAGTGTGCAAACTTTGAAGTCTATGCGTTTTTTTATTAATGGATGATAGGGGAAAAACGACCACTGATGAATGTCATAAAGTTAGTTTGCTGGTTTGTCCATATTAATATAGATTTGCCAGTTGATTGCGTTAGTTCTATTTCACTGTGATCACTTAGTTTTCTCAGAAACGAAAGTTGTAACACGACTAAATGGCTGATTTTTCACTGGGGCCATATCAGCCCATGGCAATGAATATAAATTAGTTTCAAGTACTATGCATCAACTGACTCTGTTTAATCATGTTCGATAAATGACAGCAAGTAACTTAAATTCAAAACTGCATAATTTTATGGCACAGATAAAATCTAAATATTGCATAGCTACATTGCAATACAATAACAATGGGCTATGTTACATCATGATAGCGTAAATTCATATCGGGCCACACAGAGACAATCTGTCACATCGGGCAACTTCTTGACTCTTGATGAAGTCCTGGTAACATGAGTTAACAGTCAGGGCAAGCATCCAAAATTCCCATGTCTGCATAAAGCTGAGATTGGTAGGTCGTTGTCGCTTTGTAATCTGAAACACCGCATCAAACATTTATTGTCAGAATACTTGTAAATTGTGCTACTATCCTGGACCCACCGCCATCCATGTCGAGAAAAGTCTGTTTCACAAGAGGAAGATACAAATTGATGTAACCTGGTGCCTGGGAGCTGATTTCAATTGTCCTACTACTGTAGTTTGAGTGAGCCCTTGCTCACCATCCAACTAGATCTCATTGAAATTCAATATAGTGACACCACCATCAACTAGTCTGCCAATCAAAACTAATTTGTACCGACAGCTGAGCATGGCAATTGTGAATGTAAGGTATGGTATGGCAATGCAGTTATTAACCATAGCATGCCAAAATTCCATATCATTATTTGAAGAACACCACCCGGTCCCCATCGCTCTATACTTGGAATATGTTGTAATTTTTCAATAAATATTTTTTCCCAATGTCTATTAAGGTTATTATCATAACCTTTTTATTTATCTATTTATTTACCTGTTTTGGACATTGACTATTTAAATCAATTTTACAGGTCCAAGAAATTGTGGTAAAGGCAATCTATGTCTAGGAACTAGAGGTTTAAAGAGCTTGAAGTTTAATGTGGACATTACTACTTACAGAAGTTTCATTGTGAAAGGCATATACTTTATAAAAGAATAACATTTTGTCTTTATATACACAAGCGTTTGCATTGTTTAAGTACTCACGTGGTCTGTAGTAGTCATAACATTGTACCAGAGCAGGGGCAGACATTGTCACAATCCCTGTCAGGGTTAGACTGAATTCTACACACACAGGACTTTTGCCAATCTGAGAAAAAAATGTATGTGCAGAATCAATACATGAAGAATACCATGACCGCATTATAATCAAATCCTCTGTGGCCCTTAGCAGACACTCCAAAGTTTAATCATGTTTCTCTTCTATTGCTGTTTTCAATTGAATTGATAGCAAGATCCCCATTTTTTGTACGTGGTACACAGTGAGGCCTTCTGCCCTTCCATTTCAACCTAAAAAAAAGGGTGCCCACAACCACTGATGAGCCAGCAACTATTGATGGGCAAACAAGCAACCGTCGAAGAGCAAGGGCAAGGACCAAAATTATAAAATTCTGGTAACCTCTAGTTTAAAAAAGTAGAGAGTGTAAAACACCAGTGCTACAAATTAGACGTGATGCAAAATAATTTCTTCACTCACAGCTCGCTTTTTCTGTCTTTCCACCTTCCTCTTGAAAGATTTGAATTGTTTAGTCTCTCTCGATTGTTTCAACCTTCAGGTCATCTGAAGTTACCTACACTCTTAAATACATACTCCAAACAGAATTTTCAGAATGGAGATTCCTGAAAACAAGTTATTTCATTGAACAGAACTTTATTTTCTGAACATTTTTGTACCAAATTTATAACTTGTTCTATATCTTCAAAACTAAAGAAGTTGTGCAATTCTTAATTTTCAGTCATTACATTTCATTTCACGATGTGCCAGAAGCCATTTTTGATGAGCTGTAATTCAACAAAGAAAAATCACAGGATGTTCAAACTTAGACAAAACAGTCTCTATATAACAAATAGCAAACAGTTTTTATGGGGAGAATTTAAACAATACAAATCAATGGTGTTGTGCTCTAACCGTGTAACTGGAAAAAATGGACCAACTCATATTTTTAGCTAAAAATAGTCACCACGCCTTTCCGCGGGTTCCCTATTCAAATGGGAAGTCTACACGCACTATTAATAGCAAAATTGGGCTTCGAAGCCTTCAATAGTTACGATTCTAATCATGTATGTGGCTGTCCTAATCATGTAACTGATTTCTGTGGCGGAATTTTGTTGTGCTCTAGTCATGCGTATCTTTAACTGTGTAAGTGCCCAACAATACTTTGTGTGATAACCGTGTAACAGAATTAAAGACCTGCATTAAAAAAAAAAAAATTTATTATGACAGAAAGACACGTTTTGTTTGATTAATACGAACAAAAAGATACAGTCCTGTATAAAAAAAACTCGCAAAAAGATGGGTTTTTTTGTCTCCTGGAAAACAATCCCAAAACCAGTTACTCCATTAGAGTACAACACCATCGAAATACAGATTATATTTGTATAAAAGTGGCTTCGGAGCAAATATTGCGAAATGTATGAAGGGAGACAAAAAAGTGAAATTTGGCCATTTTCAAAAAATAATAAAAACTCTATGACTTTGACTCCAAAGATGTATTCTCATAACAGGATATAAAGTGCCTTAAATATTCACAAACTGTGTGAAAATACATTTTAATATCATCATGTTAGAAAAAAATTTAAAAACTTGACAACTTGTAGGTGGATCCCATACAATATTTTCTCAAGTTTATAAAATCAAAGAAAACACATCAAAATATTCTAGCTGCAATCTTGTGCAAAAGTAAATAAAATGAATCTTTATATATTGAGGAGGCTTTCTACCGATATCACTATTACCAGGTTTAACTATCCATAGCAACTTAATAATAAATTGACCAAAAAATATCAACAGAGCAAGTTTTAACAAACTTGTTGCTTTTTGTAAGGTTGGGCAGAAGATGAACATCTGGCCTTGGACTAGATCGCAGGCTAGATAGATGAATCATAGTGAAATTTTCATATTTAATGTAAAAATAGATGTTTTTTCAAAATACACACATAGGCTGCCATTCTAAGCTTGTTTTTTTTTTTTACATGAAAAATGATAAAATTTTCAAAATTTACTCATTCACTGCGACTACATACAAGATATATTAATTCATTGTGAAGGGCAGTGCCTTCTGCTTCAGATTATGCATGTTCAGTGCCTTTACGCTTCTTTGATCAGACGAGCAGGATGATTTACTATCTGTGGGGGTCACGTTAGGGTGCTGGCGGCAGTGGCAAATGCCAGTTCTCACAAACATAAATCAATATATCCATATGTTTGTGGATATACCGTAACATTTAGGATTTTTTTTTTTTTTTTGAGAACAGGAAAGAGGCAACTGGAAAAGCTAGATTATGCAACAACACCAAAATGTCCCAGTGGTAAACATGTTGATTCTCTGGTTCCAGTATATATAGATTATATAATATTTCATATGTTTTAATCCTAAGTGTAGATGATTATTAAACACATTTGCCTGAATTGAACAGACGGTAATATAAAAGAGTGATAATTAAGCCTACCTAAACAGGGGAATAAAATTGTTTAATTTATATATTCAACTTAATATAGGTTAAGTAAATGGTATTTCATATGTTTTGTCACCTCCTTAGCTTAGACAATCATATGAGTGTATTTTACACATAACTCGCTTCACTGTAACAGGCGAATATGAGAGAAAAACCATCAACATCTCCTACCTAAACAAGGGGAGAAAAAGCTTGAGCCACAAAAAATGGCACTTACCTCATCAAAATAGAGCACCATCCTTCTGTCTGGATATTCCGCTCGTCTAAGAATAGCCAGCTTGGTCAAGCTTTCCTGGACTACATCATACCCTGAAGGGATCCCAATCTCTCCCACAGCCATGCCACTGGTGGGATCTGATTCTAGCCATCTGTTAGTGGACAAGGGGAAATGGCAGGGGAAAGGGAAGGCCCGGAAGGTTAAGTGAGGGAATGCATGGTGCAATTATAACAGTGGATCAGTTTTGATTATAATTATTATGGTTACAATGATCTACTTTAAGATATCAAGGAGATGTGTGTGAAGCGCATTCCTTGAATATCAGTTTTACTGTCTGCTCGATTACACAGTCCTTCTTCTCTCTCCCTCTCTCTCTCTCTCTCTGTTTCATACCCAATCTTTTATCTCACCCACTGTGACATTGTGATTATTTTGAAAAAATCAGTTTACTTTTGATTTTGCTGTGCTGCATCAAAAAGGTATTTGGAAATGATGTTATTTTATTTTAAATGTATCACTTACTTGGAACATACACGGACTTTTATGGAAAAAAAGGTTTCATCGAGTACGGTCGCAGTCAACTCAAAAGCCTCTCGAGCTCGCTCGGGTAGAAGGTGGTAAAACAGGCCAATCTGGCAATGAAATGGTGATTAGTGAATGACAGACAGTATTAATCGTTAGTGACAGACGTGGCACCAATGGTTAGTGTCTGACAGATGGTACAAGTGGTTAGTGACAGACAGATGGTATCAGTGATTAATGATAGACAGATGGTATCAGTGATTAAAGACAGACAGATGGTATCAGTGATAAGTGAAAGGCACATGGTATCATTGGTTAGTGACAGACAGATGGTACCAGTTGTTAGTGACAGACAGATGGTACCAATGGTAAGTGACAGACAGACGGTATCAGTGATTAATGACAGACAGATGGTATCAGTGGTAAGTGACAGACAGATGGTATCAGTGATTAATGACAGACATGGTATCATTGATTAATGACAGACAGATGGTATCAGTGATAAGTGACAGACAGATGGTATCAGCGGTTAGTGACAGACAGATGGTACCAATGGTAAGTGACAGACAGATGGTATCAGTGATTAATGACAGACAGATGGTATCAGTGATAAGTGACAGACAGATGGTATCAGTGATTAATGACAGACAGATGGTATCAGTGGTAAGTGACAGACAGATGGTATCAGTGGTAAGTGACAGACATATGGTATCAGTGATTAATGACAGACAGATGGTATCAGTGGTTAGTGACAGACAGATGGTATCAGTGGTAAGTGACAGACAGATGGTATCAGTGATTAATGACAGACAGATGGTATCAGTGGTAAGTGACAGACAGATGGTATCAGTGATTAATGACAGACAGATGGTACCAATGGTAAGTGACAGACAGATGGTATCAGTGATTAATGACAGACAGATGGTATCAGTGGTAAGTGACAGACAGATGGTATCAGTGATTAATGACAGACAGATGGTATCAGTGGTAAGTGACAGACAGATGGTATCAGTGATTAATGACAGGCAGATGGTATCAGCGGTAAGTGACAGACAGATGGTATCAGTGGTAAGTGATGGACAGATGGTACCAATGGTAAGTTACAGACAGATGGTATCAGTGATTAATGACAGACATATGGTATCAGTGGTAAGTGACAGACAGATGGTATCAGTGATTTATGACAGACAGATGGTATCAGTGGTAAGTGACAGACAGATGGTACCAATGGTAAGTGACAGACAGATGGTATCAGTGATTAATGACAGACAGATGGTATCAGTGGTAAGTGACAGACAGATGGTATCAGTGATTAATGACAGACAGATGGTATCAGTGGTTAGTGACAGACAGATGGTATCAGTGGTAAGTGACAGACAGATGGTATCAGTGATTAATGACAGACAGATGGTATCAGTGGTAAGTGACAGACAGATGGTATCAGTGGTAAGTGATAGACAGATGGTACCAATGGTAAGTTACAGACAGATGGTATCAGTGATTAATGACAGACATATGGTATCAGTGGTAAGTGACAGACAGATGGTATCAGTGATTTATGACAGACATATGGTATCAGTGGTAAGTGACAGACAGATGGTACCAATGGTAAGTGACAGACAGATGGTATCAGTGATTAATGACAGACAGATGGTATCAGTGGTAAGTGACAGACAGATGGTATCAGTGATTAATGACAGACAGATGGTATCAGTGGTTAGTGACAGACAGATGGTATCAGTGGTAAGTGACAGACAGATGGTATCAGTGATTAATGACAGACAGATGGTATCAGTGGTTAGTGTCTGACAGATGGTACCAATGGTTAGTGACAGTCAGATGGTATCAATCGTAAGTGACAGACATATGGTATCAGTGGTTAGTGACAGACAGATAGTATTACTATTAATGGTTGGTGACTGACAAATGACATCAATGGCCAGTGACAAGCAGATGTATCAGTGGTTGTGACTGACAGTGGCAACAAAGGTCAGTGACAGACAGATTGTACTAATTGTTAGTAATTGACTGATGGTATCAGTGCTTAGTCGATAGACAGATTGTATCATTGGTTAGTGACAGACAGGTGGCATCAATGGTTTGTGACAGACAGATGGTATTAATGGTTAGTAACAGACCGATGACATCAATGGTTAGTGGCAGACAAAGGGTATCAATGGTTAGTGATAGATTGACGGCATCAGTGGTTAGTGAAAGACAATATCAATTGTTAGTGATAGACAGTTGACATGAATGGCTAGTGACAGAAATGTGGCAACAGTTAGTGACAGACAGATGTCATCAATGGCTATGAGAAAGACAGATGGTATCAATCGTTATGAGAATGACAGATGGCATCTACAGGTGACATTAATGAATATGAGAAAGACATATGGTATCAATGGTTACGAGGAAGGCAGATGGCATCAATGGTTATGAGAAAGACAGATGGTATCAATGGTTAGTGATAGTATGTAGCAGCAATATTTATAACCTAAATGATATACTCAAATCCCTTTCTCCAGTACACCAAATGACTTATCATATCAAAGATAATAAAATTCGTTACCTCCACCAGAGCCACTCCTGAACCCTGGGCTGTAATTTTGACTTCTGAGGGCACTGTCTTCGACTGGGGATTAGATTGGAAACAATGACATTGTTTTTCATTAATATCATCACTGTCATCTGACATAGCAATATCACTATCATTATCACCATTTATCACTCTTCAAGAATATCACAGTTTATCACATTATCTCTTGCAGGCTAAAGCTACATTTCAATGCCACAATGGGAGATTATCCAATGTGTTTGAAAAGTAGAAGTGTCCCTTGTCCATTACTCTGAGATCTACATAATACGATACGGTTGCTAAATAGCTGTTACGGGTAACTTTATGCAAATACAGAATAGAATTTCATTCTTTACGAAAACTGCTAGTTAAGGCCACTTTATTAACCCGTTGGTATAGTAACTAACCGGCATAAACTGAGTCTGCAGTCTGTGTATGCAGCCATATTTTAACCTCATTCTCATCTCTTTGACTAACAATCAATCATGACAGAAGAAAGCAAACTGAAATCAAATAACTTGTGGAAAATAAATTGATCTTTTCATTCAGAGCATGTTTCTGTATCAAGAGATGTTCAGACAGGCAAGGAAAGAGAGAGGAAAACTGCAATTTTCAATGTGATGAGAAAAGAAAAACAAAGGCAAATAAAAAGGATGAAATTACTGATTGTATCATCTGACATAATTCGTTACTATGTCAACATAATGGGTCATCTGTTGTTTTTTTTTCCTTATTTTTTGGGAAAAGTGAATAAAACTGTTATGTCAAGATAAAATTTTCTGGGTTTTTTTGTGTCAAATTATTAAATGCTTTATTTTCAGGGATGGTTTAAATTAAAATTTAAAAAAATTTTTTTCACATGTCAGAACTGGGTTTAAGAAGAGGAACATGAAAGATTCAATGCAATTTTGGCAGAAGTCTGATTTTGGCCATTATGGGACCAATGTGACTAACTGTGTATTTATTTTTGACTTCACCTCTCTGGTCTGTAAAACCATAGCGTTGGACTCGTCCACACTGAAACTGTAAGTGGGAGACGCGTCCAGCTTGGTCTCAATTTGCATCTGGACATTATGTTGGGTCAGCTTGGCAAATTCTGTCAGGGCATGTAGAGCTACAACTGTGTCCTGGAAATGGAATGAGTACATGTAGGAACAGTAGTCAAAATAGACACCCTCATGGGTTTAAAGTAAAGGGAGAGGGGCGAGGAAGGGAGGATGATACAGCACTGCAATTAAAACAAACACATCTTATCGCAGTGCATGTAAGCAAACTGCCCAATTCATGTTTCACTATTTTACAGGACAGGTTAAAAAAAAGAAAACCACTTCTGTAGTGGTAAGATCAGTGAGGCAGGCAAATGATATTGTTGGAAAACCGTAAGCCCTAGGCCTGTAGCTATCTCACTATTGACCTAGGCAGTTATGTTTTCCATCTTAAAAAAATCGGCATTCTTTCTTAAAGGTTCTCATTCAATTTAAACTAGGTAATTGGGCTTCACAAAGTCAATATCAGCAAAAAAAAAAAAAAGGCAACTGCTTATGAGCGTCACGATAAATGCAATTATGGCTCTTGGATTACCATTCCATATTACTGCTGCTAACAGAGTGTACATGTACCAGTAGCTAAGTTATATTGATGGGTTTGGGCATGAACCATTTAAAACCCAAATCTGACGATGGAGAAAAAGAAAAGAGTAAAATGTGTGCAAAGAAGAATGAAAAAAACTTGTTCTTTTCTCAAATACAATGCAATAAAGCCTTCTATCTCAGTTTGCACATGCATCAGTTTTTCTTCCCCCCCCCCCCCCACCCCTGTAAAGTTGATTTCTTTCTAGATTTGGGTTGTCTACTGGGAAGATTACTGATTTATGACCTAGAATGATGTAAGTGGTACATACATGTCTATGGCATTATTGGAACACATTGAAATTATACACAATGATTGTAGCTTTATAGGTGAAGGATGAGTGAAACTTAAAGGGATACTTATAATAATGAAACTTCACAAGTGTATTCAGACAGCAGCAGATCACATATTTTTTGTTTGTTTGTTTGTTTTTGCCTAATACACTGGACAATACTATCAACTTTTTTGGAGTTTTTGTTTTGTTTTTGACTAATGGGGCGTTCAAATGGCCCTAGTGGCCCAGAGAAATGTACATAACTAAAATCTATTTAAGATAAGGAATACAATTATATGTATAATCAAATAAAGCACTTATTTTCCCCTATTGAGAGCTTGGGTCCTTCTCTCTTCTGTAGTGTCATGATAGAGTCAGCAATGCATTTTACCTAATGCCTTGTTTATTTTTATTTTTTATTTTTTTAAATTTTCGAGTGGAACAATAGCTCATCACTTGTGCTCAAAGATCTATCAACTATATACCTGTGTAGAATAAAATCCACCCCTAGAATTTCTCTGTTGAATAATCCATGCCATAGTACTGAGTCCAGACTGGATATCATGACGTGAAGCATAGGTCAACAAGAGATAAGCTGTGGTCTCCACATCAATGGCCCGAATTCGTCCTGAACTAGGCGACAGTCTCCAGAACTTTAGACCATCTGAACGTAAAACCACATACAGATATTAACAAGGCATTATGGGCCAGTGGGGAATGCCGAAAAAGGGAGTATCTTTTTCTACTGAATCTGCATCATTTATTACTTCATTTGTTTAAATACACTTAAGCTCATTACTGTCGATTACAGTAAATTTAATGGAAATCAATTGGACCAGATGTTTGTATAATACAATCTATGGGAACACAGAGTGAAAATTGTCCTAAAATGGCCACTAGTTTATAACTTCGCAATGTGATAAATCATTCAAACACTAAAACATTTATAATACGGTAACTACAACTTGATATTCAACAAATATCACAATTATGTAAATGTATGTCAAGCGAGGATACTAAGAACATTCTTTTTTGCTTAAGAGGTGAAAGACTGGTCCTAATTATTACCTTTTAATCTTAGAAAATATTTGTTTCACTAGAAATCTTGAATACACATAATTATATCGTTTAATCCATCTTGTGTGTTCAATGGCTTTTCAGATCGTTTTATTTTATTTAGGTTTTCGTATAGTCTTTGTTTTCACATCAATTTTAATGTTGTCATTCCATTGTCCTGATGTTGGTCAGTTCATTTACTGCCTAGTGCTCTGTCGGATTCCTGCATTAAAGTTTGCTCCCCTGACATGCAAGAAACCACACCAGTTAAAACATACAGAAAACCTATCTCAAAGTAATCTAACGTATGCCCTCAGGAGGTATCTTGAAGTCTTTGAACCAGCTAGTTAGTCCCATTATACGGAGTCTAGTATTTTTGGTACAACTGCAATACCTTGAACAGTAGCATCCTGTTCGACTCTAGCCAGTACTTCATCAACTTTGGAACTTCCAGCCAGTTGTAGTGCATATGCATAGAGAGCCAAATGATAAGTATTGGTGGAGGTCAGTGCCGTTCTCTCAATGTATTTGACAGCCTTGACGATCCCTGTGTTCCAGATCTGGCGGGTTTGCTGTGGACATCAGAAAAACACGATGAGAAAAGTCCTGCGATAAAAACACAGACATTAACCTTATAGAGCCAAGACTAGGATTCCTGTAGCTGGAAGTTCTAAATTTTGCAAAAAATGACTTACAATAACCTTACTGTAAAGGAGCTAGGCTTATAAGTGTGTTCAGTGAATAGGCTCTGAAGCTACTTGTCGAAAAAAAACAACATAGAGATTGGTAGATAAATATAAATTAATAACTTCCAGTTTGAATGGGAATATGAGAAGACATAGAGGCGATACATTTTGATACTTTTAAGATTTCATTACTATGAACTGGGAAAACTTGGTTGTCAAGGTTAATACTATAATTGTCGTGCTGGGTCACGACTTGAAAAGACTTGTTTTTTTCACGGTCTCGTTGATTATAACCAGCGTAAATGTCCTTGAACTGTTCTCGTGAACAGTTTGTTTTTGTGACACTTTTTCTTAGAGATGGAAAGAAAGTGGGGCAAGATAGAATAAATGGATAAGTTAGGAGTGACAGTGCAATTCTCGACCCCGTGATTTTGATGAACTCTTACAAGGGAAGAGAAGGGGTGAATAAGGATAGATAGTTTAAGACGCTTAGTCGCGTTCAGAAATTCGTACATAAAACGTAGAAAGCACGAGGGTTTAGAGATTTTAGTAATGGTTTTGACATTTTAATTTGACCTTGTCTGTTTCTAGTACAAGGCCGTGACCAACTTCCATGCAGAATCTATTAATACTGCGAGCTGAGCTCGAATGGATGCACCAATCAAATCTAGGCATTTGGACGGTAATTTGCAGGTGGCTGCACAGTATAAAAGCGTAGCCATACCTATGTCCATTACTCCATACAGAAAATTCCATCTGTGCAGGCGTCGGCGTGATTCTGCCAGAAGAATCAGAAGACTGTTATTTTTATGTCTATGTCCATTATAGGCATTGAGATGAAGCCATATGCTCGATTGTGATTTACCCACTGCTGTTGTCTGCTGCTCCCTGGTTCCTTACCAGGGACCAAGTGTAAGTGTTTGTCTGTTGATGATTCAACAATGAACGAGGAGCTGAACGTAATTTTTCCAGTAGGACAGGATTGCCGCATAAGCTAGGAGTGCTACCCAAGAATGCAAGACAAAGATGTATATTAACTTGCAACTAGATCTAGTATGAATGCTTGGCATACACATCTGTGAATTGGAATTGATTTGTCTGGATGAGGCTGGGGATTGCCAGCCCATCCTAGAGTAGATCTAACTTAACTACGTCAGTTTGTATTGACGAGCTTGATCCATTATAAGCGGTAGGCACAAATAGCTGAGATGACATTGTCGCCAGAGACATTAGTATATTGCTTGATAGATAGTAGGCAGACTATATCTGAGAGATAGATAATTAATACTTAAATTGTGAGTGAGTCAGAATGATCTTAATCTTATAGGAATCTAGAGGAGACTTCTAGTGACATATTATTGAATTTTCATTTGATGCTGCTGATGTTGTCTTTTTAGTATGTAAGAGATCTAGACAAAATTGTTAGGATATTTGAGGTAATTAAATTTGTGGCCCTGCAGGTCTGTTCATAAAACTTATTCAGATTGTTATTAGTGTGTGGCATGGTACGAAAGAGTAATTCATAAATACCTCTCGATTTTAAAATGCAGTCATAAACCCAATAATTCATAACACCCACTCTGTAACACTATCTCCCAGTACCAGACCCGTAACACTGGAGAGGGACCCCCTAAAGAACTTAAATAACGCCATGCCATTTACATAAATTATTCTTAAAACCTATTGACAGACTTACCCTTAGATCTATTGCATTTTATTCATTATTTAGTATTGCACTGTTATAACATTGTGATTTCAGGTCCTTTTTAGTTTAGGTTATAGGCAATTTGTATTAATATAACATTTTGGTTCAATTTCATATGGTGAGCTGATCATCCCATTGACCCGACGACACCGGCGAGGGACACCATTCACCTTAGAGATCTACCTGTGACAGAAACACGACAGTTTTTTTTGGGCTTGGAACGAGCTATGGATTGAGGACATCACCATCTGAATTCCTCAAAAGAAAGTTAAGTGAACCATCTGATTGTCAGTCTTGAGGAGGGCGAGGTACTTTCCGCTCTGTGTTTCCAGGCTTTTTTCCCTTTACTATATGTTTAGTTTAAGAGCGGGAGGTTGGTTGGGATCATAGTATAGCATATCTTCTTTGCCATTACGAAGGATATTGGAGTGCCTTGGTGGCTATTGATAACTCGGGGGGATTTGCTTCACTGTGAATAGTTCTATTAGGGATCCATTATTCGTATAGATTGTGGCGTTTCTCTTGCTTCCTCACATTTCTTTAGGAAGATGTCTCTCCTGTCTTTTTCTTAAACTTTCTGTAACATAAGTTAGGACTTGTAGGGTCTGTTATCGTTCGTCTTTCTTGTGAGTCTAGCGTCCTGTTTAGTGTATGTTTTTTTTTCCTTCCTTATAAACTTTAAACTAGTATACTAACATTGCTATGTTTACAATATATGCCTGAGGTGTTTCACGTGCTAAAACCACGTTGAATTGTAATCTGGTATTGATATGTGAGAGAGAGAGAGATAATAAATTTTTGGTCACGTGCTAATTTCACGTCGAATATAGAGAGAATAATTTTGCAGTGGTAACAGAAGACACTGCGTGTGCGCGTTTTAAGAAGACAGAGATATTTCAAATTTGTCGCGTTGAGAGAGAGATATATTTTTGATTTGTCGCATTGAGAGAGCGATTCATTTTTGACAGTGATAACAGAGGACACTGGTTCGTCGCGTTGAGAGAGACATAAATTTTGAGAGTGATCACTCAAGACACTGATTTATCGCATTGAAGGCGATACATATATATTTTATTGCAGTGGGAGCAACGGATAGACGGCACTGCCTTACTAGTATTCATATTCAGAGAGAGAGAGATAAAATTTTTGCAGTGGAAGTGACACTGCCTGCAATTTACAGAGAGAGATAGAACGTTCTTTTCGCGAAGCAGTGCTAACATAGGACACTGGATTAATATTGAGAGAGAGTAACTGTTAGAGATAATATAATTGATACCGCGATATACCGTAACAGTAGGTAATTACTTACTAATTGTGCACACACTACCGTGCCAGTGTTTTGATTCTATACGAATCTATACGGGTAACAGATTTTAATACACATTATGGCCGAGTTTCTCAAATACATTGACTCTGCCAAGGCTCTGGGTATACCAGAAGAAGAACGCGCCTCGTGGTGCGAACGACAAGTACAGCAGGACCGAGACCGTGAGGATCGGGTAGCAGCAAGAGAAAAAGAAAGAGAAAAAGAAGCAAGAGAGAGAGAAAAAGAAGAAAGAGAAAGAGAAAGAGAAAAAGAAAGAGAGAGAGAAAAGGAAAGAGAAAGAGAACGAGAAAAAGAAGCAAGAAAGAGAGAAAAAGAGGCTGTAGAGAGAGAAAAAAGGGAGCATGAACTCGCAATCAAGAAATTAGAGCGAGAATCGCTTATAGCCCCCACTGTTGCCAGCAATACATATGCTACAAAACCGAAGCTTCCGACGTTTAATGAAAAACTCGACCGGATCGACGCATATTTGCATCGGTTCGAGCTACACGCTAAATGCGTCGGATGGCAGCAGGCGATGTACAGTTCATGCCTGTCTAATTTACTAACAGGTAAGGCTCTAGAAGTATTTCATAGCCTCAAAGTAGAGGATGCCAACGACTATGACAAGCTTAAGCGATTCCAGCATACCGTGGATGGCTTTCATCAGAGATTGATGTGCCATTTTGAAGAAGAATTAAAAACATGGATTCCTGTTGTTATGCTTCTGCTTTTTATTTTCTTTCCCTTCATTCACCGGGTATCATGAGTGCAGAAATAAAAATGTGAATAGTTTTATAAATCAATTGTTTCTTGATAAACTACATAAGCTTATTAGGCTATTCCAAATATAGAACAATGTGTGGCAGGTGGAACGTTTCAAAATGTTTCTCTGGGTATAAAACAGTTAAGAGAGCAAATTTTAACCCTGATGAAGTGTGTGGAGTACATGCCTGCTTAACCACTCTCTTTCCTCCATTACCCCATTTAAGGAGGGTCAGCTCTAAATGAAGTACCCACTGCCAGTCACTAATGACCAAGACTAGAATGAGCAAGCCATGCATCTTTACCGTTAACCCCACTGACATGTCTCAGCTCACCCCCGGAACTCCACTGCTATGTCTTAACCCCCCCCCCCCCCAACACTTTTGTTTTTCAAATCAGCCTCCCAGCCACCCATAGAAAAAATGCGACAATATTATTAGCCAATGGTATAAAATAGTCCCCGGCGGAAATTTTTCAGGATTTTTTGGTAGTTTTCCTGGCAATCCTCTTATTATAATACAAACGTTAGTTACTGTGAAGTCTGTATTGCTATCCTTGATTGTCTTCTGTACTGACATACTTGAAGGTGGTGATGGGAAAAGAAAGTGTTCAATAGCTGCAGTAGGCCTCCTATTCCATAGTGAAAAGCCTTGGGAATCCACAGACAAGTGAAAAATAGAAAAAGAAAACAAAACCAAAGAATAGAAATGCAAGCAAATGGTTAGGAAATACAAAACAAAACAAGAAAAGAATTAAAATATAGAAAACCAACATGTCATTACTAGAATGCAACAAACAGCAGCTCAAGAGAAGGAGAAAGAAAGACAGATGAAATAAAGGAAAATCTCACCTGATTCGCCAAATTTCGATTCTCCAGCAAAGATATCAGAACAAAGGCTGTCAAAGGTGCACCCTGACCTGCTTGTCCCTGGAGGTCAAACCGTAATGAAATGTCATACAATTTGATATTCATTCAAGACCGTCAGGTCTGGGGAAGGGGGGAAGGGAGACTACCACTGCCCTTACTGGTCATAACTGTTAAGTTGAAAGTCAAGAACTAGAGATTGCACTACGTTAGCCAATTGTGGTCCTTCAGAAATTTGGTACCAGATAGAGCCCTTTGATAAAATTTAATGTTGAAAATCAAAAACGTGTTAAATTTAGTTAAAGATCATACTGTAAAACACAAAAGATACTAGGCATGTTTCTGAGAACACTTTTGTCAAAAGTATAGGCTCAGTGCATTTCAGTGCTATAGTGCTGTTTAACTCCTCAGTTCTGTTGTTGGTTCTGTAAGGTAAAACTGACTATCTCTGTATATTGTAGTAAAGTGATTCTGATGTTGCTGCTTGTTATTAGGACATAATCATGAGGTTTGTGTACTAATAAAGTACTAATTATGTATTTGAACGTAAGGCGGATGAATAGCATAATGATGGCTGACATACTAATAAATGGATGAATCAGTGGTTAAGGGGTTTGATGAAATATAAAGTGGATAGATCAAAGGGTTGAATTTTTTTATCTTCCCAGCCTTTTCTAAACTCTGATCACGATCTGCAATTCCTCCCCCCTCCACCAACTCCTCTCTGGCAATTAGTCCACATCCAGTAGATATCTGTTTTTATATCTGAAGCGCAGTTAACACTTGGGACATGAAATTGGTCCCTAACTAAAGATAATTATGTACCTCATATGGTACTAATTCCAAGGGAGAAGTACAGTCGGCTAAAACAATGTCCAGACCTTGGCATATGCTTAATAAAAACCACATCTCAGGTCTCACAATATGCAGGTGCCTCTCAAGATTTTAGAATTGCATTTAAAATTGTATTAAGTCATATTCTGAGCCCATTAAATATGTATGAAATCTGTCTCATTTCTAAATATTCTAAGGGCCTGTTCTGATAGGCACCTTTGTGAGACCTTTTAGTGTAATGATTGAGAAACAGGCCTCCAAACTTTATATAGCATGTAGGGCCTCACCAAGCCTAAATACGGCACTGCATGATGTCCATTTATAAAAATATGAACCAACTGAATACCTGCATCTCCCGGTGAATGACTCTACCAACTTCTGAGAAGCTTCCATCATTATTCTGCGTGTTGACTATCCAGTTGACGGCATCAATAATAACTTTGTCATCAACATAGATGTATGCACGGGCTTGGTGGAAAACTAAAGCAACAAATGCTGACAGCCTGAAATTCAGAGAAAAGGCGAGGCAGGTGGAATGTGTGTGCCTAGTGAGTGCTCAGAAATTTGGAAGTGACAGAAGGAAGAAAAACAAGTGACCACTGTGGGAATTGAACCCTCCACCTCCACTCTGCACCAAAGGAAAAAGAAAATCAACCCGTTTCCCCATTCAGCCTCTCCATATCTAGGAAAAAACAAGTGGGGGCTTGGGGCTGTGGTGATAGCCGCCCTATCAAGCAGTGTCTCTTAGTGACTTGAGCGCTGTGTGCTAGACCCTACCCCATGCAATAACCCCACCCCTTTCCTCATCAGCTCTTCACTCACTCACTTAAGGACAATACAAACATCATTCTGGGACAATGGATACAGGTTTATGTCTCCAGCTTGAACTGAAGTCAAACTTAAGCTAGGCAGAAGCCTGGGACGTAGATATATCACTAAAAGACGATTGGCAGAATAGCCCAGCTTAGCACCAGTTTACAAAAGTATGCTTTCCTTGGCCTCTTGATTCATAGTTATAATATAAACTGTTTGGGAAGAGGAAAGGTGGGGGGCGGGGGTGGGTGTCAGGGCTTTTGTGTTTTTTGGGGAAAGTTGAGGTACTTACACTCGCAAATATGACAGATTTATTGTTTCATGGCATGTTTTTCATTTCAAATTAGCCATTTGTAGGCAGTTGGGGTCATGGAAAACGAATATAAATTACCTTGAAACTGGAAACATCAGCTTGTCAGGGCCCCTTAAGTCTACCAAACTACCAAACAACGCAAGTTTATTACAGATACCCGTGCCTACTTCTTTACTATATTACAAGTGTCAAGGTTTCAGCTCTTCCCCTTTTCTATCTCATGTACTAGTAGCATTAATTTAGTAACCAACATTCATCCTGTTATATTAGATCACATGACCTACATATAACATTCCATGCATTTTCAGTAGATGAAGGTGGCGCCTGATTGCACTCTGATTGGCTGTAATGACGAGGCAAAGGTTGCAGATCATGTAAACAAAGCCTCTGCGTTTTATTATTGTGGCCGCATGCCTTTTAAAACTGATCTGTTCTTTGCTTTGTGAAAAATCTGTTTCTAAAGTATCATAAACAACTGAACATGCTTAAATGTGACAGGAATGATTAATATATGAAATTCTCTGAAACTGGTGTCAGATTAGACTTTCACAGCCAATAAAAAAACTTTTTTCCCTCCATGCCCCCTAATAGTGTAACATCTCAGACCCTGCATTAGTTAGGAAGGAGTAACTCACCATACACTTCCTTTGGGGTCTCTATTTCCCCAGACACTGAAAGATCCATCTTTTCGTCTATATCTCAGCTCATTCTGATAGCCTGGGTACAAGCAAAAAGGACATAATTATGTGTCATAGTTATTATGAGCTAAAAACGAAAAATCTTAAACATAAACTTTTGCTCACAAGAGACAGTGAGTATCAAACGTTTTTTATTGTTATCAAAGCCTAGCACAATCATACAAAACACCCAAGCATACACACACACACACAAAAAATGAAGCATAAGGAACAACAGACATCCCACAGAAAAGCATGAGGAACTACAGACATCGTATTGAGAAGCATGAGGAACAAACGACATCCCACAGAAAAGCATGAGGAACTATAGATATCTTACTGAGAAGCATGAGGAATAACAGACATCCCCCAGTGAAGCATGAAGAACAACAGATGAGCATGAGGAACAACAGACATTCCACAGAGAAGTATGAGGAACAACTGACATCAAACAGAAAACATGAGGAACAACAGACATCCCCCAGAGAAGCATGAGGAACAACAGACATTCCACACAGAAGCATGAGGAGCAACAAACATCCCACAGAAAAGAAGTGTTACTCTATTTTTCAGAAGTTCAGTGCCTCCCATGAATTGATTTTTATTTTATCCGTTCTATAAAATTAAAAATGAATCAATTGATTGCTTTACTTATCAAAAGATTTT
Organism: Onchidella celtica; assembly: GCA_963931925.1. Classification (NCBI taxonomy): domain Eukaryota; kingdom Metazoa; phylum Mollusca; class Gastropoda; order Systellommatophora; family Onchidiidae; genus Onchidella; species Onchidella celtica. The sequence goes on along the minus strand of OZ007573.1, from coordinate 5,678,355 downwards.
GGTTATTTCAAAGAAAACAACAAACAGCACTGCCAATTTAACTGTGAAACTCAAATTTTCTTTGATCTGCTGGAAATTCTTAGTAGGGTTAGAAGAAAGAACAATTGTACACATCTGATGAGAGTAGAACTGTACTGATCTATAAGTGAATGATCTTTTTATCACTTGTTTATTTTCTTTATGCGCGTCTTTGTCAAATGTAATCCTCTTTTCTTTCCTATATGAGACTGTGCCTAATGAAAGCCTTTCTTTTCTTTGTGTGTACCTGATGAAAGTCCCACAGAGTTGAAGTTTGCATGTTTCCGAGTTGGTCATGTCCTCCATGTGAGGTTTTTTTTTTTTTAGCAATATGACCATTTACCCCCTGAGCCCTCTTAGTGCTCATTAAAAAAACTGAAAAATGTGTGCTAAAATTTTTCTGGCTCATTCTGGTCACTCATTTTGGTCAGCAAAATTAGTAAAAATCGCCAAAAAAACGCAACCAAACAACAACAACTACTTTCATTGTCAGCAGTACTTCCTGGAAAGCAAGTGGATCTGCCAGATTATTTATTTGGCTTCTCAGCCAAAATATATTTAACCGCACATATGGAGAGCCACGATAGTGGCCTGTCGCACTCTACCAATGGTCTACAATCGTGGCCTGTCGCATTAAGAGGGTTAGGACTCCGCATGTCTTTTTTGTCCCACTATAAACTTATATCTTGCCCTGCTATTAGCAAAGCTAATAAAAACAATAAGATGGATATGCTGGTGGCTTTTGCGTGCACGGATTTTACAATGACACCTGACGGCAATTGCTCAGAAGTCACAAACAGCGGAATATTGTACACAGCCAAAACAGAGAAGTGTTCACTATTCAGCAATCACTCTAGGCCATGATTAAAGTAGCTTATCTTGTAATTATTCATTGTAACTTCAATAGCTCTAGGAAAAATCAGACCTTTTATTAGTACTTGTGGTGGCTCTGTAATAAAATCGTATTATTAACAATATATCATTACACTAAGTACTTTTTTCGCATTTTATGCCATTGGCCACGCCCCCAATGAGCGAACAAACTGTAAGCATGCTTTTTTTGGCGGCGTGAAGACGACTGCTCCATCTTAATCTAAATTTATTGTCTTTGCTGTGACCCATCTTGTGTCTCACCATAGAAGTTGGAGATGAAGATACAACAGTAGGTAATTAATTAAATGAAGTTAGTAATAGGTCCAGTAAATGTACTTTACCATCAGTCATGAACTTCAGTGCTTTTTGCCGGATGTCATTAGTCAGCAGACCAAATGTTGTTAGGTAACTAGTGATGTAAACATTTGGTGCCATTTTTATCATTGTCTGTTCACCACATCCAGTGGGCTGTCGCAAGAGCTTCTCCAGGCCCGCAATAGTTGATCCAAGCAATTCACCTATTTCAAATGGCAAAGATAAAGTGAAATATTGTAAACTCTTGATAATCACAGGGCGTAACTGTTATCACATCTTCTAAATACTTGAAATCCGAAGGGAAATTTGGAGTCATGTGGTAAGCATTGTAGTAGCAGCATGCTAATTTAAATTTCTTCTTCTGGCACTAGTATGACTATTAGTACTAGTCCAGGTAGCAACCGTAGGGAAATCTGACATGTAGGATTGAAGTCAAATGTGCACAAAAGAATAACATCTTCCTATGCACATTCACTGGTTATGAAATCGTACCGATGTCAATTTGATGTAGATTACCAATATGGCAATCTTACCAATCCTACAAAAAATCAATGTCGAATTGACGTAAGGTGACTGGCTGGAAGTATGATTGCTAAGAAGTCACATCACTACCATTGATAAATCTCGTAAAGGACCTCATCTTGCTGGCACTACAGATACTGCTAATATTACAATTATTTCTTACCAGAACAAACCTGACTTGCTATGCCGCTTACTTCCAACCTGTCCTGTTGTTATTATCGCTTTTCACGCAAAAAATGCTGAGGTCAGCAATATTATTTTACAAGTGAAGAGCGTTTTTCCAAAATTGGGTAAGTCAAATATTGCATGGGTTATGGCCCCTTTCATATAGTCCATCAAAATTAGTGTAAGATGCGGTGTAAGTGTTCGATTACAACTTGCTGTGTCTCGTCTTTATCATGAAGATAAAGAGGGAACATAGCATGTTTTTCAAAATCTTCACGATAAAGACCTATACATGTACTCTTTAACTCTTTGTGTGCCATGAATTTTTCTACATTTGCCCATACAGGAAGAAAATAGGGGGGGGAGATGAATGAAGATTAACAACAGCAACATCAGTCAATAGAAAGTCGACTTTTTTTCTTCCCGAAACAAAATAGCCTAGCATTCTTGTGCACCGATATATCGGTGATTGGCATAAATGTGACCAGCGGAAGAATCTATATATCGGTGATTGGCACACAAAGAGTTAAATGCTACCATCACTACTTGTTACCAAATACATGTTCACTGTAAATGCTACCATCTCAACTGTTATCAAATACATGTACTTTGTAAATGCTACCATCACCATTATTACCAAATACATAATAGTCTGTAAATGCTACCATCACTATTGCCACCAAATACCAGCTTAAATGCCACCATCACTACCAGCTATCAAATAACAATTAAATGCTACCATCACTAAAACCCAGCCTGAGTTTAATTAGAACTGTAGAGGACAGCAACTGGAAATCATTCACCTACTCTTACCTGTAGCAGTTATTCTGATCAGTTTTGAGTCTTCTATCGCCCGATCAGGTAGTGAAATGGGCACAGTCTTCATGAAACTATTCAGTCCGTTGGTCAGGTCGATGACCACTGGAATGTTCTCTTCCGCAGGCATACCATCAGCCTGGTCCCAGGAGTAAACAACAACAATGCAACACTGACATATTTGATTTGGAGTCTTGTAATAATTAGGAAAATAGGGGTTAATTTCTTTGACAGTATTTTATGTTATTTGATACTGAATTAGTCTAGTTTTCCATATCAGTTTACCTTCATTACGGCTCTGCAAATACATTTTTTTTCTTTTCTTTTCTTTACCTTTCCCTATCTGTAATATGAGATAATTATGATAATCAGTATTATGCATTTCAGCTAGGGAAATATGTACCTAGATCTCCTCAACCGAGGAAAGAGTTTTCTGCTGATGAATTTGCCCCTAATACAGGACCAGTTTTTCAAAGTACAATATGGGACCACTGTGAAACTGCAGAGAGAGCATTTAATCAGAATTACATACCTCCACTAACAGTTGTCTTCTCACTGCATCTGCGGCCACACTGCTCTGAGCTTTGACCTCAATATCAACTTTCCCAATGCCCAGGGGGATGATTGGAAAATTCACCGAGTTGACACTTCCCTTGGCAACCTTTTACAGATGATGTCAAAGTGAAGAAAGAGGAAACGGGAGATACGACAATGGCTACATATAAGGAAAAATGCACAGTAAACCAGTTTAGCATTCTTCAACAAAATCTCTGGTGCAGTCTGACAAAAGCATAAAAAGTCAAATGTAAATCACTTGTTTTATTTGACATTTTACAAATTTCAGACACAACCATGTTGATTGTTGAGAATTCAAAAACCATAAAAACCTTAATCTTTGTGTTAGTGAAACAAACCTCATGTAAAAAAAGAGATAGAATTTATTCAAATAGATGAATACTTTAGTGTTTACGACTTCTGAAAAACTGGCATATGAGAATTAACAGCAATTTTTGATGGATGCTGTCAAAATACCCCATTGTCTAACACTTTTGAATTCTTACCAAAAACACACTCATTAATTACAAGCATGTGGTTTACCATCACTACAGCATCCAATTTATTGTAAATCCATCCAATTTCTTTTTGCATTCCTGCATCCATTCACAAGAGTAAACAATAGAAAGATTTCTTCATACGTTTGTCTGTGATATTTCCATCAAAATAAATATGCCTTATTTTTCCAGAGTTTCATTCATCTGTGGGGGGGGGGGGGGTATGAGTGCCACTGACTGCATTTCACCAACTACTTGATACCCTGCAAGACAAAGAAGACCTTCACATAATTACCTATCTACTCTCTACTTACCACGACAGTTTTCACAGCATCAGTCTGCAGTGTGGTGTCCACACCATTTTCACGATGTGGGATGATAAACTTGTCTGAATTTTGGAAGGTCACCGTGACCTGCAAAGGTTAATGATGTAATTACAGTGGGCAATAAAACTGAAATTTTTGTCTGACACTTAGGCAAACCGATGTATGTAACGTAAATGAAGCCAAAAGCCAAAACATTTCTTTGACAGGAGTTCTCTTTCTCTGAAGGTTTCTCTCTGTCTCGCTCTCTCATTCTCAAAGAGTTTCAATTTTCTTGTCTGTGTATGAGCTTAAAAATCTGAGCCACTAATTTCAAAGATGTGGCCAATGCTACTGTGATCCGGGATTATGCTGAACAACTAAATGAATGTTTTTGTATGCTACTAATGAAACATGCAGTCAAACGTAAACCAGCACACTGATTTCCTACATAATGGACAACTTATGACTTTACCTTTGATGCTAAGGTATAACTTGTGCAATCAAATCAGGGAACATTTGCAGAACAAATACATACGTTTCAACGCTTATTAATCAATAAACAATTTAACAACATGAAATGGATACGAACACAACACATGAAGCAAACTAACTTCAAGTGTATAATTCAGTATTTGAAAATCATCCCAAATGTTCACATGCAGATTAATGTTGCTCTTGTGCTTGTACCAGGAGACAGTTTCCTACTGAAAGAACCAGATGTAACTGCCAACTGGGACTCACACTGACTTTTTTTTCTATTTCCCATCATTTTTATATCCTGAATAGCATAAATAGTGGGTCACAAAAGAGTAGGATTAGGCAAAAGGTTACAGTAAAGCCATCAGTTTCTGAAAGCCAGACATCACTGCATGGCGTAAGACGATAATCCAACCAGTAACCCAATGTCAACCTGATGCATAGGACTGACCTCAAGATTGCTCATAAGAATGATATATTCCAACATCGATCCACCGATGTCGGATTGATGGAGGAAGTCTGCCCCCAAGGTAATTCAAATAACCCTCCAGAAATCTTACACAAATCTAAGTTGGTTTGACGTAGGGATACTGGCTGGATACACATGTGGGTAAATTATCGGGAAAAAAAAGGAAACCTGCTGGAGTCACATTTTAACTGTTGTGTGGGGCAGTAGGCAGTAGGTCCTTCTGCCACTTACCAAAAGATCTTGCTCCAAATGGTTAAAGACAAGCGCTTGGACAGCCAACTGCTCACCTCGAATGATAGAATACGGCAAGTTCAGACTCACAAAGAAAGGCAAGAAAACTGTCATCTGAAGACAAAGGAAAATTGTTATTCATTTTATTGTTGTTGTTGCTTTGGCATGAGACCCACTGCAAAAGTCTTGGTTAATTAAAAAACTTCTGAGATAAAAGAAACATCTTTCCATTATTTTACATAAGACTCATAATAAATGCTTATTTGTCATTAACCAGTCAATTCACATTTGGCCTGTATGTGAATCTGCCTTTCTTAATTAACATTTCTAAGACCTTCCTAATTTTCTTTGTCCATTTCAGCAGTGAATTCTAGTTAAAACGGTCATAATTTACAAATTATTATATGGGTTACTTTACAATGTCAAGGTGCACTTTTATTTTTTTTTAAAATATATTTATATATAATACCCACTGTCAAGCTATGGGATCACAGTAAGGTTTGATACAAATTTAAAATGTGGCCAATTTAAAAAAAAAATATATATATTTTGCATTGTTCTATGACAGCAAAAAATAACAAACAAAAATTCAGATAAGAAAAAAATGTATGTATATATTAAAAATATGCCATGACAAGCCACAACCTAATTCAGGTTAAAAGCAAAAACAAAGCGAAAGCAAAATTGAAAAATGTGTAAATAAAATTGTCGAGAATCTGGGAATAGCAACACAAATACTCTCTGTTGCATTGTTTCTTACTAGAGAAAAAGATCTGTTTAAGCTTACTACACAATGAATGTGCAAGAACATTATCTGTTGAAAATCAAATGTATAAGCTTTAGGATGCCATGTCAAGTAGGGTAATACATTATATTTCGGCTATTGAAACTGAAACAGACAGTTCTGGAGATCTGAGAGTTTACCTGTGTGGTGGATGCCACGCCCAGACCAGAGGCAGAGTTGACGGCAAAAGCACTTATGACCCAAGATGTGATAGTGTCAGGTACAGTGGCAGCCACGGATGCTGAACCAGAAGATCTAAGAAAGAAATTTGTCAAAATTTTCCTGTAATTTTCTTCTCTATTCATAGTAACGTGATAAATGCATTCATAACATACCATCATGGCCTTTGATCCCGTCAGATGCAAGCTCTAAATGTTTTTCAGCAATTCTTCAACTCCCATTCTCTTCACCAATACAAAAAAAAATGTACTAAACAAGTGATGAGCAGTTTTCTTTATATGTCCTCCCATCATTCTAATAAATCTTCTTTTTTGCCTATTCGTCTTTCCCAATTTCTTTCTCATGGTGTATTATTATTATTATTATATCATTAATATTTTAATAATTATAATTATGATGATTCATTGATATAATATTCAGCTATCCTTTTGATTTCTTCCACTTCATTATTATGTGAGCAGATCAAATGATCCCTTTTCCTATGAACCTACCTAAAAGGTCCACTAGCTTTTACTACAAGTGAACAATCAGTATGGCATTTGGTAGGCAGTCAAGGTGTTATTAGGCTTAAATGCAATGTAAACAATCAATTAGTTGATTTTGTCATTAGGTAAGGAAATAAATTAGAATTCTTTCATGAATCAATCATACAGCCTTTCGGCGACTTGTCGTAGTTTTGCAATCATCTGTTCAATCATTCATGCCCTCAATTGTTTAAAGTAAACTTTTATTTTATCTGTTCAATCAGTTTAATCGCTGATATCCTCAAGGAAATGAATAGCATTTCATAGGATTGTCGACTACACAACTAGTCTCAACATACTTTTTACAAAATAGACAACACACACACACACACACACAATTAAACCTATTCAAAACAAAGAAACAAGAACAACAACAAACACACAGCTGTGGCATTGCAAAAAGATTTGATCCCAAGTTTTAAATGTGGCCCAAAAAAAAAACCCCAAATAAACAAAGAAAAAATTAATGTCTTTTGAAAAGTCCTACTTTCAACTTCCTCCCCCCTCTCCCTTTTGACACATCTAGAGTATTATATTTTACAAGAAAGCTAAAGGTATCTGTTTCTTAAGACCAGGCCCGAGTCTACTCTACATTTATATATCACTCATTTATATATTTGTATATTCCAGAGAATATATCACACACATAAATATAAATGAAACTACCCTGTAGGAACAACATTATTGTACCTGTCCACTCTACAGAATAGACCAGCTCTACCATATAACAGTAGAAATAAACCTACCCAATAGGTAATTGCTTCCAAAGCCAAGTCTCAGGGAAATGAAACCTGACCCGTGCAGGTTCCTGCAAAGCTGGTTGCGGCTGCGGCTGTGGCGGCAGCGGCCGAGCCGCAGGCTGAACCGGCGGAGAAAGGTCATCACATGGACCCCCCTGACATGGAAAGATGAATTTTGGAGAACCATCCGAATCTGTTTTTGGGCAAGGAAACAAGGGAAAGTTAAATCTAACTCTTGATATGGATGGAGAGATGTGGACAAGTGAGGCAGCATTTATGATCCATTTTCTCAATCTCAAACCAGTAATTAAATCAGTCAGACATTATTAACATACAGAATACCATTAAGTGATAAGACAGAAGTTACCTATTTCTTCAACGAACACTGAAACTCTTTTACATTCTACAGGAGGCTGTCAGAGTATTACTGCACTTTTACTCATACAAGCAGAATAGTCCACCCCCACCCAGACTTACACTTTTTTTTTTTCCTCCGGAACTTGATCCACATTTTCATATTACCATTAAATATTAAATGTACATTAACAATGTTTTGCATTTTTTAACAAATATTTTCTTTTTGAATATTTCATCCAGGCAGTGAGGAGACAAATCATAATTATTTCTTAATCACCTTAAACTATGCAATGCTGAGGAAGGAGAGGATGAAGACCTGTTGTTGAGATGTATGGTATTCAGATTTTATAGTTTAGAATTTGTTTTGGCTTTAGGGAGGGGGGGGGGGGGTGGGCAAATGCAAAACAATATTAACATGAATTTAATGTTTGTTTGTTGTCAAGGAACTGCAATATAATAACAAAGCTGACAAGAGAGAAAATATTGAGTTATGTTCACTGATCAGCTAAAGTTTACAACCTAAAATACACTATAATTATCACTGTCTCCTAGCAAGAACCTGCTGAAAGGTTTTGATGGTCTGCCATCATAATGCAGCAAAGAGGACAGGGCAGGTGGGAGATAAACAGATAAATATGAGTGAATCTGATGAAATTGGGCTTAAGATGAAAGAGCAGAATGACAGCCTGAGAAAACCGCTGCAAAGGGGGGACAATTTCCTATGAGAATTGAGATTTCCTTCTAATATTCAAGATTAGTCATTTTTCTGCATTCAGTTAACATATTTTGCTTGAAACTGTCTTAGAAATATCTTTTTTTTTTTTTTTAAATTTCACCTTTTGCCCGGCTTTGTCAGATCCACCTTCAAATGAGAATGGCAACAACTGAGAGATGCCAATGACAGATGTTATTTATTTCTCCTTTCTTTGTTTGAAAGATTTGGACAGAATGAACAGTGAACACAACTCAATATTTTCTCTATTTGCAATTAGACATGGTCGGTCCCGTACAAACAGCCTTGGGAAAAAAAGAAGTTGCTGTTTTTTTAAACATGCAGCATTACACAATACAGATCTTACACGTACAAACAAACATACACATGAGTGAAAAAAAAGGGGACATATTGAGGAAGACAGGTAGGAGTACAAGTCTTTGATTCCAGAAGAACAGCAGAGTATAACTAGGGACCATCCATCATAAATTACATGGGATCAGTGGCCGTATGCATAATCGATGCGTGAACTAAAGTAAATACGTTGACTGGTGTTAACACGAGAAATTGTATTCATTTCTTGCGTTAACACCAGTCAACGTATTTACTTTAGTTTACGCATTGATTATGCATACGGCCACAGGTGGGGGGGAAGGGAAGTGCCCCCCAGCATGTGAAAAATGTATATGGTAATGGCTGTCGGTGAAGTGTGTCTAGGCTTGTCAGCTTCTATGATGAATTAAGATAATTGTTTTGTTTTTAAAACCTTTTTTTCTTCTTTTAACAAAAATAGTTGTAGGGATATACAAAAATCAAATGTCTTTAATGAAACAGTCAAAAAAGTTCCTGCTAAATGCCATGTGAAGCTTCAGAATAAAGTATAAAGGCGTTATTATGGAAATTTAACATTTTAATTGCCGTGCAGTCATATGAATGATGGGAAGGGGGCAGTTTGGGAGGAAGACACATAAATATATGAAAAATATACAAGGGGAGGTTAGAATTATTGCCAAAAATTGGCCAGAGTAGGTGTATTTCATAGTTGGACCCCTAAGCCACAAGTAGAAGGATTTTCTTTAACTGCTGTGTATTGGACTGATGTTTTACCTTTTCTTAATTCAAACTTCGTCACATACTCCTGTGCATCAGTTATAACCCGGATCCCAGCAGCCTGTGAAAAGACAATGTGGTGATAAGAAAAAGACTGAAAAATGTTCAGTGAATGCTCAGAGGACATATCTCAAGTTTGGGAAACATTTCTAATGAGGTCTATTAGAGGAATCAAGTGGACATCTGGATTAGAACACGAGACTATTGAAGTTATGATTTAAGATCAGGTTCAGATGTTGGACGGAGGTCTGAATGTTTAAAAAAATCAAACAACATGTTTTAATGGTTAATAATAAGATTGGGCTTAGGTATCCAGTGTGTTTATTGAGTCACAAGTTCCTAAACATGCATAAACAAAAAAAATATTAAGAACAATATGAGGAATAATCACATTTTAAACTGAAAAATGCATCATTTTAAATATAATTCATCCCTCCAAAAGCATCATTTCATCTGGGGTATTGAATGCCCTAAGAGGACAAGAAATGGACATTTGGTTTTTTTAATTAACTACCTTTCATTCCAGTATATTTCCACTATAGTTGTATTTGTTACTGTTGCATGTGCATGACCTGATAGGAAGGGACTTTTCATCTCAGATGATGTGTAGTCTATTAAATCATTATTGTATATATAACACATTATGAAATAAGCAATTTTTCACTGGGTCATTTTCCTCAATACTTATACTTTTCCAAAAAAAACCACACTAATCAAAAACATGCATGGAAGAAATACACTTCCTGGGAACAGGCTTTAAATAAAATCCCATTTCCCATTCCAATCTTAAATAAATAATGTGTACATCAATATCATACTTTTTTCCTTGACAAGAGTTTATCTTTACAACAACTGGAAAACTTTATCATATCTTCATTTCAGCATAAAAGTTACAATTTTTAATTGTGAAATGATTATATTAGTTCATTCAGGCTGTACTGACATCAACTTTGACTAAAATGATTATGATTCAATAATTTTTGGTATAATATTTAAATACATGAAAACCTCTGTGTTATCAATAGGCTCCAAAACCACCAAAAAGATCCCTCTGAAATTTGGAGTGAAATAGGGTTGTGGACCAAAAAGCCTATATAATACAGTTAAGAGCGACTAAGGCATATTTCACAAAATGTGCAAACAATTGAACTCACAGCTCACAGGAAGGTAAAGGCGGCATGTTACAACATGTGGATTCATTGAACAAAATTCTCGGTGTACAACAATGACTTTTCTTACATAGCTGAAGAATTATTGCAGTCATTGCAATCTGCTCTGCATTGTAAACTCCATTTTTCACACTGCTAAACCCTTTAAAACTTTGTTCATATGAATGGGTTTCAAACTGACATTATAAAGAAACTGTACCTGGAACATTTCTTTGGCATTCCGCTCACCGTAGAAGATGGGGAAAGGCCACGACAGGACTCCAATGGGCCAGATGTCGTTGTTTGGATCAGTTGTAGTATCAAATAGCTTGATTTGCTCATGCACCTGGGAGACAAGATTTCATGATATACAAGTATAATGGGCCAAAAAATAATTTCCATAACATTTCACAAGGCCAGATATGACTTTATAATCTGTATATCATCTAAAAATGGACTTGCAAGGCATTCTCCCTAAAGTCTTGCACTGTCATAAATTGTGGAGAAACGAAGTTTTCAGGATTGATTGAGTGTATCTCAAGATGGGTTTTGGTGAACAAAAATGTTAAATTTATGCTTGCTTGCATGTATTCTAACTATCACGGCAAGTGTATTGTTGATTCCAAATCTTAAGGCAGCCAAAACATTGGCCTGCGATGTGTTTCTGTTCAAAGTCCCGAAAAGATGCGCACCACAGTCCAGTGAATCAGCAAATTGGTATGAGATCAACAACTAGGTGTTCATAAATGAGAAAATTTTTCAAAACATGGGAATGCTCAAGTAGGGACAGTTGTTCCTTTTGGGTTTTCTGCTCAACTGTAACTCAAACTACATAAGTGTTGTTAGATCTCTGCATTGATATCAGGTCTCACTGTGAGTCTAGCCATTACACTGCATTTACTCCAGACCGTTTCTGGTACTTTGGTAGACTGCACTATACAGTGAAATAAAACTGATACAATGCACTGCAGTAGAACAACCTAAGGAGGGTTAATATGAGTAGAGGATAATGTTTTACAATGCATTACAATTAATCCAGGTAGGAGAAACCTAGCGCCAGCACCCCAACATTCAACAGTTAAGTCATTAATCTATGTCATCATCACTTCATCTTAACCCTCTTCCCATGTTAAGTGAACTCATCCATGTAACTTGCGCCTCATGTGGGGATAGCCATCGGCTATCAACCAATTGTTCGCATGTTGCCACTAACCTCGGCGGTCAGGTCAGTCGGGGCATTTTGAACATGTGTTTCATATAAAATTTACTTTAGCATGCAATAACAATAATATGTTGGATGAATTATAAGTGACCTCTATGACGTTTGGATGCAATGCATACAGTGCAATGCATACTTATACTTTAAAGAGGCTTAACAAAGCAATAGAAAACCGTTCTAATTACCATATCAATTGAAGATGATGACCAACAACAGTCGGTGATTTTCTCCTGGTTTTCCCCGATGAAAAACCTATCGACAGACATCCTTAACATGTGACATTCCCCCGAGTACTACATTAGAATTCACAATTACACATAGAATGCCTTCTCAAATAAAAAATATGGCCTCTTTCGTATCATATGGCACATACATGACAACCAGCATCAAAGTCAAAAAGTATCCACTAGATTTTCCCCAGTTCGAACTTCAACTGTCAGCACTATTACATGAGTACGACCAATAGTTACTACATTTCATCGTAATCGATGCAATCGGACGATTCCATTTCGTCAGGTACTGAGATAGAATAGGGGTGCCGCCAGGATTGATAAACAAGTGAAACAAGCGAAATTTGCACACAAAAAAAATTAAAAAAATGACAAAAAGACAATCAGCGGGAGCAACCACGTAAACCATTAGAATGTGCTGCGTTGCTAAACACAAAAGTGGCCTCCCGCAGGATCCAGGTAGGAAAATGTCGGACACAGTGGCCTTGCCTGCCTCACATGTTGCATAAAAGAGGTCATTATAGTGGCCTGTTTCCAGTAAGGCAATAAATCCACTTTTTTTGTTGTTGTTGTTCATTCAGAAGATTTTAATGGAAAAGGAAGTTTAAATGTTAAATATTTTCCCCTTTTGTTTAGCATTCAAAAAGTTAAAAAGTAAGTCTTTCACTGTAACTTTTTGCTGACTTCTCTGTGTGAAGTGCCCTCAACATTGCTTAGAAAGTGCATAAAAAGACCCTGATTTTGATATCCTTCATATTATGCTAAAGTTAACTCTCACCCCGCGCGCTACCCGTAAAGCCCGCTGTCCGGCCAAAGACCTTACTCACCGAGAATCTTATCTGGGGTCACTGACCCTTGCCGCTATGCGATGACCACACACGCTGTCCACGTGGTTCGGTTTTTATTGATCGGTATGAAAACATTCGCTACTACATATGCCTTATCACGCTTGATAATGAATTAACCAGCAAAACCTTAGTCTGTCAGACTCTAACCAATGATCTGACTTATGATTCCAAACTGACAGCTGTAGTTTTCGTGAGAACGAAGCATGATAAGTAGCCACGCCCTCCCAAGCCCTACACAAATGGTTTCCTCCTGATTGACACATACTAATAAACCAATGTGGGCATTTGGGGCAAAGATTATTTCAGAGCTTGTTTCTGATTGGTTCTTAGATACAGACAACTCCAGATGGTGGTCAGCTTGTGAGAAAATGAGATAATATTGCAAATTTGTTGAGCAACAGTTCGCATGTCGATGCTACATCTTTTGAAAGTGTGGGGAGAGCCTTTGAGAGGTTAGTCTTTGTGATTCCGACCAGTGGTTCACTGGTTGACATGTCCATGTCACAATGCCTTCGATTTAGAAGAGATACAGTGAACAATAACACGTTGGTTACGTCTCAAAAAGGTCAGTGACCCGATGCGTGAAAATACGACTTGCGTGTGGCGCGGTCAGTTTGACCTTGCCGACTTTTGCCGCCCGTGCGGCGTGAGCACTTGGGAAACATTGTGCAGGTGAGGGTTAAGATAATATCAAGACTGCAGAAGAAGTCGTGCACTGTGACCTTTCACTGACTTTGCTGTGTGGAGTTCTATTACCTGGACAGTGGAAAAAATCTGATATTTGATATCTTACATAAGCAGAAGTTAAAATTATTTCAGAACGGCACAACAGAACTGCACAGACAAATGATGAAGTTTGCAAAAAATATTATAAAAAAGTGCAATGAGAGAAAAATTCTGTATCCAAGCAGAATATTTTAAACCTACCAGGAGTGTTCCATAAAAGGATCTGTGATAATGTCCACGACAATATCAACATTCCATTGTATAACTGACTTACATCGCTAGCTGTGACATCATTTCCAGTCCGCAAGATGAGGACACTCTGGTCAATGGCCAGTAGATGTGCAACGGAATTGGGATCAGCTTGGACGGTCACACTGATCTGGTCATTGGGTTCTGCCTGGTTTTTGCTGGCAGTGACAGACACCTGCATGTAGACACATACAGTATGAGGACATTAAAGAAAGATTGGATCAAATGACATGTGAGTTGAATTTCTCACAGAGGAGACAGAAATATATTCCGCAAATTTGCTTCAAATTACATCTGCACAATGTCTAGATGTTAAGTAACTTTTATCTAGAGTATGTTACCAGACTCAGTTACTTTGATGCTAACTAAAATGTAACTGTCATTATTATGTTTTCCTTTTTGATCTCACTATTTCAATAAATTGGCCTACATACAATTTTCTACTTCAGTCAGTTTTTTCCTCTATACCCAGATGATGTAACGATTCAGTGTTCAGGGACACTTACCTCGTTCTCAAAAATTCCATCTACATCAAAACTGATGCTGTCTGTGACGATTTCACCCGTGTCTGTGACGTAATATGCAATAATTCGGGCACTCGGCGCCATGCTGGAATCTTTCACAACTTGTAATAGTTGGCTGGTCCGTCCTTGAGCATTGACATGGCCAGTTTTCACAATGATTCCACGAGACACGATCTGCCAGTTTGAAATGCGTACAGATTATTCTTGTATTATTTCATGGTTTACTTTATACAATAAAAGTATCTTATTCATCCATCCTTCCATCCACCCATTCATCCATCCATTTACCAAACCATCCACCTATGCACTGATTCATCCACCAACGGGTCCATCCATCTATCTACCATGCATTCGTAAGAGGAAGGCATAAAGGTTTTAAACTAATCAGGCAACAACGCTTTTAGTTTTGTTTTTGGTTGCAAAGCTGGCCATTGAAATCATACCTGATAAACAAGAACCTGCATAGGTTTGTTTGACCTCGCCATGAACACAAGAGCAGTGTTACGCTGGGGATGAAAGAAAGCAGCTGTCATAAACAACACATGCGGCATGGGAGTTATATTACACTAGCTGAGGTCCCCGGCCCTGCCCGGGATAAATCGGTTTGAATATTGGTTTCAGTTCTGCGTGGTTATTATGGACCTGCTTCATTTGGCCTGTTCCTATTTGTTTATTTATTTTTGTTTGTTTGTTTTTAATTAAGTCTTACTGCTCTGCATTTGTGAGTTGAAACCCTGCACATCCCGTACAACAGCATGCTTTGCGCACGGGTTAGTGTGTTCGATAGTAAACACATCGCAGGAAGTGATAACGAAACCTTAAAATGGTGAACCATGACTCGAAATAGAACTAAATGATGGCGAAACAATAAATTTCCAATAAAAAAAAAAAACCTACACCGATTTGAGACTTCTAGTAAAAACTGTGCACCCTTACATCCATTCTGATGCACCATATAAAATTTGAAGTCTGAGTGTTGAGTGGTTCAGAAGCCTTTTGCAACGAAAAATCTCCAGTCGACAAATATATATAGTATAGATGTTTGAACTTGTTGTATGGTAAAGTTGATATGAACGAGTATGGTCATGCCAGTACATTAAAAGACAGCTTTCCTGCGATGCCCAATTGTCTGTAAAAAACTTCACGGCTGAATGCAACATGGAAACAAAAGTTATATTTCCACCAATATTTCTAACAATGTTACCTTCTAATGCAAAATGGACATATTTTGAGGAACAAAATTTTACTCATAGATGTCATATTTTAAGGATGAATACAGTGTTCAACATCTGTGAAATGAATGGATGCCATTTCCTGCATTTGATGTTCAATAAATATATGAAAATGCAATCATTAAAAAGAATTCCAGAAGACTGAAGAGATGAGAAAACAAGTGACTGATGTCTTAATGTGTATGTGTCTGAACATATTGTTATCGGGGATAATGGGCTGGGGAATGAGGATGGGTGGATTAAAAAATATGGTGCTGAGGGAGTACTGACTTGAAGTCCAGACAGCTGGAGATAGGAGTTACTTGATGACTCGCTTCTGCGGATACTCAAAACCTTGCTTTGGCCGTGCAAAGTGAACTGCAAACATAATACACAGTAATGATAATGCCAATAATTATAATAAGCATTTGTTATTAGACCCCTAGATTTCTTTAGAAATACAATTGTGCAAAAATGTTCCATATTCCATGCCCTCTTTTTGCACAGTTGTTTGATGATATTATGTAAGAAGACGAATCATTAAACTGGAAGTAGCTAAAGTGTCCATTCTTTCTATCAATGGAAATACGGACAGAAAAAAAGGAAAACAAATTATACAAAATTTCCATCATAGTTTTCTATTCTACTGAACAAAAATGTACCTCTAACTTGCAGCTCAAAAGATTGTAAATTAATGATATTAAAGACTGAACCTTTGGTAAAATGGACTTGTCTAAATAATTCATCACCACAAATTAAGACAGTTGACAAAAGTTTCATAATTTTTGGTCACATAGTCACATAGTTTTAGGGTACATACTTGTTCACCTTCTTGTTATATTATAGTATGATACTTGCAAAGCTTTGATGAGGTTGAAATCTATTCTAAGTAATGTAAACCTATTCTTTTAAACAAATAATTAGGACTTATTTGATTTAATTCAAAGAAATGCTTATTATCAAACTGTGGGACAGAATAAAAGAATTATTGCATATTATTGGCAACTACCTTGCACTAGTTCTTTTCACACAAGTTCACTAGCCAAGTCATCACCCGTACTCATAGTTTTCTAAAAACCTGACTTACCAATCATTAACATGGCACCAATTACTAATGACTGATGAGCTGAAGGGCCATTCAGTTCAAAGTACAACAACAACAACGGCAATAAAACAAACTGTAGTCCGTGTGAGAAGTTAAAAGGAAATGATGGTTCATGTAAAAAAAGCGCTGCTACATCTAGGGCGCGTAGATTACTAGATTATTAAGCTCAGTGATTTCACCTAAAGAGACAAAAGACAAAATCTTCACGGGTTTGTTTACCAATAGCACAAAACAGGGGAGACAACACAACTTACTCTAATGGCAATGTTTTGAGCATTGGCAGGGGTGTTAACTCTAATTGACACCAATCCATTTTCAGGAATAGTCTGTTGCTGCTCAGGTAAACTGCCTGAGGGTGTCACGGCAAAAGTGACCCTGGCTCTGTCTGAGATTTTACCCACGGGCCGACCGTCTGGACGAGTGACTTTCAACTGATGATGTACAAAGATCAAATGACAAAAAACCAAACAAACATCTCGACAATATCATCCATTACATGAAATACAAATTATTTTCAAAATTTTTGTTTCTTTTTCTTTTAAAAATCACCTTCACACCAAATCTATTCTGACTTTGCTTTTGTTTTTTTTTATCACAGTATTTGAATATTTTTAATTTTTACCAACTGGAAGGAGCCCTAATGTGAATGCTTCACTTTACTTCATTTTATTCATAAAAAAGTCTGTTTTACCACTAGTACAATTAAGCAGGAAGTTAAAGACCCAACATCTAATGAAAGAATCCACTCTTCCTCTGAAGATCATCATGTGCCTCGCTCCACCTGAGGAGTTTCTAACCACCAATGTCCATTTTTAAGTTATCCATTTTTTTCAAAATCTACATCTACTCGCTTTTGCTTTTATTTGTGCACTACGCCAGTTCATGTTTACCAAGAATGAATACAAATTAAGCCAAAAAATTAAAACAAAAATCATCCCTGGTGTATCAGCAAAATAACAAAACTCAAAGGTACTGTCACCAAGACCACCAAGCTTTATGACGTTGGCAAGTAAACCTGTCCATTCGATTTTTAAACATCGATATGCGGAGTTGAATAACAAAAAGGTGTTGACCTATGACAGATCAATTTGCTTAGAACTTAGAAGCAACAGAGACTCCAATATTGTCTTTCTTACAATCTTTCGGGCCAGACCTCATCCACTATGGACCAGTGGGGGCCTATAACCACATACTGGATCTATTTTGTCTGATGCTACCCAGGATTCTGGAACATTAAGTTTGAGATGTCAAGTTGATTTGACTTACATAAGCTATATACTGCAGTCCTGGTTTGAATCTTGTGGGATTGGACCTTGCAAACTCTATTACTACAGCCTGGTCAAAGATATCCACTACTTCCTCTTGGGTGACAGTGTTGTTAGAGATGGACTCTGCGACCACAGCAGTGACCAGTATAGAGTGACGTCGAGCATTGCCTCCCAGTGCTGACAGCTCTTTGGCAAGGGATGACACCGTGATCTCGGCCTCGCCGTCAATCTGTCATAAAATAAACTTCACAATGAAGTATCAAGTCATCAATTCATTAACAGTCATTACATTTTTTTTTGGTGTTTTAAGCATACATGTAATCTTTTCTATCCGTTATTTGACCAAAAAATTGCTCTGCTTTTTTCTCCATCTGTCCCCTCAGGAATGTTTACTTTAAATATCATTATTTCTCCATCTGTGATACTGAGATGAGAGACTACCAGAAAAGAAAAACGACTGACTGTTTTCAAATTTTGTCACACATAAATTAGAAGCTGAAATTAAATCTACCTATGACTATGAAATAACCAGACATATCTTTGTTAGAAATTTAAGTTACACTCTGGCCTACAATAATTAATTTTTGTTCCACTTCTCTCTGGACGGATTAAAATTTTACGCTCTCCAGGTAGTATAATGTAACGGTAAAGTGTTTATGGGACACAAGTGCTCAAGCGGAGACCACCAATGAATAAAGATACCTGTATGATCCTAGGCCTGGACTGTTTTGAGCTCTCCAAGAAATGAAATACATGTATTTCCCAGATGGAAGCGTCTTTTATTGATAGTGTTATGTTTTAAGAGCATATCTGAGCACTCACAGGTACGTGCACGGCCACATTCACCAAAGGATTATCTCTGTTGTTGTTGTCTACAAGTTTAACCTGGCCATCCACAGTTCCACTGACTGGCTTCCCATAGGTGTAGCTACAATGTGGATACAGAAAAACATGTATTTTATATAAATGTTGTGTGCTTTACATAAATACTGTTTGTTTGCATGCTATACCATCATTGTCAGGCTTAGTCTAGGCTTATGTAGGATGAAATATAAAAATGTTATGATCAAATGCCTTGACAGAAACTCCAAGTGTGATTGCAAAAAAAGGATTATGAAGAGCCCGATTTCAAACACTCTTTGTCTCTGCTGCCTAATCTCTTCATTTTCTGGTGCCAACTTAAAACGGCCTTCTGAGGGCTTCAAGAAGGAAAAACGACCAGACCAGAAAGAGCACAGAAAACAGCCCGTTTGAAGCTGACAAGGTGAAGAGGGGGATATCAGGCACAAAACAACAACAACAACAACAACAAAAGAGAAATGAAACGAAGGATAAGTGCTCAAAGCTTTTCACCACTTGTTCTTCATAGTTGGCCAGTGATAACTGTTGAATAATAATGCTACCAGTTTGACAGTGATGAATATTCATTTTGCTCCAGTTTTGCAGAATGAAAGAGCAAGACAATATTGGTTTTAGAAGGTCTTTTCTCATTAGGTTACAGCTTTTCAAATGAATAGAAATTACAAAACCGGACAAGATGAAAATGAACACAGACAAAACACACACACATAAATGCAGACACAAACATACATACACAATATATTAAAACAGTCCATTTTGAACTTACATGGAAGTAACATTGAGGACTACTGAACTTACGTGGCTTTAACTTTGAAGACAATATTGTCGTCTGTGACTATCACATAGGGCGGTAACGAGATGTCCACTTCAAATTTGGGTAACACTGAAAATGTAGAAGAACGGGGAGATCGAGGTATAAGCACACATGAGAGTTATACATGTATTATATACATGTATATCTACACACATTTCAGACCGGCATCTTATTGTCCAGAAACCCAATAATTCAGTTTTTAAGTAAATCCAATGCAAACAGCAATTATAGCTGAGATACTGATGTAGGCTGCACGTATTATTTTGTCATAGACCACAAGCCTTATGCCGAGTGTATCAACTACAAGTGACAATAAACCCACTTACCATATTCATCAACATGGAACTCTTTTGTGCCAGTTTCCCCCTAAGAACAAAAGACAAATTTTATGTTTATGTTATTACAAGTTCTGTTTCTAGTGTCCAAGCAGCAATGGCAAAAATGTTAATAAATATATAAAGTTTTTAAACTGATTGTCAGTGTTAAAAAAAAGAAAGTAATGAAAACTTAAAAGGGCTTAAAAAAAATTTTTCTCTTTAGAATGACCCAACCTGAAAATGTGGATCATTATTCTAGATGGACTAACAGAGAAAGAATGTCCAAAACAAAAATATTTGGAATTTATTGATCAGTACCATATTATGTTTAAGCACAGACTTCTTAATATTATCCATGTATTGTGCGTCAGTTCTAACTTTGGTTTCTGTTTTTACACTGCTGGGTCTATCACAAGAGGATAAAATTCAGATTTGGGTAAGGTGAAAAGGGGTGAAGAGAAAAGAAAAAGCACAAATTACTGTAGAGCTGCAATACACAAGAGACTAGGGATGGCAGCCTAGAGCCAGATCTCCTATGCCACAGTTATTCAAGGTTGAGATCTGGCATCCCTTTTCAGCACTAGAAGAGGCTAGGCTGCATCACTCTATAAGGATAGGCTACATCACCCTATGAGGCTAGGCTATATCGACCCATGCTACACTAGGCTACATATTATTATGAGGTTAAGCTATATCAGAGATGAGTTGAGGTTCCCACGAGGCCAACTACGAGTGAAAATCTTAATAACATCATGAGAAAACAGCAAGTTAGGTTTGGCACAGTTATGCACCTCTCTGCGCTGCCCAGATCTGATCTTGGACCTGTCAACCCCAGGACCAGACAGTCTAACCACCAAAGTCAAAATTGGGCAAAAAGAAAAGGTTGTATGTTGCGAAACCCTGCGTGAGAAATAAAACCCAAACAATGCAAAGCAAACTAAAGAGAAGACAGAAAATACACAAAATTTTCGGCTTTAGCCTTTGTGAAGTGAAATTTTTTTTTTTTAATCGAACAATAAAAAACTTCAACAGGAACGAAGCGAAACAGTTTACTTAGCTGCAAGTTCTGCAAGAACTAACCAACAGGCCACTACCAATGCGAATATATGTGAGATTACCGCATTTAGGATACACAGGCTTACCAAGGCAGAGACTGAAATTTTCCACACTCCAAAAACCGGTTGGGTCGACAAAGGCAAATCTTTAGTGATGACGCCTTCATCAGGCTGGACGTTCAACATTTGGAGAATTTTGTTGTTCTCTGCATCCTAGAGAGTATGTTGGTGGGACCAATAAATAACATTAATGGTGAAAATTCTCAAAACAAAATTCAAAAAAATAACTGAATAGATAAAAATAATTAAAACTAAACCCTGGTAAAGGACTTTTCATTTGGAAAACAGTGCCAAATTGCTGGGAGAGAAAATCTCAAAGTTAAAGGTGATGTGAATTTACATTGTATGGAATCCCCTTCAAATATTTCTTCAGATCTTCCACATCTCAAGGCTCTGTCAAACCCAAAATTGATCAAAGTTAAAATTTGAATAAAAATTTGAAGAAAAATAAATATTCCATTTCACACAGCCCCAATCAATAACACCAGCAACAACAATGAAAGCAACCATACACTATGAGAGAATGAATTACATAAAATGAATTATGCCAAAAAAGTTACTATTCAAATTTAATGCTAAACTTACATTTCTATGGTTTCTGAATTTTGCTGACTGATTGATAAAACAACAGTTTAAATTTTTCGTAACGACATTGTTTGATGATATTATCGTTGATAATAATGATGAAATTAGTTTTATAAATAACTTTGCCTGCATTTACCCATAATCATTGAGCTGAGTCTTTCATTTAGGATGTTCCACTGAATTAAAATCAATGTTTATTCCTGATGTCATTATGCATTATGCAAAACTGAATCATATTCTCTACCTGTATGAGGATATCCATAGTTCCTCCATATGGCTTTAGGTCAGCATAGATGGCAAAGGTTCTGAATTGAACTGTAGATAAAATGGAATATATACAGAAGTATAAATATAATCAATCCACATTATCTGTTTCTACAATATCTTTAACTATGTTTTCAAGTCACACATGTGTAAGGCTCAAATCATCCAGTACGGTAAGCCAAGCCGTGTTCAACAGTACAATTCAAACTGCTTAAGGTGTCTTTGTCTTTGAAATTAGGTCTGCTCCTTTTCGCGTCATTTATTTCACAAGATGCCTGGAGAGGACTTAATGCAGCTGGTCCTGATTACTCCATAGGCTGTCTGATTCTGGGCCAACTGAAACATTTGATTTGGAACCTTAGATTTCATTTTATAGAAAATCTGTTTTTTAAATCAAATTCATTAATTAAATCCATTCTACTTTAACCCATGACATGGTTGGATTTGTTGAGAGTTCGCACACTCGATCTTTACCTGTGTCTCCAGGTCTGTAGATAGCTTTGTCTGTCTGTATGAAGACAGAGATCTCTTTCTGGCTGACCTGAAGCGATGTAGATTCAGAGAACTGCAGTCCTCCTGTCCCTCTCACTGCCAGGGTGTAGCCAGCACCACTGATACCATTAGGAACCTGGGGGTTATGAAGAAATTGTCGATGATTATAGCCATGAATATATGTAATGGGGTGAACCATTACAGGGCTGAGAACATAGCTCACTGTAGTGAAAGGGGGATAAACCCGTTTACATTGACTAGCTGGACCACTAGACGTGGTCAAGGGGAAGTAACCACACAGAAACCATAGATAATCTCCCCTTATTGTTTATCACGCACTTGAAATGAGTCATGCAAGTGTTGAGTAACATTGCCAACTGATGTACTCACTGCGCCAATTTTAAACCATAGTCTTAGCGTTGTCTGTATTGTCCAGGATTGGTCAATTTAAGTGACCATCCCTGGAGCCAGAAGTAGAAACTTGTTATGTATCACTACATTGTAGGTTTTGTTTAGTATTTATCTTGTTTAGTAATATTTTATTAAGATGGTGTATTTACAACATACACGAGCGAGAGGGTAGCTTTTAAAAATGTTTTTATTTGTTTTAATGTTTTATTAGAATTTGCACTTAGTGAACTGTAAGTAGTAATTGGGTTTCGCGTGTTTGGGTGACGCTAAGATGATAGCGTGGGTCAGTCAGTTTCACCCAAGTCTTCAAGACAGCAGAACGTGTCATTGTGTCCAGACTAACATAAAAGTAAAAGAATTGTAATTAATATTTCAAGATTTGTGAAGTGCCAGCTCTGATGATGTAGATCAAGTGTGAATTCATTTGGTTAATTCACGTAAGTTGTACCCATTAATTTAGTTCTGGTATTTAATAATATTTAGATGATGTGAAATAATAATGATTGGATTATACTTGGAAGTTTGACGAACTTTGTTCAGCTTGGTTAGGCAACCAGGCTAGCAGCTAACAATCTATGGTAAAGTTTATCTTACCAAGTGTCTATCTTAGTATCTATCAGTATCCTGCAGAGAAAGAGTGTAAGGTTCTGGAATGCTATCAACGCTAGCGCGCATGATTAGTTCATGTAATTAAATGGAAACATTTAACTGTAATTTATGTCAGACTGATTTTATGTGAAGTGCTAACAAATAGTACTACTGGAGGGTGTGGTCTAAGTCCCGCTACTTGGATCAGAGATAGACAGATCTAGATCGTTATTCTTAATCTGCAGTTGGTGCCATTCAGGCTCAAGGTGTCCTTCTCAAAGGAGAGAGAGAGAGAGAGAGAGTAACGGGCAAGAATTATAACCAAGTTATTTCTTTAACTTGTTCTTTTGTGGGTTTGTAAGGTTAGTGTTGGATGATGATTATTTCTAGGTGCCTTTAAATCAGCATTGTGACTATGATGTATGTGTAGATTTGTCGTGTGTGCCTTTTCGTTACATTTTATTGATACCGTATTCATTATGGACTTTATGATAATGAGTAGACCAGTTAAGATGAAGAGAGAGGTGTTGGATTTGCAGAGCACGCGCGTGAGCCGTGAGTAGGTCACAGCAGACGCTAGCAGGCGTGATCACATGACTTTTGGTCAAGCGAGTCAAATCAAGACCGGGATTGGTTAGCTAATAACTTCTGGAAACGGAAGCTTGACCCAAACAACAATAACAAACCTGGCTGACTGTTTACAGTAGCTACAACACTTAAACAGCATTTGGGATGTCGAATATGGGAATTATACTAAAGGATGATGATTATTTACTTTAATTTCTTAATTTATATGTTTGTTATAATGCCTCTTTGAATTAGTATGTTCTCTACATAGGTGTTAAGTTGATTTTCTTCAATTTGTACTGGTTAGGTCGGACTCAGAAACTTTTGAGGGTCGAACCTTGAACTTTGGTTGTTGATAGGATGAATCATGAAGGGAAAGGCCTATGCTAGGTGTAGGGATGCATTGTCTATGCATCAGGTGTCATATTTTTATGGCATCCTTTGTAGGTGCTCATTGTCTGTCCTTACAGATGTAATTGGACTCTGTTGTAATGAATGAAGGGATCAGAGTCATTGACTTATCTCAATCATAGAGTTGTGGGTGTGGCTTGCCCAGTAGACCTGTATATATAATATGTCATCATTTTTAATATTATGATATTATCTTGTTACATTATATAATTGTGTTCACTGAATATATATATGGGAACGTTTTAGGTATCAGTACTGTTGGAGGTAATACAAGTGGGTTGACTTGACTGTTCAGTCTTGTAGTAGTACCATGTAGTTGGGTTTGGCTTTATGCCATGATTATCATATCACTTGTAAAGGGAGACTATAACTTGCTATTGGTTGAGACTTAGGTGTTGACTTATCATGTGGGTTGGTCCACCTAGAGATACTCCTGTGACTTATGGGTAAGGAGTTTGGTATTATATCCAGAGGATCGGAAAGGGATAAGTTTGGCTCTGAGTTGAGATAGGCCTGTGGCAGTATGGACTAGGGTTTTTGTGTAATATTAATAATCTATACATGTGGGGAATTGAGCTGGGTTAGCTAATGGGGCCTAAGTTAATTAATTTTGACTTAATGAGTAGATCCAGTTGACTATTGCTATCCTCTGCTAATTATGATGGTAATTGTTAATTAAGGGATACTACGTTGTGCGTGGGTGGGCTAAGTAAGTAGACGGGATTGTCTTTTATTGAGCCATCTAGCACGGACAGTTCTGTGGTATGAGTGTGTAGACTCAGCAGACTGTATTTTATTGTAGTTAGTTTAACTCCAGCTCATTCCATAACTAGGATAGATTTGATGCGTACAGGGTGCGCGTATACACATGTAAGGCTTAATGTTATCTTGTCTGGAATCAAATTAAGTTTTCTTCCTGATCTAGAATAATGGCCGTTGTTATATAATATAAGAATTATAACGTGTGGGATAGCCCTATGTCAGCCTGTAGTTAAGCCAAGGGAAGTAAACATGTTACTTGGTAGGCTTGCATCTTATACTCGAGTTATCTCCCCTGGAGTGCTCACAAAGTAAATTATACGTTACTTCTTCTTTCATAGTTGGCACGTCTAGAAGACGTTCGATAGACATACTAGACTTTCCCCATATTTAGTTTACAATGTGAATATGATTATTATTAACTTTTATGTTTTCTTTTGATGCATTCTCTTGTTTTAGTATGATGTAATGATTAACTGATGAGGCGTGCTGTTAATTCTTGTTTTTTTGGTTCTTCTTCAGCGCGCCTATCGGTTGGGTTTATTGTGGTTTATTGTGGTTTATTGACTTGTTTATTGTCTGTTGTCTTGTTTATTGTACTGTTTATTGTCTTGTGTTTATTGTATTGTGTTTATTTGATTTGTTTTTTTCTTTTCTTTTTCTAATAAAATTGTTGTCCTCTCAAAACCTGATATTTTTGTTTGTATGTTTGTTTGTGTGAGATAGCTATAGAGAGACTGCTCGTGTTCCCCGTCCCTGTTACATATTTGGTGTCAGATTAGATAGCTGTAGCTAGATAGAGAGACCCGCTCGGTTTACCCCGTCCAGTGTTACATTTTTGGTGTCAGAAGTGGGATAGCTATAGACAGAGAGACCCGCTCGGTCCCGTTCCTGTGTTACATATATATATAAATTATTATCGATGAAATGACACAATAAAATAAACAAGTGACAGCAGGCATAATGATGATGAGAAGAAGAAATAGAAAGAAATTCTAGAAATCAAGTTCAGTGAAGATAAGTTCAACTAATTATTAAGCAATAAAATGACAGTTCTTTACTATGACAGTGTGTTTCATAAGAGTGACTGTTAACTTATTTCTAACAGTATTATAAAGAGCGTTTACAATTTACACACATTTCACACGAGTAGTTCTTTATCTCTATCAATTCGTTCTTATTACAGTCATATATTATTATGAATATAAAGTTGAGTTTTGGACATTTCTCATGTGCTGGCCTTGAGCATTCACATTCTCTGAAGATGACCTACCAGAGACGTACAGTGGAGTGCGCTAAATTCGAAGACATCTGGTAATTGTTCACACTTCTAATGACCGGAGTTCGAGTTACCACTGAGCCTTGAAAATAACCTTTGCTGTGCCGTTTGCCCCATGCAATAACTACATGTATATCCCATGTTGCAGACTACTATCTAACACACACAAGCCAAACACTGGAACCTACAACTTTTTGATTTTGTAGATCGCGACCGTACAAAAGTGGTAAATCCTCAAAGCAGCACTGAATGACTTAGACCAAACTACAATCAACGAAACCTCAATGTTGTGTACTCGTATACTGTCTTGATTGCGTATTAACTATAATTATAGTAGCAGTGGGCCTACTCACCGGGCATGCAGTGTATGTAGTAACGTCATCAATCGATAGGGACATTACATCTCGAACCAAGGTCAACGTGCAAGACTTGCAGGCCTACTACCTCAAGCGTTATGAAACAATTTGGCTGAATTGACTGACAGCAAGGTGCCGGAATGTCAGATTCGCTACGCTATGGATAGCTATAGTTCAGAATTGTTAAACAGTGCTTTGTGCGCGGGTAGAGGGGTTTTCAGAGAACAACAAATCCGAAGTTACGTTGGGAGTAAGCACGCGTGATGTCTTCGAATCATCTGAAATTGGACGGTTCGAATTTGAATTATCAAAATTTTAATATAGGACTAAAGAAGGAGAAAAACCCAAACTTTGACACTACCGAATTATCAAAGTTTGGATCAAGTGAACTCCACTGTAGCATGGGGGTTTCGAAGTTTGTATCGGTCTGATAATAGTGATGATGAAAATTGTGATAGTGATAATGTATCACAGAACAGATGTTACTTACTCGAAGGGTGATACTTCCTGGGACACCTGTTGAATGGGCAAAAGGAAGAGAAACAGTTAATATTTTTTTTGTATTTTGTGTACTTCTTTCATTCCATTTGGGAAATTGCCTTTGTGTCATTGCAGCCCAGTTACAACTGGGGCAGACACAGTGCAGCGCCGGTCGGCTTGGAGGGGTGGGGGGGGGGGAGTGATAGGGATATATTTTATTTAATTTTGCCCTGGCATCGGCCTGTTCGGCCTGCTCTTTTCGATTTCCAACTGCCAAGGTATCTTTGACGTGCGCAACGTGCACACGTACCTTCCGACTTTTTCGTCCTTGTCCGAGAAGACTGGATGCTCGATCCTACAAACCATAGGGACAGGAACATGTGAGAACAATCTCAAAATTCCAACAGGCCTGTACCGACCGGGATTCAAACCTGGTACCTTCGGCATGAGATTCGAGCAACTTGCCTCTGGACCACCGTTAATGGTTTAACTTAAAATGCAAGTCTGACCTTTTGACACTCTCCATCAATCTTACACTTCACAGAGTAGCATTAATTTTGTCTTCCCAATTCCTTCTCGTGTTATAACATTTGTACTAAATGTTAAATGTATCAGTTCGGCATGGGCATTTACTGACAGTGCCAAATGGAAAAGCGTATCAGAGAGAAACGATAGCTTGGGGGGTTGGGGGGGGGGGGCACAACAGGAGGAACTTAAAATCCACAAAAGTGTGTCAATGGCTCCCCATGCAGGACAATGTTATTATTAATTCAACGTGAATAACTAGACATGTAAGGTTGAGATTAGTTTTATAAGAAAGAAATTAAGTGAAAAACATTTTATTACCTGTATAGGCCTATAGTAATCCAAATCAACGTGAAATAACGAAGGTTTCAGAGACACGAGAGTTCAAATTAATTTTAAATAGATGCAGTTTAACGGTTACTTTTTGATGAGCGTTGTATGAAAGCGTTCAGGGCAAAATGAGTAGTTACGTAGCAAACATGAAATACCAAACGGCATGAGACCCACCCGTTACGGTATGTGACAATAACAATAGCTCCACCGATAACATGAAATAGCTGCCCTATGAACATTTTGTTTTATTAAAAATGGTAGGCTAACAAATATATGTTCAGTGGTGAAGGGCCCTGGCAGGGCCTGGTTTTTTAAAATAAGTATGCATCATCATCACGATCTCCCCGGTGTAGAATGATCTAGGGCTTACCGGGCTGGAAAATTACAGTGTCAGTGTCCAAAACAGCGACGTACTTCTTCAACTCGGCTGTCACTTTGACTGGGCTAGAAGCGCTCACAATATCGACACTGATGGTCAAATCCATATTGCTTCTGATAGTGGACGGCACAAGGACCACGTAGGAGCTGGACATGACATGAAAGAAAATGCCACAATTAATGTTAATGGATTGGTGTTGTTCAAGGTGACGACAAAATAAAAATAGTAGAGGTCAAAAGTAGAAGAGTGTATGTCATATGAAAGACAATAACCAAAATAAATTATGTATTATATTTTCTTAAACTGTGGTGTATGATAACTAGTCACTTTAATTTGTAACTTTCGTCGGTAGACTTAAACAACTTAACATTATTATATGAACCAAGACAGCAATAAATGACCGTACGTCACCTCAAGATATTATATTGGTAATAGGTTCTGTCACTCTTGACTCCACTTTTGAGCAATTTGACTTGAGCATTAAAATTTGAGTACCTCTTAACAGACACAAATAAAAACATTTATGTAGAAATGTTGAGAATTACAAAAAAAACAACAACATGGATTTGGAATGAATGGGAGCTTCTGTATTAGAGGCCCATGGATGACCCGGAGTCAGTTTTCCTCATGACGGACACAGAACACCTATACAAATTGGTGAATGCACAGAACGTCTTTGTGATCATGTTAGGCTGTGGTTGGAAAATAGGCCATAGTTTGTGCAAATTAATCTCCTGAAAAGTACGCATGCAGCCAAAAGTTCTGTTTTTTTATTATTCTTTTTTAAATTCCGGTAGTAGGCTAATCCTTGAAGTCTCCGTGTCTCGGATCCAAGTTCTAGTTTACACACTTTCTTCATTTCTTCAGAGACAAACGGTTCCGGACAGATTCTGGAACAATCAACATTGCTATCATCCAGCCTACAGTTTAAGTGTAAATTTAATAAATTAAATACAGGAATTTACACCACATCTCATTTGTATAAGTAACGTGTAGATAAGAACTTTGAAGGAATTGTCCATCAGATTCTGTCAAACCCACGATGAACATGGCATAAAAATGCTACACGCGTAGAGACAGAATCCAAACAATGTATCGGTATGTAGAACGTGAGGAACTGAACATCAGAACACATTAAGCAACAGTTTGACCTAATTAGCAATTTGTGACCCCTGCGGGTGTCGTTATCGAATAACAACTCCCATTTCAAATTCTTGAAAACTGAAAGCGTTAAAGTACAAACACAAAATTCAGATGAAAAGCATATTGGGGGTGGGGGGGGGGGCGGGTTGGGTCCTGAAATCGAAATTAGACTTCACAATATCGATATCCTATATCTTTCGGTTACTTTATCCATTCAGAAATAATATTTTTTTTAACCATATGCCAATTTCGAATGTCTATAACCCTAAAATAATTATGCATTTTTAGTAAGGTGGGGGTCAAGAAAACGTCACAAGAATCATGCCATTGGGCCTCAGAACTAGCCCTAAATAACACCAGGGTGCCACTAAAACCGCGCGTTTCAATGAATACTAGGTATCAAGACCTTTATTTACAATATGTTGCCTACATGGCTAGGTCAAGGTAACAGGCCAGACACACCCCATTCCCTTCTATACTAGCATACAATAGTATCACTATACTGTTTGCAATGCCATAGTAAAACATATTAAGTTGCGTGGTTACACCCAACCTTCGCCTCACTTCAATTTCTTAGTCGACCTTATACTAGGGAACGAACTGAGCCTTCTCATTGAAACACGTCATGGAATTTGTTACCGTTTGTGAAAGATGCCCTAGTAGAAAGTCACTGCACGTTCCCTGCAGTTGCAAAGAGTCAGACAAGCGATCTCAAGAAGGCGTAGATCAGTAACAGAAGAAGGTAGCTGGGTATGATACATTTTGTGCGTACGTGTGTGTGTTGATAACTACTGTGAGCCTTAACGGGTTCAAAAGTTCTATGTAGAAAGGCGAGAGGTTCTCCATTAGTTATTTATGAACATGTTACGTCATACGTTCATATGATACAAGCCCCTTCCCCACCTCCCACTCCCGACTGTTTTATAGCCCGTTCTACCTTGCATTTCTCCCCTCCCACCCCTCACCCCAACTCCTTTGTACACATCTGTCATAAACCTTTGGTAGTTTGCAAATCATTGTTTAGGCCCAGCATACCAAGGAGGGATCTTCTGAGGCATGTGTGACACTTTTCGACAACATTTTCATTAAAAAAAAATTAAAAAAATTCTAATGCGATTTTCTCGAAATTGCACTTTTAATCTTTTGATTTATGAACTAGCTTTGTGAGGTTTTTTTATTTACGGACCAATTGGCACAAAATTTGGCTGACAGCATGTTGGGCAAATTAAATAATTCATAAAGAAGGAAATTTCTTTATCTTCCCTATCTTATCCCTTCTGTACAAAGTTTTTTTCTTTTTGGGTTGAATTGAAAAAAACAACAACAAAACATGAGAAGTTTGAAATAAATCCATTAAAATTTGGCAAAGCCTTTCTATATTGAAGATGACACTTTTTGAGGGACTCAAAATCCAAGATGGCGGCTTTTCCCTGGCAACAATATGCCAAAAATTTTCTTTTTTTTACATTTTTTTTTTCTACTAATTCAGATACCCTGAATTCGATTATGATAGTTAAAATTGTCTATTTCTTATAATAACAAAAATCATATTCAGGACCCCCTCCTCTGTGACTTAAGTACGTTCAGCCATTTTCTCAAAAGGTTAAATTTTTCGCTGAGGACTTTCTGTGTTCGGCTGCTCAGGTCAGTATTGTACAAAAGGTATAGAAAAAGTTTGACTTACCTGTCGGCAAACGCCGTGGCCACCAAGATACTCAATACAAGTAGCAGTTGCATGTTGTCAGACTGAGGAGACAGAAGACGCAGAAAATCTGTCAGATCACAATAGAGCATGGGGCAGATAGCGTTACTCTTTAAATGTCATTGTATGAGCTATCAAGGTGGACAGTGGTCAAGATAAAACCAGTACCATATTGGAGCTCAATTGACACTTTCGCATAGCACATTCCTGCATTTCTTGGACATCCAATCTATGTCCATGAAATCCGAAGCATCAATCTCTTTCCAAACCTCCATATCATTTGTGGATGTAAGGAACGGCGTTCTTAGAATGAGCTAGATCAGCGTGGAATTTCTCGAAAAATGTCTTTGGATTTATTGGAAATTTTGCGCGGGCTCGTGTTTCACACTAGCCTCACGGACCAGATTTTCATTGGTTAGACTGTAGCCTGATTTTGTGCCTTTTTCTTTGTGCTGTGTGATTGAAAAAAAAAAATCTTACGTAGACCCAGTTATCTAAATAAAACTGCAGACATTTTTATTTTATTTTTCCAAATTCGGTGTACTTACAATTTTCTACAAAGCACAAAAACCAGACTCAGGCGTTCACGAATGAAAAATCAGTTCCGTGAGATTTTGTAAAATATGCGCCCATCCAAACATTTCAGTAAATTGAACAGGTATTTAAATAAGAGAACCAACCTTGATTCCGCTCGTTTTACAAAATTAAAAAAGACGCACTGTAGTTATTGAGCTGCATGGGGTTTTTTACTGCAAAAATGTCACTTCGCCGCACTAAGAAACCGATTTTTACCTTGACCGAAATGAAAGTCTTTTATACTGCAAAATGACATGAAACCTAAAACCATAACAAAAAAGAAAAAAAGAAAAAAAAAAAGACCACTTATACGTCCTATGAGTATTTATAATAAATGATGGACAACATAGTTATTTTTTTATTCACAAATGTTTTTTCAGTTGCAAAAATGTTAAGGCAATAAAATGCAATTTACTAAAGACAAATAAAACAACTGATAAAGTTAAGATTATAATATTCTTACCTCTTGCAATCCCAACGACAGGCAAATGGAATAAACCTTCGTTTCTTCTTGCCAGTTTATATACGCTTAGGAGATGAACTTGAACAATGAGTTTGTATGCATCCTTTAACCCCCCCCCCCCCCCCCCCAAAAATCCACTGTCCCCATTTTACTTTTCACCAATTTGTAAAGAGCGCCACTTCTAACATCGGTGGGTCTTTTTTTTTAGAAATCTTCAAATATCCGGCTTCTTTGTTCTTTTATTTTCCGAGCCAATGGTTATGCGCTTTCGAGAAATAATCGTGTCGTTCGACCAACATCCTGTTATGGGAAGTGTCAGATTTGCCAACTGGCGTCATGGAGGTCAATCTTTATTTTTTCTATTCGAATACCGTTTAGGGAAAATGTAAGATGTCGACAAAGACTAATTTCAATATCAGGACAATATCAGAGCGCCATTTGTTTTCGCCCATTACCATAATTATTGCAAAGTTAAAATGGCAAACAAAGAAAGCAGGTTTTTTTATCAAGAGATATTCGTCAGGAAAAAAAAATGGCACAGTATTCAAAGAAAAATAATAACAAAGAAGTAAACATATATCTGTTCCGAATCCTTGGGTACTTGTCGCTTTCGTGAGGCCAAGAAAGCCCAAGATCAACTGCATGCTGCTGTTGTGGTTGTTGTCGATCTGAAATAGATTATTGAATATCAGAAAAAAAGGAAAAAAAACAGGAGTGAGCGCTTGAAGTCATGTACAAGCAAATCAGTAAAGCAGGCGGCTGAAATTAGAAGTATCGAAGCTATAGGATAATTATGTGTTCGAATGCAAAGGATTGGAAAAAAATCCTCCTCTTTAGCATATTTCGCAAATAAACAGCGTCGAATTTGATATCCCATGTTTTCGTGCAGAAGGTCAACCAACCGTGTAATTTATATATATTATAATTCAGGTCGTTGTCAGGATTTTCTGCAAAATTTTGCGGACACGATCTTCAGTGCCCAAACATCCGTGTGTCGTGACCAAATCGGCACAATGTCTAGTCTGTCTATGATTGCTAATTAGGTGCATATTCACATTCCTTTTCCATCGTGATAAAAATCAAAGTGTTCCTTCCTTTTCCTAAACCTGACACGCGTAACGTACGCATGGATAGTTCCAAACCACAATACGGCAAAGGGTATCAAAACTTTTCCCGTGGGTGGGGAAAAATAATTATTTCCGAATCTCCGTCTCCATAAGATAATATATCCATTTTCTTCGTCACGAAATAATGGAAAGATCTCCATTATTTACAAAATAGGGGCAAGGTGTTGAGGTAGAATATTATTTGAAATGTCTGATGCCGCATTTGTTATAACTGGTAGCCGGTGGAGATGTTCAAGTTGCAGTGGCTGTCGCCTCTGTTGGTGTCGCTACGGGTGTGATGGTGATAGGGGTGATTGTAGTGATGGTGGTGAGTAAAGTGGTGTTGACGGTAGATGTAGTACCGACGGTGACTGGGATGGCGATTACAGTGATGGATAACAATGGAAATGGTTGTAGTTGCAGTAATGGTGGTGATGGTGTTGGTGGAGTTTGTGTTGGTGTTGCTGTTGGTGATGATATAAGTAGTGGTGGTAGTTGGTGGATGTGGTGGCGGTGGTGGTGATGGTGATGGTGGTGGTTGCGGTGGAAGTGATGGTGGTGGAGATGATGGTAGTGATGGTGGTGGTGATGATAATGGTGGTGGTGGCAATGGTGGTGGTTGCGTGGAAGTGGTGGTGGTGATGGTGGTGGTGTTGAAAGTAGTGGTGGTGGTGGTGATGATGGTCATAGAGCTGTGTGATGTGGCTGTGATGGTAGTTGTGATTGTAGCTGTGGTGGTAGTACTGATGTCTGTATACTTGACCATGGCGTTGGTTGTGGCAGTGGTAATGCTGATTTTATATTCATTGCTATGTGGTGGTAAGGATGTTGCGGACGCGGCGCACACGCTGGCTGTGGTTGTCACTGATGTAATAGAATGCTGGGTGTGGCATGTATCAGAATACAGCCATTAACAACACCCCTTTCCAGTGTTACTGCCACTTACTGCTGCAACGCTGGGCCAGATTGATGGAGCTGTCGGAGAGGTGGAAGACAACGCAATAAATAACAAAAGACAGACTCACGAACAAAGTGCTGACCTGGGGCTGCAGCACTCGGAAAAAAACTTTACACTCAGCACCCTCCTCCCCCTCCCTACATATACACACATGCTCGCCCACTCCTAAAATTACCCACACTCCTACTACGCACGTTAGATTCCCCCCCCCCCCCCTTCACGGTTTCTTTCATTCTCATGAAATAATGAACCTGTTGTCGAAACCTGCATTAGCCCATTCAATTAATGTTTATATTTGGCCTAATTAAATTTGGCAGTAATGTATCGTGGGTGCTCTACGCTTCTTTGGCTTGGCAAAATGTAGCGCGTCAGCAATACATTGAGGGTCATCGTGTTACGCTTTGTAGATACATGTTTGGCCGAGTTTAATCAAAGTATTTCGTGAGCCAGATACTGAAATTGTCAATGATGTGACTTTCCGGTTAATGAAAGTACTTTTCCCCAACTCTACACCCTGCCCATGCCCAGGAAGGTTACTATATTACTCCCTGTGTGTTTACTCACTTTCCATCCACGACTCCGAGCACGTGCAGGATGATGCTTACTATTATGTATACTATATGGGTGATATGTGTAGAAGTTATGGTTTTCACCTCAAACCTGTTTTCCGTGTATAGTTTGAGCCTGAGACAACAGCACGTATGTGATGGCAGACATTAATTGGTTTGTTTCGCTACGCAGCCAAAGTTGTGACGCTGATCGTGACCCTTTGCAAACCCTCTCATACTTAGGTCTCACCACAGACTAATAAATTAACCAGACTGGATGATCCCATTGTGTGACGTCACAAAACAGCCGAAGGTCATGAAACATCCGCCATATTAGGTTTAAGGTAGCGACCGACGCTTCAGCATAGCTACAATTTTGAATGACACCATTTTGACGCGCCTACTGAACGCGGAAGTTTGGTTCCGCACCAAGAAATTAATACATGTACAACCAATCTTGACAAGTAATGAAAGGAAAGTTCTACT
The DNA here is from genome assembly GCA_963931925.1 of Onchidella celtica. Classification (NCBI taxonomy): domain Eukaryota; kingdom Metazoa; phylum Mollusca; class Gastropoda; order Systellommatophora; family Onchidiidae; genus Onchidella; species Onchidella celtica. The sequence continues at coordinate 5,642,659 of OZ007573.1, read as the reverse complement.
GCGGATAGAACTAGAATCGGAATTTCCCGAGCGGCGGCCATGTTGGTTATACAGTCGTCGCTCGGGAAATTCCGTAAAAAACGACACAGCCCGAAGCTCGTGTTTCCAGTCTGGTTAATTTTTTAGTCTGTGGGTCTCACCGTCCTCCTGCACCTAAGGTGGCATATAGGGTGGAATCCTTCTGGCGCCATGGTGTTCTGTCTGATGCTGCCATTAGCAGGTCTTCTTTGCGCTCAAGGCCCATGACTTTCCTCTCGCGTCTGTGAGTGGGCGAAACGTTTCCTTTTGTCTCCTCGGTATCTTCCTCAGCCCTCTACTCTCCAGTCAGTTAGCTGCAGGCAATAACCCTGAGGATGTGACCATAGTGAGTCCATCGCTTTTGGCGGACCTTATCACTGATACGGCTTTTCACTTAAACTGGCGTATTTCTCTATACGTTTTAATATAATCCAACCTGATGTTCATTATTTCCCATAGACTTTTATTTTCGAATGCACTTAAGTTGTTGTCGGTCTATGTGGCGCCATATTATGAGTGCTCAAAATAAAACCGTGTGGAAAGACGTAGCAATGGAAGTTACATAAATCGAGCGAAACAAACACCTATTTAAAAAAAAGCATGATGCTTTTATTTCATATCTTGCATAATTATTTGTGTGTCAAATGCGTTTAAATAATTCAAGAAACTTTTATTCATTTGCAAAATGAGAAGAGACAAATTGTTGGTGCAAAACTAAACTTAATATGAAAAAAAAACAACAACAAAAAAAAACAAAAAACACGAAACATAGGAGTGCTGAGGGGGGAAATGTGAAAGCAAATTTTCATACAATGAAAAGTTGCAGTGGATGAGACCCCTTATTCTTTTGTTGGTTTTTTTCACCTGAAGACGGCCAGATATCACGGCTGTTCCACGCTTCGTCGGGTTGATAAAATTTGTCTCTGCCACACAGGGGTCATGGGGTTACGCTCCGTAGATACTTGTCCCGCCAAGTGTAATCAAAGTATTTCGTGTCAGTCAGACACTGAAATTAATATTCGGTGATGGAACTGTCAGGTTTTGTGCAAAGTACTTTTTGCGTCTGTGAATGTGACCAAAAACGGTGACTGCATTCTTTGTATGTGTACTCCCCTCCTTTCAAGTCTCGCATTATGTTCAGGATGATGCATTCATGTGTTGCAGAGATGTGTGCAGATCGCATGGTCTTGACCCGTGCAGATTTTGAGCTTGCCGTGCATAAGACAAAGAAAACCCTATGACCGCAGACATCAACAGTAGGCTGTTTATTCCATCTTGGTCAATCGTGGTATAGAAAACTGTCAAACTCGGACTTTCCACTGAATATAAAGACAAGAGTTCAGAGGGCGCCATTGGAGCGAAGAGGTCAGGATTTGCTCCGCATTGGACAAGATGTTATGGGTAAATTTGACAGTGGTGTAGAAAGATTCGCAGATAATCGTTGGCTTCGCCCACCCCAGACATTTAGCTCTTCCTTTCACAGTTCTGTGCCTGCATGCGTCTTCATACACGTACTATGAATGCTTATTGTTAGTGAAGATGTCCGTCCACCTAATTTCTACTTTAAAGTTTTTACAGAAGACACCAAAAGTAATTAGAGGCTGGCTGGAAAATGTTTAAATTTCAGGAAATGGATTCAGTGATTGAAAATGCAACACTTCAAATACATAATGTACATATACATAAATATATAAATTATGTGAAATGCAGCATAACTTTGACGATGCGTTATGTATTTATAGCTTAAATGGCGTTTTCCCAAAATCTGATATAAGTGTATAGAAACATTCAGTGATGGTATGAAAGCTTGCACAGTAGATTCGCAAAGTAATCCTACCAATATCATCGGAAGATAATGCTTTGTGCATGGGAGCAGCAAGGACCAGACATTCTCAGATATGAAAGTGGAGGAGATTTGATGTGCCCTGCTAAAAAAAAAAAAGCGTCTGTTTGTGTGCGTGTGAGGGGGGTGGGGGTGGAGGAGATGGGCAACAGCTTTGATATAAAAATTTTGCAGCAACCATTCACTGGCCAGAAAGGAGTACGTGAGCAAAATGGCCTACAGGAATTTTACCCCAAGAATACAATACTACGGATGTGGAGTTTTGTTGTTTGATTTGGGGGATTTTATTTTATTTTTTAAGTATACCGTAATTGTCAGTTCAAACGATTGAAATAGAACGAATAAGTTCGGCTCGGCACTCCGTCCTATCTCTGTCTTAGTGATCAAGGGACAATGGACACAATCATTTCTAATGGAGGACGCTCACACTTTGGAGTACTGGTGGCGGAATCGAATACAATGTAAATACATTGTATCCATTTACTTTAAATGTACTCGGCAAATTAACGTTAAGAAAGAAAAAAAACTGGGGGGGGGGGGGGGGAGGGGGGGGTGGCTTTGTATAGGACGACTTTGTTTCACTTCTCTCCAAAATTCGCTAAAGCGTGCAATCCGGATACCTTTATACCGTGACTCCCACGCACATTCAGGGATGCAGCCAGATAAACAAATAATTAAAATACTGAACAATAATGACTATATTGCATCTTCCTTTTTATGAATTAATATTGCCACAAGAAAGACGCGTTTGTTATGTTGTAGGCAGTCATGCGAGTCCATCACAAGCCTTTGTTTGGAAAGGAAAATCGTGTCAACCGAGGGTCCTTGCCTTTGGCCTATATTTGATGTCACGACAGTTTGAGGCTTATATTTGAACAGTTCTTAGCTTACGTCCGTTTAGAAGAGAATCTTTCCAGGTGCTTTTGGGGCGGATATTAAGACATCGCGACGTTAGTCTTTGTTTGCACAACTGAAACATTCTATGTGAAATGTCTCCCGCTTTAGTATTATGATAAGGAGTTATAATAAACCGGAACTGTGAAACAACTTGATGTATGCCATAATGTATTTTAAACAAAATGTCAAAGTGTGCATTTGTTATACCTCTTCCACACATTAAAAAATATCTTGTTTTTCAGAAAATGGAGACGGAGCAAACAACATCCAAGGTAGCGAAATAGATATTTTGAACCATTTATCTCAAATTTGAACCTATTATTAGAGTCCGGTTTTAGTAACAGCCCCCGTTTGGGATTTGTAACCAAAATACTCAAGACAGATTTTGTCACCTACGTGTGGCATATTTTTAAAAAGGTTAATGCGGCCATGTCTCTATGTAAATAGGTTGCTATGATAAATTACCCTAAACCTAACCCTAAGCCCAGCTGCACACATGCCACGTTATTATGTTGCCATGGCGACTCAATCCCATCTCATTTCTCTTTTAAATCTGGGCAGATAAATGGAGAAGCCAAAACTTGAGCGACACAAGTTTATTATGGACTCAACGGGAACATGAAACTAAGATTAACCCTAACCTTTTCCAGAAGATTACAACAACCGAATGCTCATCTATTATAAAAAATTATATTTCAGTAACTTGCAACCTTTGGTACGAGTCACTGACCAAACTATACACTCCTCAGGCCTTACATTTGGCAGGAAGGTGGCAATTAAGATAAGGAAGATGATGGCTATAGTTAAAAGTTGTTTACTTCAAGCATGCATTAAAAAAACAAAAAACAATGTTTATTGCTATGTAACATCTGTATATTTGCACGTTTGTTTCGTAATATATTATAGTACCGTGCATGTCACAAAAAGTAACCGTATCAAGCGTTCAGTTTGGTGCGTAGTGTTCTGGTGCGCATGAATTCTGAAGCAAGACTGTAGCTCAGTGGTTCTTAACCTGGGTTCGATCGAACCCCAGGTGTTCGGTGAGTCAGTTTCAGGGCTTCGGCCGTTTGGTTCACCCCACTCGTATGATATACACATATGTTTTGAATTTGAAGAAACAAAAAAGCACATTTTATTTTTCCAACTACGAAGGGTTCGATGAATGCATGTATGGAACTTGTGGGGTTCAGTACCTCTAACAAGGTTAAGAACCACAAGAGACGGAGTGGCCGAACGGTTAAGCGATCTGTTTTCTTCTTGGCAAGGCGACGGGTGCCGTAGCAGAGGTCGCGGGTTCTAGTCCCGTCTTGATCATTTTTCTTTCTACCTTCTTTCACTCCCGCTTTGCTTTCCTGAGCACTAACTAGGCACTACAACCTCGGTCCGCCTAATACTTATTTTTTCTTAAGAACCACTGCTGTAGCTTATTACTTTTATTAAATGAGAAAGAGAGAGAGAGAGGGGGGGGGGGGGGGGAGAAGCACACGATTGTTTATTCCGGGCAATGCCCGGTAGGTCATCTAGTTTTCATTATTTTAATTTAAAATTTATGTCAGTTTAGGACTTAATTTGAAGTTAGTTTTTGCTAACGTGGGGCTTTGCAGATAACTCGTTTTTTTTTCCTTTCTTCATCCTAGCTATACTTCAACTTCATCTTCGTAATATGCAGGAAACGTAACCGTGAAACATTCCGCTAAGCCACATAAATTTGATTCAGGGGATTACTGTTCAGTGAATACATGTGTTTGAAAAACATTAGATCTAGTTCATAGACTTTTATAAAACAAACTGTTTCTGCTCTAGACTTTTTTTACCCTAAAGTAGTTCTTTGCCACTGCACGCGGGGCAGGAGAGTGCAGGATTCCCTTTATAAATAGATGCGATTTTTTGGGGGTATTTTTTTTTTTTAAATCCTAACTTTTGACAGATCGAATCTTTAACAAGCATTATAATACTAACAATAGGTTTTGATTTAAAAAGAAAAAAATGAGGAAGTTTCAGAATTTATGTATTGATGAGAAAGTTTCAGAATTTATGTATTGATGAGAAAGTTTCAGAATTTATGTATTGATGAGGAAGTTTCAGAATTTATGTATTGATGAGAAAGTTTCAGAATTTATGTATTGATGAGAAAGTTTCAGAATTTATGTATTAATGAGGAAGTTTCAGAATTTATGTATTAATGAGGAAGTTTCAGAATTTATGTATTGATGAGGAAGTTTCAGAATTTATGTATTAATGAGAAAGTTTCAGAATTTATGTATTAATGAGGAAGTTTCAGAATTTATGTATTAATGAGGAAGTTTCAGAATTTATGTATTAATGAGGAAGTTTCAGAATTTATGTATTGATGAGGAAGTTTCAGAATTTATGTATTGATGAGGAAGTTTCAGAATTTATGTATTAATGAGAAAGTTTCAGAATTTATGTATTAATGAGGAAGTTTCAGAATTTATGTATTGATGAGGAAGTTCAGAATTTATGTATTGATGAGGAAGTTTCAGAATTTATGTATTAATGAGGAAGTTTCAGAATTTATGTATTAATGAGGAAGTTTCAGAATTTATGTATTAATGAGGAAGTTCCAGAATTTATGTATTAATGAGGAAGTTTCAGAATTTATGTATTGATGAGGAAGTTTCAGAATTTATGTATTGATGAGGAAGTTTCAGAATTTATGTATTAATGAGAAAGTTTCAGAATTTATGTATTAATGAGGAAGTTTCAGAATTTATGTATTGATGAGGAAGTTTCAGAATTTATGTATTGATGAGGAAGTTTCAGAATTTATGTATTAATGAGGAAGTTTCAGAATTTATGTATTAATGAGGAAGTTTCAGAATTTATGTATTAATGAGGAAGTTTCAGAATTTATGTATTAATGAGGAAGTTTCAGAATTTATGTATTGATGAGGAAGTTTCAGAATTTATGTATTGATGAGGAAGTTTCAGAATTTATGTATTGATGAGAAAGTTTCAGAATTTATGTATTGATGAGAAAGTTTCAGAATTTATGTATTGATGAGAAAGTTTCAGAATTTATGTATTGATGAGAAAGTTTCAGAATTTATGTATTGATGAGAAAGTTTCAGAATTTATGTATTAATGAGGAAGTTTCAGAATTTATGTATTAATGAGGAAGTTTCAGAATTTATGTATTGATGAGGAAGTTTCAGAATTTATGTATTAATGAGAAAGTTTCAGAATTTATGTATTAATGAGGAAGTTTCAGAATTTATGTATTAATGAGGAAGTTTCAGAATTTATGTATTAATGAGGAAGTTTCAGAATTTATGTATTGATGAGGAAGTTTCAGAATTTATGTATTGATGAGGAAGTTTCAGAATTTATGTATTAATGAGAAAGTTTCAGAATTTATGTATTAATGAGGAAGTTTCAGAATTTATGTATTGATGAGGAAGTTTCAGAATTTATGTATTGATGAGGAAGTTTCAGAATTTATGTATTAATGAGGAAGTTTCAGAATATATGTATTAATGAGGAAGTTTCAGAATTTATGTATTAATGAGGAAGTTTCAGAATTTATGTATTAATGAGGAAGTTTCAGAATTTATGTATTGATGAGGAAGTTTCAGAATTTATGTATTGATGAGGAAGTTTCAGAATTGATGTATTGATGAGGAAGTTTCAGAATTTATGTATTGATGAGAAAGTTTCAGAATTTATGTATTGATGAGAAAGTTTCAGAATTTATGTATTGATGAGGAAGTTTCAGAATTTATGTATTGATGAGGAAGTTTCAGAATTTATGTATTGATGAGGAAGTTTCAGAATTTATGTATTGATGAGGAAGTTTCAGAATTATGTATTGATGAGGAAGTTTCAGAATTTATGTATTGATGAGGAAGTTTCAGAATTTATGTATTGATGAGGAAGTTTCAGAATTTATGTATTGATGAGAAAGTTTCAGAATTTATGTATTGATGAGGAAGTTTCAGAATTTATGTATTGATGAGGAAGTTTCAGAATTTATGTATTGATGAGGAAGTTTCAGAATTTATGTATTGATGAGGAAGTTTCAGAATTTATGTATTGATGAGGAAGTTTCAGAATTTATGTATTGATGAGGAAGTTTCAGAATTTATGTATTGATGGCCTTTGCATAAATAAGCGAGACCACCTCCTCCCTTTTTTTTTCAAAAAAAAAAAAAAGGGATAACAGTGGTTGCCCCTCAAGTCACGAAAGATAAGCTGGCAGCCTATGATCACCAAGGAGCTAAGTAGCAGGGAGAAGGGCATGAGCTAAGTAGTGGGGAGAAGGGAATGAGCTAAGTAGCGGGGAGAAGGGCATGAGCTAAGTAGCGGGGAGAAGGGCATGAGCTAAGTAGTGGGGAGAAGGGCATGAGCTAAGTAGTGGGGAAAAGGGCATGAGCTAAGTAGCGGGGAGAAGGGCATGGGCTAAGTAGTGGGGAGAAGGGCATGAGCTAAGTAGTGGGCAGAAGGGCATGAGCTAAGTAGCGGGGAGAAGGGCATGAGCTAAGTAGTGGGGAGAAGGGCATGAGCTAAGTAGTGGGGAGAAGGGCATGAGCTAAGTAGCGGGGAGAAGGGCATGAGCTAAGTAGTGGGGAGAAGGGCATGAGCTAAGTAGTGGGGAGAAGGGCATGAGCTAAGTAGTGATGAGAAGGGCATGCAGCATGTAATCGCTGCAGGACACACACTGGTCTAGAGGCAAGCTGTTCGCTCTCTCATGCCGAATATACCGCGTTCGATTCATATGTAGGCACCTTGGAAATTTGGGTGAATTTCCTGTCCCTGATCCTGCGGTCCTTAGAACCGGGCAAAATTAAAAAAAAAAAACTAACAAAACTAATCCCTGCCATCCAAACTACACATTAATACAAATACAACAACAACAAAAAATCTAATCCCTGCCATCCAAACTACACATTAATACAAATACAACAACAACAAAAAATCTAATCCCTGCCATCCAAAACAAATACAAATACAACAAAAAATAAAAACAACCTAATCCCTGAGCCCGAGGACCCTCCCAAAACAATGACCTTCAAACAAGGAAATCGTTGCTGTGGTTAAGGTTTAACGTGCATTTCTGAGATTTTCTTCTTCTTTATTATCGAAGTTCTAAGTAATTTAATGATCTGCAGTTCTAAAACAACAACAACAAAAAAGGAGTATTAGGTGAATAACAAGGGTTGAGAATCACAAACACTCAGGCCTATTAAATCACGGTGACCGTGAACCCGTAAGGTCTACTTTCATAGGAAAGGCAATAATTGTCATGGGTCTTTCCACCTTTCTGGTTTTTTTTCCCTGCCTTTTCTCGTTCGTCTTGCACGTAAACGTTTCTTTCTTTATTATTATTTGGTACGTCACGACCGCTACGTTGAAACGCCCTTATGCGACAGGGCGTTATGTCTGCACTTGACACAAAGTAATTAGAGAGGTTTTGGTGCGCGAACGCCCTTCATGGGTTGTCAGGCTGGGGGTCACCACGACACATTCGAGTGGAGCGTGGGCCGAATACCCACTCCCTCTTTGATTGTCTGTCTATCTGTCTGTGTCTCTCTTTTACTCTCTCTCTCTCTTTTTCTCTCTCTCTGTATCTATCTATCTCTTGCGTGTATATAATTATTATATGTACGTTGTTCTGCCCGTCTCGCTCCCTCAGTCTGACTATGCGGACTTCCATACGCCCTCGTACGTGTGTGTAGGCCTATGTGTGTGTATTCTGAGAGAGAGAGAGAACAAGAGAGAGAGAGAGTGAGCGGGTTAGAGAGTAAGAGAGAGGGAGACAGTGAGAGTAAATCAGAGAGAGGGATAGAGACAGGCATACAGAAAGAGAGAGAGAGAAGGAAAGCAAACTGACTGTGGTGGTACCTGGGTTACGTTTTTATTAGGGGGGGGGAGGGGATGCCTTGGATGGCGATATCAGAGCCTTGAAGGGGCCACGAAGCAAACAAGAGCGGGTATACCTTGATACCTTGGGTTTAGACAAACTCTGTCTTGTAGAATAACATAACTACAAAACAAAACTCGGGTGAAACAAAAAACAAAACAAAAAACCGATGCAAATTTTAAAGTGACAGTCACAGTGTAGGCGAAGCTCCCTAATACATTATGTGCGTTGTAACAACCTCTGTGAGGGCTGCACAGGACAACATTAATGTCAAATCTAGTTAAGAAACGCCCTTTGTTCGCCGCCCGTCGCTCAACTCCACTAAGAGATAACAAAGGTCAGTTTTTAAATTTCGAGACGTTTTTGCCCCCCCTCCCCCCCCCCCCCCCAACCTTGCAGTATTTGTTTTATTTTTATTTTCAACTTATAAGCTTTTCTGTCATTGAGGTCGGGAAGTATAAAACCTGAAGTAGGTTGTTGCCCCTAGGGCTTTGATACTGGCAGATGTAAGAAAACATTATTAATTATCATAAACATCGTGACCGCGTAATCATATAACATAACAGTACATAATTAATCAGGCCATTCTAAAAGATAGCCCGAGAAAGACTTGAACTTCGTCAAGAGTCAATGAAGTTAATGAAAGTAGCATTGTGTACATCGGCACTTCCACCTCACGCTTGGCCCGGGCAGCTGGTGGAAGTAATACAAAGAAAAGTGGTAAACTTTAAGAACGAGGAGGAAGAAAACTTGCTGACTGTGGCGGATATAAAACCACTACCGTTCTGTTGTTGTACATGAAGAAATTCGAAAAGGATCTGAAAGTTTCATAATCTGTTGTTTTGACATTATGTATGCGAATGTTTGAGAATTTGTGACCCGTCGTGTCAATTCGGTGATTAAGTTTGACTTTCTCCACATTTATAGAATTTTTTTTTTTTTTAACTTTTTCTTGGACATTGTGTTCATAATCCCCCTTCATCACCCCCCACCCAAAAAAAATTGTACACACATATAACGTGCATCTTTTTTGTTTCAGAACAAGCAGGACCAACATAAATCCAAATTCAGTTGTCTGGAAAACTTACTCTGTGTTCAATTTACACGTATTTGAAAGTCAATGAGATGCCCGGCATTTTGCTTCACAGGTTCCTTATCACAGATGTGCAGACAGTGGAGTTGAAACAAACATCAACAGCCAATAAAAGTCCTCTTTTTACCATTATTTTGGCCACAGACGATTTAATTACTCTTTTGAAGAAGTGTTTGAGGGTGTGTTTGATTGTGTGAAACTGAGAAAATAGAAATCAGCAGAAAATTCTTTTATTACAAATTTATTATAAGTGACGTCAGAGGCCTTAATCCTTCCTTCCACACCCACCCTGCCTTCCACCTCACACCACTCTCCCTCTCCATATACACACACATCCGCCCTGTCCTTTTATTTGGTTACAAGCAACGTACCCCTTTTGCCATCAGAGAAAAAGAAGAATTAAAATGATAATAAAAAAAACAACAACAATTACCCATATGACGTACTCAGCGTTGCCTGGGATAAACCTTTCTTTCCCTCTTTCTCTCCCTCTCTCTCTTTTTCTTTCCACCCGCCCCCCCCCTCCCCACCTTTCCTGCCCATCTCTCTCTCACTCTCATCTCCCTATCCACCCACTCCCTCCAATCTCTCTCTCTCTCTCTCTCTCCTTATTTCCCCTCAGCTCCTCAACTCTGTACGGCCTCCTTTTCCCAAGAGCAGTCCAGTAGACAATCCTCTTTTAGTTTTATACATTTCCATTTTTCAAGTGGCAGCTCGATCGCGATCCTCTTTCCCCTGCCATCAAGAATAATAATGATCTTAATAATAATGATAATAATAATAATGATGAAGATAGTATGATAGTATGGGTGAAAGACAAGAGGAGAGAAGAGTGCAGATCGGGAGTATGATTGAAACGCAAGAGTAGAACAAAATTCGTTTATGCATATTCGCACATCCAGATCACAAATAGTCGCTTTTTTTACTTATAATTTTTTTATAATCCATCTTTTTTTTCTTTTTTCTTTTTTTTTGTGTGATCTTTTCGCTGTGTGCATGAGCCATAGAACTGTTCCGGAGGACGAAAACCTGCATGTTTATAAATGAGTGTGTGTGTTTAGGGCTTCTCAAATAATTATAAGCTTTTTTTTTTCTTTTGCCAAGCACTGCCTTACACCTCGCCTTTCTGAGACTCACCGCCTACATATCTGCTGTTTGTTATGCCATATTATGAAAATGGCAGCCGCGCTTCACTTTGCGTGCGGCGAAACAAAGGGGGTGCGCGCAGTATAGTATAAAATAATGTAGGTCACTGATTATGACCTATTTCTAGTTTTAAATCCTCGGGTGACGGGACTTGCCTAGTACTCGCAATTCACTAAACCCTACTGCCCTCCATCCTGGTTCATTTCTTGATAAAAGTACACCCCCGCCTCCCATTGTCCCAGGGTATTGTCATTATTGCTTTGGTTCGTTGGTAAGAAGACTGCCATTTCAAAGTTTGCACGCATGACTGGCTAGAAAGCCCCGTGTAGGATGACGTTGACAGCGGTAGGCAACTCCTTTGTCATTCCCCCGTTTCCAGTACAGAATTTATATAAAATATAATATCTTGCTCCAGTCCCGGACCCCAGTGTCACAACGAACAAAGACCCCGAGAGTAGAATAACGTCAAAGTGAAAAATGGCGAAAAAATAAAAAATGTACATTGCAATAACGTGCGTTAGAAACAAACAGTGAAATAACATCACAATACATCATAAAACGGCAGAAACGAAAATAGCTGTCAGTGCTACCCACAGACTAATAAATTAACCAGACTGGATGATCCCATTATGTGACGTCACAAAACAGCCAAAGGTCATGAACCATCCGCCACATTAGGTTTACGTTTACTACCGACGCTTCAGCTTAGCTACAATTTTGAATGACACCATTTTGACGAACCTACTGGACGCTGAAGTTTGGTTCCGCACCAAGAAATTAATACAGGTACAACCAATCTTGACAAATAAAAAGAAATTTCTACTGCGGATAGAACTAGAATCGGAATTTCTCGAGCGGCGGCCATGTTGATTATACGGCCGCCGCTCGGGAAATTCCTTAAAAAACGACACAGCTCGAAGCTCGTGTTTCCAGTCTGGTTAATTTATTAGTCTGTGGTGCTACCCTACTATTATTCTGTGTGTTTGTGTGTTTGTTCTTTTTTTATAAAACAAACCAACATCCTCAACTTGAATAAGTATGATTGTTTGCGTTACAATTTTCATGGGCCTCACTACAGCATTGTTAAAATAAACAACCATTATTAGTAAGCATTATCTTAGTATCGTCACCGTGTTCTAAAACTGTAGTAACTGGTTTTGACTACTTTACAGGAGAAGGGGAAAAAAGGGTTTATTTTAGCACAACTGATCTAGTTACGAGGACTTAAGGACTTTTTTGAAAGTTTGCTGTCCGGTTAGTTTTCGGTTTGTGAGTCCAGGACCAAGATCATTCCACCTGGCATTTGAATGTAGTTGAAAGTGTATGAAAATCAATTTTTGGATTTTTGAGTTACTAACAGTCTTAAGGAACGCGCCTGTTAGGAAAAAGTGGATATTTTAATATTCATTGAGAGTACCGGTGCATACACAACATCAGGGTGGTTTGCAGGGTCACTTGACCTCAAAACATTTTCAAAATGGCTTAGGAGAAAGACACTTTTCAGAATTTTTACTGTAGATCAGAATCCGGTTAACAATGGCAAATTCTATACTTGTTGTTCAGAGGCGTAACTAGGGTTGATGCCGCCCAGAGAAAAGAAAAAATAAATATTTCTTTGGCTAAGTATCGAAAACACTCACCAATAGGATTTTTGTTACCAACTTGTGTGGGCAATTTCTGGAAACGTTATTGTGACCATGTCGTCAAACAAAAGGTTATGTAGCCAGCTAAACCTAATCCTAACCCGACTCCAGCCTTAAGCCTAACAATTTCCCCCAAAATTCACTAAGTAAATACATTATATAAAAACCAATACCTCCATATGCCTCCATCAGTAACACAGATTTAAGAAAGAACGGAGAAGATCAAGAATCTTATTACAATGGAGCTAGGGGGTGAACGTGGAACCACTTAAAACTTCGCGACTACGCGATCAAAAACTATGAAATTTTGTGTACAGTCTTAATTTTTGACGATGATTTACGTGGACACGTTCACTTCCGACAAAAACCACTCTTTTTAGTATTATTTGCTGACAATTGTTTTTTAGGTCGCAAAAATATAGACGCATTTTCGTCGAGTAGAATCAAAAAACATGTTTGGAAATTTGGTCCCTGACCTCTGTTTACTCACCTGTTGGTCGAAAATCAACTTTGCCACATCTGTGTATTCCTACGTGAAATTGAGGTGTAACAGTAAGTTCTATTAGTCATTGCATGGAATCTAAATGCCGTTTTAATGTGGCCTAGATCTGGACAGTTGGGCTTGGTACATAGACAATTTGCAAGATTTATCAGGCGCATTTCGGCTACTTATAATAGTAATAAAAATTATGGCTCCTGGAAAAGTGCATTATTCATAAGTGTGTGTGGCACTTTTTAGCATAGACACACCCACTCCTCCCCTTTTTCCTTCCAAACTTAGTGCACGAAGCAGACACTCGACAGTCATGTCCCCCACGCTAGTGGCGCCACTGATGTCCTGATTTTATTTCATAAACTGTTATTTCAGAGATTTTAGCTGGAGGGTACTATCTTAAAGCCCGGGTATTCAGAAATAGTTCCGGTACGGTATAACAAGTTCCATTTTGTTGAGGGATTTAAAATGACAAACAGATCCGGGTAATAGAAAAGAGAGGCCAGGTACTCAGAAAGCAAACTTTTAGAAGCAGGTCAAAGTACCCTACATCCTTTTATTTCGGCAGTGACAGGGTAGAGCAGCTTGGAGTACAAAAGCCGTAGGCTACGTATTCAAAGACACAATAATATACGAAACTCTCTTCTTCTGACCTCTTAAGAAAGCGTTTAAATGCGGTCATGGGCACCGCCCACTGTCCGCGCGTGTAGAGCCAGCGATTCGCACACTGGATTTGCATAAAAAAATAAGACACAACACAGATCAATTTCACTTCCAGAGGCAATATTTCACTTTCAAAATATTTGAAAATATGCAGAATTAAAGTAATAATGAACTTTTCCATAGGGCAAAGAACAAAAAAAGGGGGAGCTAAGGAAGGGGGGGGGGAAAGAGAGAGAGAGAGACAGACAGACAGACAAAGAGAGAGACAGACAGAAAGAGACAGACAGACAGAGAGAGAGACAGAGAGACAGACAGACAAAAGAGATACAGACAGGGACAGACAGACAGACGCAGAGACACAGACGGACACAGAGAGAGAGAGACAGACAGACAGAGAGAGAGACAGACAGACAGACAAAGAGAGAGAGACAGACAGAGACAGACAGACAGACAAAGAGACACAGACAGTCAGACAGAGAGAGACAGACAGACAGAGAGGAGAGACAGACAGAGATAGAGACACACAGACAGAGAGAGAGACACACACACAGGCAGAGAGAGAGAGAGAGAGACAGACAGAGAGACAGACAAAGAGACACACACACAGAGAGAGAGAGAGAGAGACAGACAGACAGACGGCAAATGCATAGATATAGTAATATACGTGCAGCTTCCCCGGTCTCTCCCGTGACCATTTATGTTTAGTTTACCCACAGCGCTTGAAATCTTACTGTTAGCGGTTGAACTGCTATGCGTCTCTGATGCGCTGGTTGATGTGTTTATCGACGGTGGTGTACTTTTTCGTGAATTTGGAGAAGAAAAAGAAGAGGAAGAAGAACGAGAAGAAGCAAAAACTAAGGTGAGTGTGTTATTGTTAAAGTAAAATTCTGAAACGTTTTCAAAACCCCTCATAGTTCCCGCTATCGTTTATTTTCTTATATTTTACATTTCCGCCGGGAGACATGGGCGCGCGAGTTACGTCATAAACGGAAAATCCAGCCTCGATTTCATCTTATTCTAAAAATATACTAGATCTTTCTTCGGTACGATGGTAAATTAATAAAACGATTGTGACATTGTTACATTTTAAAAAGGAACAAAAGATAGGCAGAGATTTCCTACAAGGAATGGAGTTATAATAACGACGCAAACGACTTCTAGAAAGATCTAGGATGATGGCTGATCAGCGAACAAAACGCAGCATAAAATTATTCTCTCTTCGGCTTTGTAAAAACTGCCATTATTTACACCCGCATGCATTCGCCACTGGGTGGCACCGCGAAACCTGTAAACGCAAATCCCCCGAGCTTCCAATCTTATTGTTTCTAGTACCTTTGACGTACCACAGAGAGGGGTTATGGACATACTAGATCCAAAGCATGCGTACGTTCGGCGGGGAAACGGAAAGGCAGAGGGGGGCGGGGGGGGGGGGTCCCTCAGCATTTGAATATCATACATAGAGGTATAAGGAGGGAACGGGTGTTCTGAAGATAGGTGGTAAGAAACTCTTGAGGGTGGACTGAGACAGGTGACGAGCTTGTGACGAACTTCAGAGGAAAAGAGAATACTTTCTGTAGATGTTTCGGTCTTTAACTTCCTGACAGCTACCAGAACCCCGGCCACACAGCGGCCATGACTCTCGGTCCTTCTCACACATCTGTTTGTGGTTGTATTTTTTTTTTTTCCTCGCCAAGATCAGAGTTCTTTTGATGCAAGTGTCTTATCGATTTTGCCAGTGCTTCCGCTGTTTATACGGTATAATTATAATTATACAGTTTTCGGTGTCCGGTAATAAATTCTTATGTTTTGGTTTTATTTACTTTTTTTTCAACAAATTCGTTGTTGTATCATAATAAAAATAGTATTCCTAACGAAACAGTCAACACCATGAGAAAGGCCGCTATGAAAAAGTGCAGGAAATTAAGGTCTTATCATGGACATTGGGTCTTTTAATGGCTGTGCGTTTGTACAACGCGGAGTGGAGTTGAGGTCATGCGTATGAAAACTGCTCATGAGGGATGAATGGTTAAGGGGTAAAAAAAAAAACGTCCAAATGGAGAATAAGTATTGTTGCGGTTGGTCCTTTAGGTGTTGAAACAGAGTGACAAGATCGAAAGCTGTAGCATGAAAATTTTGCCATCAAACGGAGTGACCAGGTCCAAGGCTCTAGCATGATAATATTTCTATTTCTTTTCTCTATTTCTCTTTTTTTTCTCTTTTTCTATAGCTTTTTTGCTAGTTTGTATTTTTGTTTTATTTTTTCTAATCTGTTTCTTCACCTTAAATCCCTTTACTCAGCTAAACATCTTATCTACTTTTTATTCTGTTCTTTGAATTATGTACTTATCTATTCAATTCAATTCTCTGTCACAACTGAGTCACGCACTGAATGAGTGCATTCCAAATTGTATTTCTATCTGAGCCCCCCCCCCCCCCCCCAAATAAGTATGGACACGTAAAAACGGTATGTGGCCTCCCCAAGACCATCTTCCATGGAACGGTTCAAGGAAAGTGGTGAAGAGGAATACAAAGAAAGAGATGGACGGACAACATCACTGGCTAGTCTGGAGGCAGCTTTGCTCAAACTCTGGCTCTTGCACAAAGATGGAGGCTTGCGGTGCGGTGTTCCGTCATGCAGTGTCGCTACGACCTTGGAGAGTTATGGCAGCATTGGCGCTAACGGTGATCATTTAACAGTGTCCATATAATTATGCAAATAACAGGACAGCATTTCATGCCAAGTACCATGATACTAAAGAATAGTAAAAACATGATCACCTCATTATTATGAGATTATGATGACACGTCCCCACCAGCAAATATTAATATCTAATCAAATGCACACTCCCCACGACATATAGGCCTAACAACATTTACTGAGTGGCACACTCCCCACGACATATAGGCCTAACAACATTTATTGACACTCAGTAGAGATGTTAAAGTGAGGCATGATCTGAAATCACCTGAAAAATATGTCACTCATCTGGTCAAATCAATAATTAAGTCGGAATTGGTCTGATGGAGTCATGTTTAACTTATTTAGCCATTTTGTTAATGAAAAACAGTCAAAACTAATGAGATGCTGAAAACACTAAAGATAATAAATTACTGAAGAACACATTTAAAAAAGCAACAACAAAACTACAATTGGAAAATACTTAAAATAATTTTAGATACTGAACAACACATAAAATAACAGGATAATGAAAAGCACTAGAAATAATGAGGTACTGAGGGACACACAAAATAATGGGATAATCAAAAACAAATGAAAAAAACTTCTGAAAAAAATAATGGGATACTGCAAAGCACATAAACTAATGATAATATACTGAAGGACACATAAAATAATGAGAAGCTAAAAAACACATAAAACAATAATAATTACCAAAGAAGAATCAAAATCGATCAAAATGTCAGTTTGCACCAATACCAAGAAATTATAATGATCACGTATTTAGATTTTTATTTTTTCAAAGCCATTTTTGAGTAGATTTGATTTCTCAAAACTTGTCCTAAAATGCCGTCTCAAAACAATTGCAGAATTTGTAAGGCCTAATTCAAGCAGGCAAAATGTATTTTCCATAGCATTGATTGTAAACACCTTGCCACACTCATTCACAAAGGGGTGACTGCCCCCAGGCAGTGATATTGCCAGCGACCGCATTGTTGGCACGTTGACAAGCGCACGGCGTTGGTTGTATTATCAATAGTTTCTCTACAACACCGTGATTGGTGAGTGTTAATATCTTTTGTCATAGGTTTAGTTCAGTACGTTTTTGAAACAGTCGATTTCTTTTGTAGTAATACTGTATTATTCCTGACGGAACTTTTTGAACATAAACAAGGGTTGTAATAGAAAATTGCAGTTTAACTGGAAAAGATATGAGCGTTGCTTCCCTTGGTCCAATGATTCTTCCTGAGCAGTTAGAAAAGCAGCAATTGAACAGATAGAGAGATCCGTAAACATGAGTTGGCAAACGGAATAAATAGATTATCATGCGCGGGCGCGAATGTGTGTATGTGTGTGTGTGTGTGCGCGCGCGATATGGGTGTGTGTATTTGTGCTAAGCAGGGCGGGTTAAGACCAGTAGAGGCCTTGAGCACTTGAATGATTTTGGTGCCCACATATTCATGAAAATTTTGCCATCAAACGGAGTGACCAGGTCCAAGGCTCTAGCACGATAATATTTCTATTTCTTTTCTCTATTTCTCTTTTTCTATTGAAGACCCTGGTTCAGCTGTACCATCTGCAGTTTTGCAACGTAGGGTCCATGGTAAATTCGGCAATGATAAATTTCTGTGCACCCCCCCCCCCCCCCCCCAAATCCACTTCCTTTGATGCCCTAAGTACGTGCTTATTTTGCAATATTGGTTAATCCAGACCTGGCGCTAAGGACTCGCCCGCCACAAGAAAATACCAAAACTCGGTCGCTTACTCGATTCTGAGTTCTGAGGATTTTATGCAAGTATGACATCTCCTTTTCATTCTGGATAAATAGTTTCTTTAGGAGATGTTTCAAAGTATGATTTTGATGCGTTTGAAATGGATCACTGAATTGTTCAAGGCTGAATAATAATATAGTGTTTTTCGAAAACGTTTCTCACAAAGTGCAATTTTTCGTTCACACAAACCTCGAACTGTTTGGTGCCCAAGTGCTGTGAAACATTGCATATTAATTTCTTTATGTTTTCTTTGTCGAAAAAGTAATCCGGGGGGGGGGGGGGGTCTTTTTTTTTCTTTTCAGATACCTCGGCTTTTTTTACGAACTTCAGTGTTACTAAGACGTCTGTGTCAGCGTAGGAATATTAATATCCGTATGATTCTGATTCAGTTTGTACAGTACAAATATTGAAAGAGCCCCAGAACCCTCTACTCCTGTCAACACTTACACAAAAGCCACAATGTACCAAAGACACACGTGTACAACCATACACCCAGACACTTGATTGACATCATTGTGTACATACAACATGTAAGTTATTTAGGGTTACTCTTTCTTAAGATCGTATGTATCGTGAATGCTATACAATTTTTTTTTTGGGTGGGGGGGGGGGGTATGAAGAAATTGAACCATGGTACCGAAGGGCATAGATATGCCTGGATATGGAGGAATGTTTTTTTTTTTGGGGGGGGGGGATTAATTAAAACGAGTTGGGGAGAGAAAAAAGAGAGAAAGAAAGAGGACAGACAGATGGACAGACAGCCAGACCCACATTTACATAGATAGATAGATAGATAGACAGACAGACAGACAGACAGACAGACAGATAGATAGATAGATAGATAGATAGAACGCTTATCAGAATATGATCTTAAAGGCCATTTAGACGTCGCGATAAATTTTGTCTCAAAGATATCTTTGCGACTGCGTCTCTTAGATATCCGGGCGTTCTTTTCGATGTTGTTTATACCCAGCGTTTTCTGGTTATTTAGACACAACGATACACGCGGGTTTTCCAGTCTCGTCGACCAGTGTGCAATGGTGGATAGACGATATTTTGGCGCACAAGGTCCATTTGGGCTAAACAGTGGTTGTTGAAAAGAAATAAACTCTCTCATATTAACATTATGAGAGACATTAGCATGTATCCAGATTTTAAAAACTTTATTCGCATGGATGAAGATATGTACTTTAAGCTTCTGCAGAAAGTTACACCTTTCATTGAAAAAGAATCTACTGTCATGAGGAGCCCCATAAGTCCTCATAAAAGTTACAAACTCTTTTAAAATGCAGAATTTTAGAATTCTGCTCGCCCCCCCCCCCCTCTATTTTGAGGTCTCTGGATTCAAATCTAAAGTCAAAGCTCCGACACAGATTCATCCCAGTCAATAAGTCAATCTAACATAGAGATGAATTTATGACTTAACTATGTAACTTAACTGTATGATTAGGCACATATACGTGACTTGCTGTCAAGTTGCTGTTGAATCTTAGCTTCATGTTCCCGTTCACTCTGTAATTAGCCCTTAGCGTCGCCTGTGTACACATCAATATTCACTGGCCTAGATTTTCAAAACTGGGACCCGACAGAAATACAACAAAATCGCACGTGTGTGCTTAGGCGAAAATTTTACATAACAGATGAAAGCCACCTTTCTGATTGTCTTTCTGCTGATGACCGGTTTGCTGGAAGTCACCCTTCCTCAATCAATTGAGAAAAGAGAATGTCTACCCGACTGCATTATGATATGTGGAGCAAAGTATCCCGATAATACTTATTCAGTGTGTAAGGCCAGGTGTGAACCCAAATGCTCGTGACAACAGGATACTGGTGAGTATAGCTTTGAGAAAGAGTCTTGCCAACCCAACTACTTGGTCATCTAAACAATAACGCTCTCTGTGAATCATTCCAGTCAGCATATCGTGCAAATTGTAGCACTGAAACTGCTTTATTGAGGATTGTTAATGATTTGTTTGGATTACTGGACAAGGGCTTGGTTTCGTGTTTAAACATTCTTGATCTATCAGCTGCCTTCGACACTATAGATCATGAAATTATTCTTTGCAGATTAGAAGCAACCTATGGGATCTCTGGTATAGCTCTGAAATGGTTCAGGTCCTATCTATGTGACCGAAAACAAATTGTTGTAACAGATAACATAAAATCAAAAGAATACATACTGCCATATGGTGTTCCACAAGGCTCAGTTTTAGGTCCCACTCTCTTTATTATGTACATTGGGCCCCTGTCTAATATTTTTAAAGATCATGGTTTTTATTACCATCAGTATGCTGATGATGTCCAACTATATCACCCTGGTACGACTTTAGGTCATGTTGACAATGTTATAAAAGATAGTGAAAAGTGTATTATGGACACACAAGAATGGATGAACCAAAACAAACTAAAGGTAAATGAAGACAAAACAGAAGTTATGATTATTGGAAAGAAAAGACAAATTACTGCAATTAAAAATGTAAAATTAAATCTTGGTGAAAGCACTGTAGCAAACGTGAATAAAGTTAAAAACTTAGGCACAATTTTAGAATCAGATCTCAGCATGGAAAATCAAATAAGTTCATTATGTCGATCATTAATGTTTCATGTCAGGTCAGAAAAATCTGCTACTGGTAACATGTAATCCAGTACAACCTGTTTCATGAACTGGTACGCTAGCATGGTATCAGTGGGCGTGCACCTGTCGGTTCAAACGGCCAGGGCGGAGGAGGTTTCATCTAACCCAACGGCCACATGCTAGGGCACAATGTGACCCTCAGTACTTGAGTCCTTCATATTGGCCCCCGGTAGCGGTGTGGTCATAGGCTTGTTTGCCTAAATCACAGACGAAGAATTGAGCAAACTTCCCGGACGCAGCTTCGAAGCTGGCGGCAGCAGGCCAGTGGTTGATTGATAGGGCAGATGGCAATATACCGTCACTCTGGCCTGGATATCGTGACACAGAGCATCCACCAGTATTGGTGTTCTTTGGTTTGGGTCTTTCACCCTAGTCAGTTGGGACTGCGAGGCTGTGGAGTAGCCTACAGGCAGCCGGTCAGGCAATATGACTGTCCCTCTGGCATCCTCCTGCACCTGGATACATTTCCATTCGTCTTGACCCTGTCTTGCCACTTGGATAAGTTGTGTCCAGGCGAGAGAGTGAGTCTGATGTTTGCGCAGCTCTTTCTCACTAAAAACAAATTCTTTGCGCCAGTCTTAACACTCACCTCGTCTTCTTTCATCTTTGTCTCGTCTTCTTTCCTCTCAAAATTCCAACGGCGATGGGCGAGTGCGGTGGCAGCAGGTTTGGATAGACTGGAAGCTGTTAGCACAGACCTACACGTTGGTGGCTGTGGGCTATGGTCGCTTCATCGTCGATTGAAGTGGAGGCGTGGGGAGGCAGCACCCACAGTAGCTGAGCAGCCTTATTTAAGGATAGCACTGCTCACCTCAACTGAGGAAGGGGCTAGAAAAGGTGCCCTAAAGAAAGCCCACTTCACATCACCCTGACTGGTATACCGCGACCAGTGGGGATCCCTTTTTGCGGTCGAAACAAAAAGAAATTCAGCTTACTCAGGCTAGGAAACTGGAATATACGCACACTACAGGACAACTCAAACAACCCGGAAAGACGCACTGCACTTATTGCCATTGAGCTCAGCAGGTACAACCTGGACATAGTGGCACTCAGTGAGACCAGACTCCCTGATAGTGGCCAACTCAAAGAGCTCAGTGGTGGATACACCTTCTTCTGGAAAGGCAAGGGTGCAGTCGAACCGAGACAGCATGGTGTTGGGTTTGCAATTAAAAATGACCTTGTCAGAAACTTGCAGTCCATGCCAATTGAAATAAATGACAGGCTAATGACACTCAGGATCCCAGTTGGGAAAAGCCAGTCAGCCACCCTCATTAGCGCATATGCGCCCACCATGACAAACCCAGATAAAGCCAAAGACAAGTTCTATTCTGATCTAGAATCTGTCATATGCTCTGTCCCGGCAGCTGATAAGCTGATTCTCTTGGGGGACTTCAATGCTAGGGTTGGCTCAGAAATCTCAGCGTGGCCAAATGTTTTGGGCCCTCATGGAGTTGGTTCATGCAATAACAATGGGTTGCGCTTACTTACTTTGGGCGCTGAATTTGGCCTGTTCATTACCAACACAAATTTTAGTCTCCACGTGAGAAACAGAACGTCATGGATGCATCCCCGCTCAAAGCATTGGCATCTCATAGACTATGTCATTGTGAGGAAGACTGACAGAAAGGATGTCCTTGTAACAAAGGCGATGTGTGGTGCCGAGTGTGGAACTGACCACAGACTCATTGTTTGCAAGCTCAGACTAACATTGAGGCGCAATAGACGCCCTCAAGGGAAAACGCCACCTAAACGCCTAAATGTTTCAAAACTCTGCTCAGCTGAGAAACAGAGCGAGCTCTCATCAGAACTCTCCTCAAAATTGGATTGCGTGACTTTTGACCCTGAGAACATTGAACAGAGCTGGACTGACCTAAATACGACTGTACACTCTTGCGCCAGCAGCACAGTTGGTTTTCCTGTCCGCAAGCACCAGGACTGGTTCAATGATAATGATAATGAAATCAAAGTGCTCATCAAAGAAAAAAATAGTCTCATCCAAGCTCACTGCAGTGACCCCTCTTCCACAGCAAAAGCTGATGCACTGCGTGCATGTAAGGGTGTACTCCAGAAGAAGCTGAGGAAAATGAAAAATGACTGGCTTGAAGAGCGAGTAAGAGAAACTCAGAAATATGCCGACACAAACAACACTAGAAAGTTCTTTGAGAGCCTCCGAGCTGTGTTTGGACCATCCCGCTCTGGCACTACGCCACTTCTTGCGTCAGATGGTTCAACACGCATTGTTGAATTGAATGCCATAATTCAGCGTTGGGCAGAACATTTCGGAGGTGTGCTAAATCGGCCATCAAATATAAATACTGAGTCCATTGACCGCCTCCCTCAGACACCTATTAATGCAGCTCTTGCCAAGCCATTCACAGCAAATGAGACCCGAACTGCCACAAATCAGATGTCCTTTAACAAATCACCAGGCATGGATTCAATTCCTGCTGAGGTGTATGCCTTCGGCGGAGAAAAGCTTATTGAAAGGTTGACCGAGTTGTTCAATCATATGTTGAAAGCAGGGAAGCTGCCACAGGACTTCAAAGATGCTTCAATCATCCATCTGTACAAAAACAAAGGGGACAGCCAAGTCTGTGACAACCATCGGGGAATCTCTCTACTTTCAATTGCTGGCAAAATATTGGCAAGAATGCTTCTGAATCGCCTTCTTGATCACCTCTCGTCAAATGACTTGCTTCCCGAGAGCCAATGTGGCTTTCGTAAAGAGAGGGGAACGGCGGATATGATTTTTGCTGCCAGACAGATTCAGGAAAAATGCATGGAACAAAATAAAGCGCTGTATATCACATTTGTTGACCTCACAAAAGCATTTGACACAGTGTGTCGTGAAGGCCTCTGGAAAATCTTGGCGAAGTTTGGGTGTCCACCCGAATTCATCACAATAGTGCGCCAGTTTCATGATGGCATGCAAGCTGCAGTCAAAAGCAACGGCAGTGTTTCAGAGCCCTTTGCTGTCACAAATGGGGTAAAACAGGGTTGTGTCTTAGCCCCAACTCTGTTCAGCATCATGTTTTCTGCAATGCTACAAGAAGCCTTTAGCTCTCCTCCTCAAGGGGTAAGCATCAAGTACCGAACTGATGGCAGTCTATTCAACCTCAGGAGACTTCAGGCAAAAACCAAAACCAAAAGTACTCAAGTCTGTGACCTACTATTTGCTGATGATTGTGCACTTCTGGCACACGATGAGGATAGCATGCAAAACTGTGTTGATAAGTTCTCTAGTGCCTGTGACAACTTTGGCCTCACAATAAGCACAAAGAAGACGGAAGTGCTCCATCAGCCTACTCCAGACGACAAGTATCCTGTGACCCCAAATATCAAAGTCCATGACAGTCTTCTGAAGGTGTCGGAGAACTTCACCTATCTTGGCAGTACACTATCTTCCACGGCTCGTGTTGATACTGAAATTCTCTCAAGAATCAGCAAAGCCAGCTCTGCATTTGGCAGGCTTCGAAAGAGAGTGTGGGATGTTGCCGGCATTCGCACAGACACTAAGCTGAAAGTGTACAATGCTGTGGTCCTTCCCACCCTACTCTATGGGGCTGAAACCTGGACAGTGTACCAATCGCATGCCAGAAAGCTAAATCACTTTCATATGGTCTGCCTTAGAAAGATCCTAAGGATCAAATGGCAGGATAAAATTCCAGACACTGAGGTCCTCAATCGTGCCAAGGAATTGAGCATCTTCTGCCACCTGAAAAAAATTCAGCTACGTTGGGCAGGACATGTTGTCAGAATGCCCGACTCCAGACTCCCTAAGCAAATCTTCTTCTCTGAGCTCTCCAATGGAACGAGGAATGTTGGGGCCCCAAAGAGACGTTACAAAGACACTCTCAAGCAATCACTGAAGGCCTTTGCCATTGATGTGAGTGAGTGGGAAAAGCTCTCGCTTGATCGTGCAAATTGGAGGGCGGCCCTTACCAGAGGCAGCAAAGCATGGGAGGCTGTCAGAGTCCAGCAGGCTATCAAAAAAAGAGAACGGCGCAAGAAAAGGCCCAGTGGTACTGAACCAACGGAGCACTCTTGTCATTTATGCGGAAGGGTCTGCAGGGCAAAAATAGGACTTATCAGTCACATGAGAAGCCATAAGTCATGAAAGAACAGTCTTTCTATTCTGTCCTCTGTGTCCTTTAGTTCTCTTTATTGTCCATGTGTTGAAATTCTCAACAATTTCTGTTCTTTATTCCTCTGGTGTTGTTAAGGTCATCATCATACCTGATGGACGAACTATTATTATATTATTATATAATGTTTCAATTAAAAAACATCAGCTCTATTCGTCCATTCATATCCCAAGAGGCAACTCGAATACTTATCACTTCACTTATGTTTTCAAAGCTTGATTATTGTAACTCTCTGCTCTTTGGAATTCCGAGCAACAAAATAAAACGCCTTCAGATAATTCAGAATAATGCAGCTAGACTGATTTTTAGAAAATCAAAAAGAGAATCTGCCTCAAGCCTTATTGACCAACTTCACTGGCTTACTGTTGAAAACAGAATAAAATTTAAAGCTGCAGTTTTGGTTTACAAATGTCTTGAAGGTTCAGCTCCCTCTTATCTTTCGGAACTTTTGAAAAAACATGAGTCTGATTGATTTTTAAGATCTACTACAGAAAACAAACTGGTTGTTCCCAGGTGTAAAACATCAAATTATGGAGATAGAGCTTTTAATTGTTTTGGTCTCTGTGTGTGGAATTCTTTACCACAAGAGGTTCGAAATTCTGCCTCTCTAAACATATTTAAAAACAGGTTGAAAACATTTCTTTTTAAAAACTGAATTTTATAGCTTGCTATGGATGTATAAAACTAGTTTGTCTGTGTGTGTGTAAGGCAGAATTTCGAACCTCTATATATTAGTTATGCATGTAGAAAAAATACAGGAAAACTGTCTCCATAATTCTCTCTCTCTCTCTCTTTTAAATATAATCACCAAAGAGCATTCGTATGCTCCGCCTTTTGATCTTTGCATTGTAAAGTTTTTAGTGCTTCGATTTGAACGTTCTTGAAAGCCAGTCAAATAAAAACCATGAACGCCGAAAGAGGACACATGCCAGGTCCAAGTAAACTGGAAGATGTGTTCCTTTTAGAAATAACACTGTTTTAGATAATTATCAATGGTCGTGTTTTGATCTGAGAATCACTTGTAACCTATACAGAAATGCTGAATCCTATATTATTTGAGATTTAGTCAGTAACGATTGCCAAACATGGGCAAGGCTTGAAATATAGGCTTAGAGTACTGATTGTTGTCATGGCTAGCTTATTGGCAGGTGAATATGAATGGATTCTTGGGCGAGTTGTGAGTATGACTGTGTGTGTGTGAGTGCTCAAGTTTGTGTGTATAATATGTGTTTCTGAATCGCCTTCTTGATCACCTCTCGTCAAATGACTTGCTTCCCGAGAGCCAATGTGGCTTTCGTAAAGAGAGGGGAACGGCGGATATGATCTTTGCTGCCAGACAGATTCAGGAAAAATGCATGGAACAAAATAAAGCGCTGTACATCACATTTAATGACCTCACAAAAGCATTTGATACAGTGTGTCGTGAAGGCCTCTGGAAAATCTTGGCGAAGTTTGGGTGTCCACCCGAATTCATCACAATAGTGCGCCAGTTTCATGATGGCGTGCAAGCTGCAGTCAAAAGTAACGGCAGTGTTTCAGAGCCCTTTGCTGTCACAAATGGGGTAAAACAGGGTTGTGTCTTAGCCCCAACTCTGTTCAGCATCATGTTTTCTGCAATGCTACAAGAAGCCTTTAGCTCTCCTCCTCAAGGGGTAAGCATCAAGTACCGAACTGATGGCAGTCTATTCAACCTCAGGAGACTTCAGGCAAAAACCAAAACCAAAAGTACTCAAGTCTGTGACCTACTATTTGCTGATGATTGTGCACTTCTGGCACACGATGAGGATAGCATGCAAAACTGTGTTGATAAGTTCTCTAGTGCCTGTGACAACTTTGGCCTCACAATAAGCACAAAGAAGACGGAAGTGCTCCATCAGCCTACTCCAGACGACAAGTATCCTGTGACCCCAAATATCAAAGTCCATGGCAGTCTTCTGAAGGTGTCGGAGAACTTCACCTATCTTGGCAGTACACTGTCTTCCACGGCTCGTGTTGATACTGAAATTCCCTCAAGAATCAGCAAAGCCAGCTCTGCATTTGGCAGGCTTCGAAAGAGAGTGTGGGATGTCGCCGGCGTTCGCACAGACACTAAGCTGAAAGTGTACAATGCTGTGGTCCTTCCCACCCTACTCTATGGGGCTGAAACCTGGACAGTGTACCAATCGCATGCCAGAAAACTAAATCACTTTCATATGGCCTGCCTTAGAAAGATCCTAAGGATCAAATGGCAGGATAAAATTCCAGACACTGAGGTCCTCAATCGTGCCTAGGAATTGAGCATCTTCTGCCACCTGAAAAAAATTCAGCTACGTTGGGCAGGACATGTTGTCAGAATGCCCGACTCCAAACTCCCTAAGCAAATCTTTTCTCTGAGCTCTCCAATGGAACGAGGAATGTTGGGGCCCCAAAGAGATGTTACAAAGACACTCTCAAGCAATCACTGAAGGCCTTTGCCATTGATGTGAGTGAGTGGGAAAAGCTCTCGCTTGATCGTGCAAATTGGAGGGCGGCCCTTACCAGAGGCAGCAAAGCATGGGAAGCTGACAGAGTCCAGCAGGCTATCAAAAAAAGAGAACGGCGCAAGAAAAGGCCCAGTGGTACTGAACCAACGGAGCACTCTTGTCACTTATGCGGAAGGGTCTTCAGGGCAAAAATAGGACTTATCAGTCACATGAGAAGCCATAAGTCATGAAAGAACAGTCTTTCCATTCTGTCCTCTGTGTCTTTACTTCTCTTTATTGTCCATGTGTTGAAATTCTCAACAATTTCTGTTCTTTATTCCTCTGGTGTTGTTAAGGTCATCATCATACCTGCTGGACGAACTATTATTATTATAGTTTTAGGACCACATGACTTTACAGCTTAAACTTCCAAATGTCTGACCGCAGGGCACGAGTTGATAATTAGTAAATGTACTAGGTGTGTGGTCAGCAAAGCTTGCTGCTATGTTTAGGGTGAAGGTCAAGGGTTGGAAATTTAAGGATAAGGTGAATGTTAACAGTGAAATTTACATAAATTCCAGACATTTGACCTGGTCTCAAATTTGACTGTGTTCCCCACACTACGTTGATCTCCAACTAGTTGGCTAGTGCGTGATGTTTCATTGAAACTCAGTGTAATGCTATTGTCACCATCCAATTAATTCTCTGATCAAAATTGACTAATGTGCGCAGGTCCTTTTTTTCCCTCTGTCTTTCGATTTCACACATTTCTTCTCATCCAATCTGATTCAACAGATTTCAGTGCTCGGAGACTGGACCAAATGTGATCTTCCAAAACACCACACGAAAGAGAAATCCAAATTATGTTCACAAGAAAACGTTTTTTATAATCTCTGGATTCTAAAAGTTGTTAGAAGTTGCGCTGTCTACAGAATGTTCTTTTTTTTTTTCTTTAATGTTGAAAACATTGCAATTTGCATAGGTGAATGTCTCCTCAACTGGGTCAATAAAAATTGTTCCAGTGAGTCTTTGGTTATTGGGTGTATGTACTTAGAAATATTTGCATGAATGTTAAATGTATCTGCTGAGTGTAGAGCCCGTCAACTCTGCAAATCCAGCAGCAACTACAAAAAGAAAAAGAATCTCACAGCCATTCATGCATTCCCGCAGGATTTCTCCATGAAATATTTCTGAGGCTCTCAAGCTTTCCAGTTGTACAAGTAAGGAAATGAGTCGAGATAATGGATCCCGCATGACAGCCCAGTTCAAAATGAACAATAACAAAATCAGATTTCTCTTCGACACTAATGCAGACCTGAACATCATATGCAAGAAGTATGTGAAACCAGGACAAATATGTAAATCAAACCAATATCTTGTCATGTGGAACAACACAAAGATGAAGCCACTTGGGAAAGCGCTGTTGGCTGTTGAAAACAAAAACAAAAAAAACAAATACACAGTTCACAGTTGTAGAGAACAATGTCACATGTCTGCTAGGTTTGACAGCAAATGAAGAATTCAAAATCCTTTCAGTACACAGAGACACATTTATAAACCGTGTAACATCCGGAAACACAAGCCGCGATTCTTCTGCAGCAAAACCAATGGATTCAGATAGACCTACAATTCAGATGCTTGGAAACCTGGGACAGGCCAGCCTCAGTATAGATCCAACAGTAAAACTAGTTGTGTTGCTTTGCAGAAATGTTCCATTCGCATTATAAGACAGGGTGAAAGCAGAACTAAACCAGCTTGTAGAAAGAAACACCCTCATACCTGTAGAAGAGCCCAGTGCATGGGTGAACCAGATGGTCGATGTCTAGAAGCCAAACAAAAAACTTCGTATGTGAATAGATTCGCAGCCACTCAACAAGGCCCTCCAACGAGAGCATTACAAGCTTCCACTCTAGAAGACAACCTGCCACTCTTCGAAAATGCCAAAACTGTTCTATGCTGGATGTAAAGGAGGCCTTTTGGCATATTTGCCTTGACTCTGAATCCAGTATGCTCACCACCATGGCCACCCTATTTGGTAGATATAGGTGGACTCGACTCCCTTTTGGTCTAAATGTCTCTACAGAAATCTTTCAGAAGAAACTGATACAGGCCCTGGAAGGTGTACCCGAATGCATCAACGTTGCTAATGACTTGGTGATAGTAGGACGAGGAAAGTCAGAAAAGGAAGCAGAAGTGGATCACGATGAAAACCTAAGAAAGTTGAGACTAAGATGCCAGGAGAAACAGATCGTCCTGAACGACGAAAAGTCGACCATAAAAGCTACTGAAATAACGTTCATGGGGCACCGATTTGGTACAGAGGGGATCAAAGATGATCCACAAAAAACCGAAGCCATCACAAATTTGGAACTCCCTTCAGGTGTCCATGGGGTAAGAAAGTTCTGTGGCGCGGTGCAATATCTGTCGTGATTTCTTCCTAACCTGGCGGACAAACTGGCACCAATACGCAGACTGTCTAAAAAGGACGTTGCGTTCAACTGGGATGAAGAGTGTGAGAGGCCATTTAATGAAATTAAATAAATGATTTCCAATACGCCAGTTCTCAGATATTACAACCCAAAACAAGACTTGCAAGTCCAAGTTGACGGCGGCAAATCAGGCGTGGGCTGTGTGCTCATGCAGATGGGACAGCCTATCGAATTTGCATATCGAGCGCTTTCGCCATCAGAACAGAAATGGGCACAGACAGAAAAGGATATGCTGGCGATTGTTTTTGGACTGGAGCGCTTATCCTTATCACTCAAAACTCACTCTCTGTCTCTCACACTGTTGCAATTCAACACTTGTGTCATTAGATCTAGACCTAACTGTGGCTCAAAACGCAATTTCTGTCTCACATACTGTTGCAATTCAACACTTGTGTCATTAGATCTAGACCTAACTGTGGCTCAAAACGCACTTTCTGTCTCACATACTGTTGCAATTCAACACTTGTGTCATTAGATCTAGACCTAACTGTGGCTCAAAACGCACTTTCTGTCTCACATACTGTTGCAATTCAACACTTGTGTCATCAGATCTAGACCTAACTGTGGCTCCATACCTTATCACCCAAAACACACTTTCTCACATAATGTAGAAGTGTGAGGATGTGAGTGTAGAAGTGAGAGGATGTGAGTGTAGAAGCGTGAGGATGTGAGTGTAGAAGTGTGAGGATGTGAATGTAGTTGGATGCGAGTGTAGAAGTGTGTGGATGTGAGTGTAGAAGTGTGAGGATGTGAGTGTAGAACCGTGAGGATGTGAGAGTAGAAGCGTGAGGATATGAGTGTAGAAGTGTGTGGATGTGAATGTAGAAGTGTGTGGATGTGGATGTAGAAGTGTCAGGATGTGAGTGTAGAAGTGTTTGGATGTGATTGTAGAAGTGTTTGCATGTGAGTGTACAAGTGTTTGGATGTGAGTGTAGAAGTGTGAGGATGTGAGTGTAGTTGGATGTGAGTGTAGAAGTGTGTGGATGTGAGTGTAGAAGTGTTTGGATGTGAGTGTAGTTGTATGTGAGTGTAGAAGTGTGTGGATGTGAGTGTAGAAGTGTGAGGATGTGACTGTAGTTATATGTGAGTGTAGACGTGTGTGGATGTGAGTGTAGAAGTGTGAAGATGTGAGTGTAGAAGCGTGAGGATGTGAGTGTAAATGCGTGAGGATATGAGTGTAGAACTGTGTGGATGTGAATGTAGAAGTGTGTGGATGTGAATTTAGAAGTGTGTGGATGTGAATGTAGAAGTGTCAGGATGTGAGTGTAGAAGTGTGTGGATGTATGTGTAGAAGTGTCAGGATGTGAGTGTAGAAGTGTGAGGATGTGAGTGTAGAAGTGTGAGGATGTGAGTGTAGTTGGATGTGAATGTAGAAGTATGTGGATGTGAGTGTAGAAGTGTGAGGGTGTGACTGTAGAAGCGTGAGGATGTGAGTGTAGATGCGTGAGGATATGAGTGTAGAAGTGTATGGATGTGAATGTAGAAGTGTGTGGATGTGAATGTAGAAGTGTGTGGATGTGAATGTAGAAGTGTCAGGATGTGAGTGTAGAAGTGTGTGGATGTGAATGTAGAAGTGTCAACATGTGAGTGTAGAAGTGTGAGGATGTGAGTGTAGAAGTGTGAGGATGTGACTGTAGTTATATGTGAGTGTAGAAGTGTGTGGATGTTAGTGTAGAAGTGTGAGGATGTGAGTGTAGAAGCGTGAGGATGTGAGTGTAGAAGCGTGAGGATATGAGTGTAGAAGTGTGTGGATGTCAATGTAGAAGTGTGTGGATGTGAATGTAGAAGTGTGTGGATGTGAATGTAAAAGTGTCAGGATGTGAGTGTAGAAGTGTGTGGATGTGAGTGTAGAAGTGTGTGGATGTGAATGTAGAAGTGTGTGCGTGTGAGTGTAGAAGTGTGTGGGTGCGAGTGTAGAAGTGTGTGGATGTGAGTATAGAAGCGTGTGGATGTGAGTGTAGAAGCGTGTGGATGTGAGTTTAGAAGCGTGAGGATGTGAGTGTAGAAGCGTGTGGATGTGAGTGTAGAAGCGTGTGAATGTGAGTGTAGAAGTGTGCGGATGTGAGTGTAGAAGTGTGTGGATGTGATTGTAGAAGTGTCAGGATGTGAGTGTAGAAGTGTGTGGATGTGAGTGTAGAAGTGTGTGGATGTGAGTGCAGAAGCGTCAGGATGTGAGTATAGAAGCGTCAGGATGTGAGTATAGAAGTGTGTGGATGTGAGTGTAGAAGTGTGTGGATGTGAGTGTAGAAGTGTGTGGATGTGAGTGTAGAAGCGTGAGGATGTGAGTGTAAAAGTGTGTGGATGTGAATGTAGAAGCGTGAGGATGTGATTGTGAGTGTAGAAGTATGTGGATGTGTTTTTGTGCAGTTGTATAAACGTTGTTGATTAGTTTAAACGTGGATGTGTAGATGTATGTGAGGAGATACGAGTGTCGAAGTATGTGGATGTAACTGACCATGTTTGTATGGATATATTTCTGGATCTGCATGTGTGTGTGTGTATGTATGTGTGTGAATGTGCGTGTGAATTTGTGTACATGAGTCTGGATGTGTACGGATGTGTGCTTGTACCCATATGTCTGGATATGTGTGGTAGGTGTGGGTGTGTGTGTCTGTGTGCGTGGCTTTGTGTAGATGTGTTTATAGGTGTGCGCGCGTGTTTGTGTGTATGTATGTAGGTGTGTGGACGTGTGAATATATGTGTACATGTGGATATTTGTGGGTGGTGTGTGTGGGTTTATTGGTGTGTGTATATGAATAGATGTGTATGTGTGTGACGTATGTGTGAATATGTGTATGCGTTTAGATATGCGTGTATGTAAAGATGTGCATGTGGATGTATGTGGATTTGTATATGTGTTTATTTGTGCGTGTACGTGACTGGATGAGTGTGTGTGTGTGTGTGATGTTTGTATGTGTGTGTACATGTATGGATGTATGTGGGTATGTGTTTGTATGTGTGAATGCTGGTGTGTACGTGGATATACTTACACTGCTCGACACATTCCGCTAACAGTGATTGATGCGGGAGATGGTGCAAATTTAAGATCACATGAGACATGTCTCAACTATGACCCGCCCCACTCCGGTATCCACTCAGTGCCTGGGAGTTGCTATATCAAGGCCGAAGGAGACATGTCATCTCCTACGGACCGCCAGGACTGAGCAAGTTTCCCGGGCCCCTCCACTGAGCCCGCCGCAGCTGTTTCATTTATTAGACTTGCGCGGACGTCCAAGGAAACTAGGAGTTTGATATCGCTGCGGATAATTTAAAGGAAAAAGCACCCCCACCCCAGCCATTTTCACAGGATTCAATTACTATTACTGCTAATAGTCCCTTGACGGGGCGGGAATGGTCGTGGGGCGCTGTGTTGACGAACACGTCAACTCTCATCGTATGGGCCGGTCCTGTGTCAATGTCAGGGTTGCAGCTTAGCTTTTTTTTGGATCCATTCAGTGATGTTGTCTGCCCATTCGTTCTTCCCCTGTCTGCCTCTTCTTTTGCTGCCCTGAACTGTGTGCCTTGACAGATGATGTTTAAGAGACCATCGGTTCTTGTGACATGACAGAACCAATTAATTTTCTCCTCTTGACTAGTGTGAAGAGTACATGCTGTATCTCTTTCTTATAATGACGCACGGCGATGAAATATACATTGGAAGAAAGGCAAGCAATCAAATCGTTCAGGGAATTACTGTGACCACATAGGCTACTAAGGAAAATAGGACTCCAATATTTGTTAACTGTACAAGCGTACCGGTACGGCCAGAGTGATTTTTTTTATTACGAGCTTTAGCAAATTCAGCAGCTTCGCAGCAACACACACCATCAAGACACAGATCATCGGCTAAGGGATTTCTCGTCCTATCGAACATTGCCATGGGTCCTGCAATCTCTGGACCGTGCCTGATATGACTCTGAACGTCACTGAAAATCCCTGGGATGTGTTGGAGCTGTCCTGTGTTTGGAGGTGTGTTGCTGCCCCGCTCCTGAATTTGCTAAAGCTCGTACGGAAAAAAATCACGCGTACGGCCATGAGATTGGTGAATTTTATATTCATGATATTTATTGTCTTGATATTTAAACTTTAAATGATATTTGGCTTGGACTGTCTGACTGGTTCACAAGATACAAAGCTGAACATTTCTATTTCTATAGTTTATTATTGAACAGCGATTTTCCAAAACTGGGTAAGTCAAATCTTGTCCCTTCCAGATCATCAGTCAAAGTTAGTGTAAGATGCGGTATAAGTGTTCGGTTAACACATGTTATGTTCTGTCTATGTCGAGGACGGGACATAGAAAGTGTTAATTGAACACTTACACCGCGTCTTACACTAATTTTGAATGACTATCTGAAAGGGGTCATAAGAGGTGCACAATTTGACTTACCTTGACTTGCACAGTTTTGGAAAATCGCTCTTCAATTATATTCCTACAACAAACTAAAAATTAATAGATAAATATAACTAGAGTTTTCAATTCATTGTCGTAATTGAAAACTATGTATGTTCCCCTAAAAACCACTCCCTCCAAACTTTAAGTTTGTCACAAGCTGGGGTCACCCCCCACCACCCCACCCCCTCCCCACCACTTCGGAATGCAAGTATTTTATGGATTACCCTCCCCACTTTTTGGAAATCAACACCCCCCCCCCCACCCCCACCCACCCCACCCCTTCCAATGACAATAAAACGGAATGAACGAAATTAATTTCTGCGCTCACTCTAAAAAGTTCATTAATTACCTCTCCACTGCATTTTAAAACTGATTTATGCACAATTTTCAGGTCACAATGCAGTTTAGAAAACATTAAAATCAATGACTGTTTAATTAGTGAACAGATCAGTGCACAAATTGTAGGCCAGACTGGAAATGAAGGCTTCCATTTCAAACTGTTCAAAAAACATGTTTGAAAGAATATTGTTACAAGTGCGTACGTGCCCAGGTTTTTTTTTTTGCTCTACGGGTGCATATCTTAAAGCCTTTACTGAACCCAGAGCTAGAGAGCTCCACCTGAAATAGTTTAAAACAACAGTCTTAATTAATTATGACTAATTATTCTTTTAGAGTTTCTTTTTGGTTTCCACCTGTTTTTTGGGTTGAAAGGGTATTGGGCAGGGTAGGGGATTCGATAAGATTAAGGGTTGAGGATACGGATGGGAGTTAGGGATAGGCAGCCTACGTATACGTTACGCGCCGATAGCGCACAACGCTTGGGGTGCATAGGTACTTGATAAAATAACAGTTCATTTATTGAAATGAATTCATGCTGTATTTTTCTCTTTCCTCATCTATTGACCCATCCGTTCTCTTTGACTGCTTGCCACCCTCCAGCCCACTCTCTCTCTCTCGCTTTCCTTTCTCTCTCCTCTCTCTCCATCTTTCTTTCTCTCTCTCTCTCTCTTGTATTTCGTCCTCATTCTTTCTTCCTTCCTTTCTCTAAGCTCTGTCATTTGTGTCCCATCCTTTCTGTCTTTGACTTTTTTCGTTTTTGTGTCTCTCTTATCTGCTTCTTTCTGAGTCTTTTCTCTCTCTCCCTCTGTCTATCTTTATATATATATATAAAATCTTAACAATTTCTATTGTACTTATCAGTGTGTCGTCTGAAGGTAGAAATTCTTTTGATGCAAATAATCATAAGCAAACATGGGATCCTAAGACATCAGTAAAGTAGTTCAGAGAGACTTATATGAGTGAAGTCTTTAATAAAACGGCCTTAATTTTACTGTTTAAGGAACTGTGTTTTAGTGTTAGAGGAACTGTGTTTTTAGCGTTTAAGGGACTTTGTTTTTGGATTTTGAGCAACTGTGTTTTTAGCGTTTAAGGAACTGTTTATTTAGTTATTAAGGAACTGCGTTTTTAGCGTTTAGGTAACTGTGTTTTAATGTTTAAGGAACTGTGGTTTTAGTATTTAGGGAACTGTGTTTTTAGTCTTTATGGACTTTTAAGGAAGATTTGTTTGATACTGCATTGTGTCATAAGAAGTAGGTTTGGAGACCAATGCATCAGTTATTATTATTTCTATGTAAAATTTTAATCATTCTGCGGCTGGGGGGACTACGGTATTCCTTTCTTTCTCAATAATGTCTTCTTTTTTATCCACATTATGCAACAGCAAAACACTGGTTCTGATTGTCACGAGTGGAGTGATTGCAATTAAGGGGATTGCTACAGAGCGGGTGTAGAATAAGAAGAGCTCACGACAGACGGATAGGAAAAGACGTGAAAGGGGAAGAGTAAAAATAACTCATGCAGACAAGTGGGAAAAGCGTGCGTGTATGAGTGGTGTGGAAGTCTGAATGAGGCGAAAGCGCTGGATTACTATCACTGCAAGTTAGAAGGTCCGACGGAGCGGACCTGTGAATAAGAGCCCAGCGGGCGGACATAAGTGAAAGCAGTCGGGAGACGGATGAGTGTTGTTCCAGTAATGACTGGTGTCGGGGACGGGCCGCAGAGCCACCTCGATGAGCACAGGAGATAGGCCAGCATAGGGCCGGAGGCCACACATAGGCCAGAAGTGAGGCTGTCAGTGCAGGACAGTAGAGGCACATAAAGTCGTGGCAGTCAGGCCACGGACAGGGACGTAGATATGAGAGTGAATGAGATACTATATTGTTGCCATGTTGATAGGCTAGTGAACTGATATTATGTTGTTGCCATGTTGATGGCTATGGAAATAATAATGTGTTATTGCCCTGCTGAGGTGCTAGGGGAGTGCTAAGGTGTATGACAATAGGAAGGTGATATTGAGAGACTGCGGTGCCAGTAACTTATTAATGGGCTATTAAGACCCTGAGGGGAGAGGCTGAGGCCGAAGTGCCTTTAGGAGTAACTACCGGATTGTGGATCCGAGGGAGAGTGTGTGTGAGAATAAGGCCGTTGTACGGCAGTGCATTTCAATAATATAATGTATGTAATTGCGCTATTATATGTATAATTATGTTTAATAAATGTGTGAGTCTGATGGGTTGTTCTGTTAAGTGTTAAACTTGTTGTTCGTGATTGTTGTCCTGTCATACTTATTACATCTCCCAGTCTGGGATTTGTGACACTGATTAGTGAATGGGCTTAATCTAAGTTGTTTTGTTTTGTACAGGGCGGGCCAAAAAAGTATTTTCCAATACTATTCTGTGAATAGGAGGTGTCAACTCTGTTTCGGGAAACGGGGAGACCATTAAAATTTTAAACATTTGATTTAACCTGATGTACACTTTATTTACTCCAAATACAATTGGTGTATGTTTTATGTAGATGAAATCTAACAGGTGTACAATAATTATTTACTTGAAATATAAGTGGTGTATATCATATTTAGTTGAACTGCAATAATTATTCACTTTATTTAGTTGAAAATTGGTGTACAATTTAATTAGCTGAAACCTAGTTGGAAATATAAGTATAGTAAGAAGAAAAAAGCAAGAAAACAGAAAGGGAAAAGAATTCAGTAAAAACTCATATTTTGGGAATCTTCTTGTCATTCAATCCATTGTAAAAACTATCTGGGATACTCAGCGTTGCCCCGCCCTTTACTGCTCTCCGTGTACCCTGTCTCTCTCTCTCTCCGTATCTCTCTCATTCCCCCTCTGGCCTCTCTCTCCTTCTCTCTCACTTTCTCTATCTCTATTTCTCTCTCTCTCTTTCTCTTTCTCTGTGTCTCTCTTTCTCTCTCTCTCTCTCTCTCGGTGTGTGTCTCTATCGCTTTCTCTTTCTCTCTCCATCGTTCTTTCTGCGCATTCTGTTCCTTTTGTTTAAAAGTGCCCCAATTTGGAAGCTCTTGTAAGGCGGTCAAATAAAACCCATTAAAGCCGAATGGGAGCAACCACGCCAGGGCGAAATAAATCAGAGAAATTGCCCCCCCCCCCCCCCTTCCGACCCTTTCATTTCCGCGAACACATGACGTTATCACTTCCTGCGATGTGTACACTATTAAACATGCTGCCCCGCGTGCCGATTCTTGCCATTTTATGACTATTGATGGGTTGTGAAGGGCGTTAACGCGCAAACAAACAAGCAAACAAACAAACAAACAACAACAACAAAATAAATCTAGAGGAACAGGCAAGGTGAAGCAGATCCATTATAATCACCCAGAATTGAACTATTAAATAAATTTATCCCGGGCAAGGCAAAACTTGACGCATTAGTTTCCGTAATAATACCAGTGCCAACGTTATGATCTAAGAATCAGTCCAAGCCTGTACAGAAAATGTTGAAGCTTATATTATTTGCGGTTTAATCAATAACTGGTAACAACCAGCGACCAGTGTTGAAACACTGGCCGAGGGTACTGATCTACAATGACAGCAGTAAAGCTTCAAAGGGCCGATTATCGCAATCTTGGGATCATGATAGTCAGTGAGTTCCAAAGTTTTGGTGAGCTGAGCATAATACTACGTGTTTTTGAAACTCAGATCCTTTGTTATATCAGTGCGTCAATTTGACACCCCTTTGAAATATTATCTTTTCAATTTTTCAGAATTTACTCCTGTGATGCGGTATTTAGTCACGTCTTTTTCAGTGCCATCTCTTTGAACAGATCCGCCCCATATTGGAAATTAAACACGCAGCGGCAAAATTCTTCAAATAAAAATCGAATGTGACGAAAAAGAAAAGACGTTTTAGAGCCATTAACATTTTGTGCTTGAGTTTATGGCCCGAGTGTTTGCCCCAGCCTGTGAAAACATTATTATATCAAATTTGGTCTTTTGACAGTTTAATGTATGGCCAGGACCAGGTGTTAGTAGGTATAGATCGAGGGCCACCACGTAAATTATGGTAACTCGTGTTTTTTTTCGAAAACTGGCATTTTTGGCATAAAGAATACATTTCCCACTATACGCACTCCAGAAAATTGTCTACAAGTATATTCTTAAACTTAAGAGAGATATCCCATAATTTTAAAACATTGTATCTGAAAGTAGTAGTTATTTGCAGCGTATACTATTGTAAGTCAAGATACCATAGTATACGCAACAGAACTGGAGGAATGAGGTGTTGTAAGTTGGACTTACAATAGAAATTCTGTAAGATCTACTTAAAACTAGGCTTTGTAAGGTACCCAGTCCAGGTGTAAAGGGCACCATACATAATGGCCTGGCACTGACAAGGACCGTACATGGGAATAGTGATTAGTGTGAGAAGATCCCAACCAGTTAATGAAGCTGCCCGACACAACCCAATATCAACCTGAAAAGAAACTGACCACAATATGGAATACGCATGATATGGACCAGTACTATTCCATGGTGATAACCTACACTCATCACTGTTTGGACATTTTAATGAACAGTATCCACTCGTCAGATCTATCCTTAATCAGTGTGATGCATATGGTTGTCAGGTTGATTTACAGATCATGGATTCATGGACTGCGCTTTTAGAAACCATGGATGATACTCCACCATACTTCAGTCTCCAAACTGCAATTTCTAGCTTGGTGAAGCACGCAATCTTGATCACTGGTTCCGACACACCTGCATTTTCATCTGTTGCCATCAAAGATGACAATGTCTACCACATCTTTCACCCCATTCGCAAAAACCTGGCCGGTATGGCGTGCCCAGATGGAGCTGCAGTTAGGACATCTCACAGTTCAGTATCGGAAGTGGCAACATCATTGGGACTTTTATCAATCCCCTTTGAACTTACACCGGTGCATGTTCTAGTCGAAGCCACAGGACCAGTGTATCATCATCTCCAGCCAATCGTGCCTTCTAGGTCTGGTGAATCATCAGACTCAGATTTACCGCTGGCTTCAGCCAGGAAGCTGAGCAAAGGCTGGAACCAGACGGTTTCTTCGCAGTAGGATACTGATCTTACCTCTCGTGGAGTTCTAAAGGAAAACCTTTGTGAGGAGGAAAAAACGAAGGGTGTCTGTCCAAGCCAGTATCGGTGACTGTAGCTCAGATCTGAGCAACTGGGACTCTGACAATGATCCAGACTATGTTCCACAAGATGAGCAGCCATCCGAAGAAGAGTAGCTGCCGAAAGGTAGAGAGAGAATACCAGAGAAAGGTACAGCCTGAATCCACCTTAAAGTACATGCAAGTGTCTGTGGTTGCCATGTGGCTTATTGCTGGTGGATCTGATTGTGATCCACAGTATGATCATCGACAGTTTGCATCACCTTTCAACATGGAAGAGCGCTCAACGGGAAATCAAGATTCCCCTGAGCATCTCATCTACATGTCTGCAGCTTCAGAGGCCGGGGTGCTTGACTGCAGCAACATGACAACAGAAGATAGTATCAGCATTGTGGCTTCTTCTGTGTCTCTCCTGGAAATGAGAGATAGGAAGAGAAGACGAAACGAAAACAACTGGATGGACACTAAGAGAAAGAAGGGTCTAAACTTAGGGGAACAGTATACAACCAGCAAAGGCAAAGTTGTTCGTTGGAAAACAACGAAGGAGGGGTGTGGATCAGCTTTCAGAATGCACTGCCATAGAGAATTAGTACTGCACAAGGAGAGACTGTGTTTCATTTATTCTGGCCGACAGGGAGCATAGACAAGAGGAGAAATTACATTTGCCACAATGTACATGCCAAGGACAAGGCAACAAGCATTGACACATCTAAGAGAAAGGGAAGCCTGAAGTACTACTTAAACATAGACGGAGTAAAAGTTCCTGTGTGTAAAACCTTCTTTTTGCACACACTTGGATTAAGTGACCAGTTTGTTTTTACAGCACTTTCAAAAATAGATGAGGGCGGGCATGTGGCCCCGGACATGCGAGGAAAGCATAACAAACTTAGAGAACCAATGAAGAAGGAGAGGGAAAGAATTAGAGAACACATCAGGTGTTCCAACAATGGAAAGTCACTACTGCCGAAAGGACAGTGAGCGGCGGTACCTTGTTGCCTCCTTAAGCTTGGCCACCATGTACAGATTTTACCGAGAGAAAAGAAGCCAAGAAATGACAACTAGCAATAACATCGCCTCTTCCACAGTCTATTGTGAGTTGTTTCGAATTGAGTTTAATCTTGGCTTTCACAACCCTAGCAAGGATAGATGCGACCTCTGTGTATCCTTTGAAAATTTCTCTCCCGAAGAAAAGGAAAAGCAAAGGCAAAAGTACGACGACCACGACCGCAACAAGGTTAGAATGCAGGAGAAAAAGGCAAGAGACAAAGACGACAGTAGTACAAACAAAAAGAGAAGTTCAGTCTGTTTTGACTTACAAGAAGTCTTGCTGACCCTTCATTCAAATGCTTCAGTATTGTTCTACAAAAGAAAATGGAACACTTTTAATTTATTATTGTATGACCTTGGAAGAGAGCAAGCTATATGAAAGGTCTGGCATGAAAGTATAGGTGCAAGGGGCTCCAATGAGATAGGAGCCTGTGTATTTGATTACCTTAGGCATGCAAATGAAAGGGGCGTTGAGTTTGTAACATTGTATTCAGACTCATGCGGTGTTCAGAATCGCAACAAATATTTCCTCACCATTTTGTGATATGCTTTGAATAAATTTGGCTTTTCAGAAATAGAGCACAATTTTTTCATCAAAGGTCACAGTAAAAATGAAAACGACAGTGTCCATGCCACTATAATAGAACGTGTCAGTAAACACTTAGATATCTACACTACTTCACAGTGGGCAGGCATTATCATTGCAGCTGAACACACTAAGCCGAGATATATTGTTAGGGAACTTGATGAGCGGTGCTTCTTTGATTTTAAGCAAATTGCTGGGCATTTGAAAAATTTTGACTTTGACATGGATAGACAAAAAGAACATTGGTTAAATATAAAATCTATGAAAATGACAACAGACAGTCCCAACATTGTTCAAATGTTATATGATTTTGATGCACAATACCACCAGCTCAATTTAATTCAGAGAATAAGAAAAATACAACCAAGTTTTTCTCTCCATGAAATCAAGCTCAATATCCTGAATCTTGGGAGAGGCCCAGAAATTAATAAAGACAAGTACGCTGACTTACAATCCCTTTGTAAAGCCCAAATTATTGGCAAAATACATCACCAATTCTTCAATCTATTCAAGATGGAGATGCAATAATTGCCAGACATTACAAACAGGTTGATCGTTCAACTTATACTCTCTGGTTCAACTGTCTCACAATTTTACTCAAGTGCCTCATGTTTGTGCCCGTTTTTTTTTCTCTGGAAAGATATCGCATCACATACTTCCACATTTATGTGTAAACACCGTATATTTTCATCTCATGTGCATCTAATGCATATTTTTTACTGTGTGCATGAATGCGTTTGTGTGAAGGAAATCAATAATTTCACCACTCTACAATGTCGTAGTATAAAGGTTGTACTTAGAGCTTGGAGTCAAATACTCATTCTCAGGAGAGTCCACTGGCATTTTTCAAAGTCCAACACAGCCACTCGCTGCTTGTGTTAATGATAAAAATGGTATAATCAGCCGTTTTACCGCCTGCCAACCCTTTAAACATGAAAATGGGACATTTTTCTGTGGCCATAGCAACGTTGTATGTCACAGTTCTTCCTTCTAAGTCTGCAGATATTCATAGATTATTTATTTCAATACTTTACTTTTTTTTGTGTGCCTGCCTAATCTTTGCTTTGCAACATGTTCTTCTGTTTCTCAAAATGTATAGCAAGACAGCCCGATGAATGAAAATATCAAGTTGTGTTACGTGCAAAATGAAGCTGACTTCTTCATGATTTATAGACTATTTTGTATATCATGTTTTAAGTTCACAAATGAATTTTGCTCTAAGTATAGTCGCTGCTATGTACTATTATCTCGTCTCGAAGATCCAATCCATACATTAATATATATAGATAACAATTAATGTATATTAGTATACTATGTGAGCCTGCTACTTGAGGTGAGGCAAACTACTGTAAGTTCCCAAATTTCAATTCTGTTCCACGTGTAAACTATTGTAACTCAGACATACCATAGTTTTCGTGTGCTGCCAGCAACCATAAAATTGTTGTATGTCGAGATACCATACTTTACGTGTGTAATTTTCAGTGGCATAATATGGCAACTCGAATAACTAAAATATTAACAAATAATCATGTAAAATAAAGACATATACCAATTTACCATGGCATATAATTTATATGCTTACTTGTGAATATCAAGCGCATACATATCAAAATGAACGAGCTATCCATTTTTTTTGTCTCCTGTAAAATTTGCAAAACACGAGTTACCGTAGTTTACGTGGCGGCCCTCGAGATATTCTAATTAGTTCACGTGATATGTTTCGTAAGCACTCATAATCTGGTTTTGCGCCACGTTGAACGTTAGTCATAATATAAATTAAATGCAGTCCCATTACTGACCTTATCTGCACTGACGCACTACACACCCCGCTCTTGGTGAGTAAAAAAATTAGTCAAACTTGAACGCTTATCAGAATATGATCTTAGTTTTTCGTTATTCCATCTCCATTTTCTGAAAAATAACTGGAGATCGTTTAATATGTAGAAGCGGTATAACACATGCGCACTTTGATACTATTTGAAAATGTGTTCTGGCACTCATGAAGCTGTTTCACAATTTTAATGTAGCCTATTCTAACTCATTATCTATAATATATAATAAAAAATATATATTTTGGTAACTCGAAACTTTGGTCACCTAAGGCTCAGGAATCGCATCACACTCAGGCTTCAAACTTTGCACAACAGCAAATTATCAATGCCAAAATTAACATAAGCTATATTAGAAATTATGAAATGTGCAGGCTTCTTTTGTTCACTTTTCATTGTTTTGGCATCATTTAGATCTCTTTCAAGCCATCATGGTTCGCCATTTTAAAATTTCATTTTTTTTTTTTTTGACCTGACGATGATACTTTTGATGTCAACATTATTTAGATTATGACTTCCTTTTTTTCTGATGTGGGAGAAAGAAATATGAAATTTACCAACATATTAATCCATTTTCCCTTGGACAATTGGTTTATTCCTAAAAAATCTTTACACTAACAGAGAAACTAAGAAACAGGACTGTCTGAACCATCAACACCCAATCTGGTGAAGAAATTGCCTATTGTGGAGGATCTTTAATCGCCCAAGGTGAGTGATTTAAACTTTCTACGGGAAACAAATTTCAACAGACAAGGATAAACAGTAATACATTATTGTAGAAAAGCAACATCTCTAGTACAAGACCTCTAGTAAATCACCTCCAGTAAATTACCTTTAGTATATCACCTCTAATACAACACCTCTAATAAAAGACCTCTAGTCCAAAACCTTTAGTACCTCACCTCTAGTACAATGTCTGTAATACCGTACATCACCTCTAGTACAACGTCTGTAATACCTTTCAGCAGCTCTAGTACAACACCACTAGTACAACAGCTCTAGTACAATACCTGTGGTAGGGCACAACACCTCTCGTAAAACACATCTAATACATCACCTGTAATCCAACACCTGCAGTAGGGTACAACGCCTCTCGTACAAACCCGCAAATGGAACAGTTCCTGTACAGCTCTAATGCAACATCTTGTACAAATCTTCCTCAAGAAAAGGTCTTCAATAACAGATCAAATACAACTACTCCAGTATCACATTCTGTTACTAATACTCGAATACAACAACCCCAGAACAGCAGCTCTTACACAACAGCTCCAGTCTAGTACAAATACCCGTGTACAAAAGTTCTCTTAAAACAGCCCTTATGCCACTCTATGACCAGAACTCCAGTGGTGTACGGGCCGTATGCATGGACTTGGAGTAAATCCGCCCGTTTTGCACCATGGTGTAAGCTAAATAGCGCCTACGACTGCCTTGGCGTAAACTCAAATTTAGACGGTATGCATGAACTGAAATTACATCTACCTCTAAGCATCAGTTGCCATTTACCTCTGTAACAAAAGTTGGCATTTCGCATGCACCAAATTTGTACCGTAACGGCCAATCAATGCAACAACAAAAAAAAAAAAAAAACAAAGCCGATAGAAACAAAAATAAGAGATCGAGGGTAAGTAAAAATAATTTACGTCGGTTGGAATAAATTTTAGTTACTTCTTTTCATTCTTTCAGAGGTCACCTCTT
The DNA here is from genome assembly GCA_963931925.1 of Onchidella celtica. Taxonomy (NCBI): domain Eukaryota; kingdom Metazoa; phylum Mollusca; class Gastropoda; order Systellommatophora; family Onchidiidae; genus Onchidella; species Onchidella celtica. Next base: position 5,597,802 of record OZ007573.1, on the reverse strand, counting down.
TCCCAACCTTGTTATGCAATGTGTGGCTGATTTAATCGTCCTCGGAGAAAGTCTAAAGTTACGAACCCTTTACACGTGGGTGTAGGCACACACAAAGTTCATGCATACCGGTTAGTGTTTTGCACCTACGTGTAAGGCCTACGCCAAAGTGTAACCAGTTACGCACAGTTCGTGCATACGGTCACAGAACTCCTATAGCATTACTCCTGCACAGCTCCAGTACTAGAGCTACAGTGCAAAGCTCTAGGAGAGAATTAAGCCCTGACACAGATTCGTCCCAGACAATAAGTCAATCTAAGATAGAGATGAAATTATGACTTAACTATGTAAGTTAACTGTATGATTAGGCACATATACCTGACTTGCTGTCAAGTTGCTGTTGAATCTTAGCTTCATGTTCCCGTTCACTCTGTAATTAGCCCTAAGCATCGCCTGTGTACACATCAATATTCACTGGCCTAGATGTTCAAAACTGGGATCCGACAGCAATACAACAAAATCTCATGTGTAAGCTTAGGCGAAACGTTTTACATTACAGATGAAAGCCAACTTTCTGATTGTGTTTCTGCTGAAGACCGGTTTGCTGGAAGTCACCCTTCCTCAATCAATTGAGAAAAGAGAATGTCTGCCCGACTGCATTATGATATGTGGAGCAAAGCATCACGATAATACTTATGCAGTGTGTAAGGCCAGGTGTGAACCCAAATGCTCGTGACAACAGGATACTGGTGAATATAGCTTTGAGAATGAGTCTTGCCAACCCATCATTACTTGTCTAGCTGTTCGTCACGAAGTGAAGTCTTTAAAAAAATATATATATATCACGATGGGAAAAGGGGGTGGGGGGAAATCACTACATATCCATTGAACCATTTTGTCGCAAAATAATGTGTTTCTGAAAACCTTTCAATATATTAATTATGCATGTTGAAAAAATACAGGAAAACTGTCTCCATAATTCTCTCTCTCTCTCTCTCTCTCTCTCTCTCTGTCTCTCTCTCTCTCTCTCTCTTTCTCTCTCTTTAAAATATAATCACCAAAGAGCATTCGTATGCTCCGCCTTTTGTTCTTTGTATTGTAAAGTGCTTCGATTTGAACGTTCTTGAAAGGCAGTCAAATAAAAACCACGAACGCCGAAAGAGGACACATGCCAGGTCCAAGTAAACCGGAAGATGTGTTCCTTTTAGAAATAACACTGTTTTAGATAATTATCAATAGTCGTGTTTTGATCTGAGAATCACTTGTAACCTATACAGAAATGTTGAATCCTATATTATTTGAGGTTTAGTCAGTAACGGATGCCAAACATCGGCAAGGCCTGAAACATAGGCCTAGAGTATTGAATGGTGTCATGGCCAGCTTATTTCCAGGTGAATATGAATGGATTTCAGTGCGAATTGTATGACTGTGTTTGTGTGAGTGCTCTAGTTTGTATGTATAGTATGTGTTTGTAGTTTTAGGACCAAATGACTTTACAGCTTAAACTTCCAAATGTCTGACCGCAGGGCACGACTTGATGATTAGTAAATGTACTAAGTGTGTGGTCAGCAAAGCTTGCTGCTATGTTTAGGGTGGAGGTCAAGGGTTGGAAATTTAGGGATACGGTGAATGTTAACAATGACATTTACATAACTTCCAGACATTTGACCTGGTCTCAAATTTGACTGTGTTCCCCACACTACGTTGATCTCCAACTAGTTGGCTGGTGCGTGAAGTTTCATTGAAACTCAGTGTAATGCTATTGTCACCATCCAATTAATTCTCTGATCAAAATTGACTAATGTGAGCAGGGCCTTTTTTTTTTCCTCTATCTTTCGATTTCACACATTTCTTCTCATCCAATCTGGTCCAACAGATTTCAGTGCTCGGAGACTGGACCAAATGTGATCTTCCAAAACACCACACGAAAGAGAAATCCAAATTATGTTCACAAGAAAACGTTTTTCATAATCTGTGGATTCCAAAAGTTGTTCTAAAGTTGCGCCATCTACATAATTTATTTTTTTTCTTTAATGTTGAAAACATTGCAATTTGCATAGCTGAATTTCTCCTCAACTGAGTCAATAAAATTTGTTCCAGTGAGTCTTTGGTTATTGGGTGTATGTACTTGGATGTATTTGCCTCGAATGTTAAATGTATCTGCTGAGTGTAGAGCCCGTCAACTCTGCAAATCCAGCAGCAACAACAACAAGAAAAAGAATCTCAGTGGTTCACTCATACCCGCAGGATTTCTCCATGAAATATTTCTGAGGCTCTCAAGCTTTCCAGTTGTACAAGCAAGGAAATGAGTCAAGATAAGGGATCCCGCATGACAGCCCAGTTCAAAATCAACAATAACAAAATCAGATTTCTCATCGACACTTGTGCAGACGTGAACATCATATGCGCGATGCAAGAAGTATGTGAAACCAGGACAAATACGTAAATCAAACCAGTATCTTGTCATGTAGAACAACACAAAGATGAAGCCACTTGGGAAAGGGCTGTTGGCTGTTGAAAACAATAAAACCAAAACAAATAAAGACGATTTTGTTCACAGTTGTGGAGAACAATGTCACATGTCTGCTAGGTTTGACAGCAAGTGAAGAATTCTTCTTCTTCTTCTGCGTTCCCCATCATGGCGGACGTCAAATCTTTACTCCAATCCTCTGCAAGAAAGCAGCTGTTCTCTTCAATTGTTCCAAGCTGCCATACAGCTTCTCCCTGACAGGCGTGGCCTCAGGCCAATGGGCTTCCCTTTGCATGTTATATTTTGGACAAGTCTGCAGGATGTGTTCTGCATTTTCTGCTTCTAAGCCGCATTCGCATACACTGCTGTTGCCAATTCTAAAGATGCGATGCATGTGATCCTTTAGCAGATTGTGTCCTGTGCGAAGCCTGAATATCATAACCTGTTCTGCTCTGTTCAGTTGTCTTATTGAGTCTTCACCCTGGAATTTTGGATGGTTATTTTTCCATTGCTTTTGGTATGTGGCTTTTATGATGGTCTTTACTTCTTCGTGGGAGACACTTCCATCTGGTTGTTGCTGCTTAGCTCCCTCCTTGGCCAGATTATCTGCAGCTTCATTGCCATATATACTGCAGTGTCCAGGAATCCATTGCAGGTAAACTTCTCTGGCTGAGTTTTTCAGTTGCATTAGCTCTGTAATAAGTTCATTGTGTATCATGCAATCTGGATTTTGGAGAGATTCGAGCACAGACCGTGCATCTGACAGGAATACAACTTTGGAGTCATATGTGCCTTCTTCCTTGTAGATGGCCTTTGATCCCTCTAGCAATGCCAGTGCCTCCGCTTTGTAATTGCTGCATCTCTTCCCTCCAGGCATTCTGATTTTCTTATTAGTTCCATTTGGCCATTCAATGAATATGCCAGCTCCTCCGTCAGTGACAGCTTCAGTAGCCGATCCATCTGTATATATTCTGACCCATTCGTCTCTTGGGTATTTCTGGTCAAGGTACTGCAGTGTCACTCTTTTCAGTGCCTCCTGGTTTAGGTCTTGTTTGGAGGAAATGCCCTTCACACTGGTTATAATAGGTGGCAGCTTTGTTCTTGCCCATGGTGGACATCTGTTTGTTACTTCTCTTACTTCCTCCACCGATAGTTTTGTTAGGTTGTGATTTTTTTCTAGTCTTTGTGCATTTTCCACAAAGTTTGTTCTCTTCAGCCTGTCAGTGCCTTTCTCTTTGGATCTCGGGTGGAGTGGTTGATGGATCTGTGACTTTATTTTAGAGTACTGGTTTATTATCTTCTTGTCTCTTCTTTCAGGTAGAGACTCCAGTGTAGTAACTGTTTCCATTTCTGTGATGGGTGTTGATTTTATGCCTCCCGTAATGATTCTCAGGCTTTGGTTTTGTACTTTGTCAAGTTTTCCCATTTGGCTTTTGGCACATGTACCCCAAGCAGCCATTCCATATTCTAGTGCTGGTCTGACATATCCCTGGTAAGTATGCTTTAGGATTGTCATACTTGCTCCCCATTTTGTTCCTGCTAATTTTTTCATTAATCTGGTTCTTTGATATCCTTTTCTTTGGCATTCTGCTATCTGGTTTTTCCATGTTAATCTGGTATCAAAGTGCACACCAAGGTATTTGGGTGATTCATTTTTCTTAAGAGTGTGTTGGCCTACATTTAGCGTGATGTTGTCCAGCTTTGGAGAAAGGCTGAATACAGTGTAGTTTGTCTTGTGAGCATTTAGTTTCATACACCATGTTTCTGTCCAGTCTTGTAGGTGGTCCAGGGTGATCTGTAATCTCTGTCTGGCCGCTCCCGCATTACTATCGGAGGAGAGCAGAGCAAGGTCATCTGCGTACATCACTGCTTTTACTTCTCTGCATAGTGTTCCTTTCAGGTCGTTGACATATAATAGGAACAATGTTGGGGATAAAACCCCTCCCTGTGGCACTCCATGCCTCAATTTGGCTTCTCTGCTTAGGGTTCCTTGAGATGACACTCTAGCTTTTCTTCCATACAGGTAGCTGCAGATCCATTTTAGCATATTGTGCGTCACTTTAGCCTGCAACAGTTTCAGTATCATTCCATCCCTCCATACTCTGTCGAAGGCTTTCTCCATATCGACCCATACGGCTACCGTCTTCTTTCCTTCTTGGAAGCCGTCTTCTATGACCTGTGTGATATAGGTGATCTGGTCTTCTGTACATCGACTTCGTCTGAACCCGGCTTGTTCATTCACAAGGATGTGATTGCTTTCCAGATACCACATGAGTCTTGCATTAACAATCCTTTCTTGTAGTTTGCACAGACAGCTGGTTAGACTGATGGGTCGGTAGTTTTCTGGTTTATTACCTGGTTTACCTTCTTTTTTGATGGGGATAACGGTTGCTTTTTTCCAAGTGGCAGGTATTTCTCCAGTCTTCCATGAAGCATTAAAAAGTTGGAGTAGTTTTCTTTTGGCTGTCTCTCCCAAATGAATAAGCATCTCATTTGTTATTCCATCAGGTCCTGGAGACTTTTCTGTGGTTAGGGCTTTTAGCGCTTGCTCTAGCTCTTCTTTCTTCAGTGGATCCGTCATGATTTTATCCTCTGGTTCCTTGTGCTTGTTATTTAGGGTTCTATTATTTTCCTTCACCTCCTTGTCAGAATGTTTTTCCACTGATATGTTGCCAGTCTCCTGAAATTGTTTCATGAATGAGTTGGCTGCCTGTTGTGCGGTTTGCAGGTTACCATTTTCTGTTTCAAGGGCTGGGGGTGCAAAATAGTTTGGTTCTCTATTAAGTGCTCTTGTCAGTTTCCACAGTTTTGTCCCGTTCTTGTCCAGGTCCAACCTCTGTGTTTTCTCTTGCCATGCAGTCCGAGAAGTATGTATTGTTTCTCTTTTCAGTCTGGCCTCTGCTGCTTTGAAGGCGATCATGTTTTCATCCGTTGGTTCTTCTTCTGCTGTCTCTCTTGCCTGTGTTGCTGCATTAGTGAGATTCTCAAGCCCATCAGACCATAGGGGGATGTAGTTTTTTCTTGCTCCTCTTGGTATACTTTCCCTTGCGGCTTTCAGTATTGCTTCTGTGAGTTCCCTTGCAGATTTATTAACATTCTTGGACTTGCAATTTGTTTTGGTGGAATAAAGGTTGGTGCTCCTTTGGAATTTTTCCCAGTTTGCTCTTTTGTAATTCCATCTGGGGACAGTTGGTGCTTGGTTGCAAGATTTATTTGAGTCTATTTCAGTGAGTATGGGTCTATGGTCGCTACCTGCAAGTTGGGGAAGCACTGCTCTTCGTATTTTCCCAGTCAGGTCTTCTGACGCAAAGGTGAGATCTGGGTTTGTGGTAGTTCTCCATGTGCGTGAGAAGAATGTGTCTGGGTCCTCTTCATCGTAGAGTAGTTGTAATTTAGTTTCCACTTGCCAGTTTTCCATTTCCTCTCCTCTCTTATTCAGATCATCGTATCCCCAGCTTGGGGAGTGGCTGTTAAAATCACCCAGTACTAAGCATGTCTCCTCTCCTATATCTAGTTTCTCAAGTGATAGTTTCTTGTTGGGTGGGCAATAGCAGTTGTAAATACTGATTTCAGAGTTGTCTTTGTATAACTTGATACCCTGTAGTTCTGACTGGTTGTCCGTGTCAATCACTATATCTTTTATGGTGTAGTCATTTTTAACTAGTATGATGATTCCACCCTTGTGTCCCGTTATCCTATCTTGCCTCAAGCACTGGTATCCTCTTATTGAGAAGCGTATGTTGTCCGTGAGATGGGTTTCCTGTATGCAGGCGACATCCACTTTTTCTTGATACAGCTTTCGCATTAATGGCAGCTTTTTCTTGGCTACTCCTTCTGCGTTCCACTGTAGCACTTTAAGATTGGTTCCAGTCGTCCGTAACCTCACACCTCTTCCCCTGGTTCCACAAGAAGAGGGTAAGGCACCACCAGATCGCTTGGGTGGGCCCTTTGGGCCCGGCGCTACACCTGTCCGGCGGGAGTCCACAGGCTTCACACCATAACTTCTAGTAAATTTTTGGTGTCCGTCCATGATTTTTAGGGGGTTGGTGCGTGTCACTGCAGTTTTCAGGCAAGGTTGTTACACCAGTCTGGTCTATCTGCACCTTTCGGTCCAGTGACTCCGGCTTTGGCCTGCTTTTCTGTCAGGATGTGCTTCCTTAGCCTTTGATCTGTCAGGATCTTCTGCAAGGCAGCAGAGGTTTAAGTTCGGAGTTTTCCATCTCCTATTTAGACTGCCTTTCGGTGCTTACGGTCTCTATCTAGCCGGGTTTGGAGTCAGAGTTTTCCTTCTCTTAGATAGGTTGCTTGACATTGCTCACGAGCCCCATCTGCCCGGGCCATGTTGGTCCACGGCACCTTCTAGGTGCAACCCCTTTTTTTTCGGGGCTCCTCTATCCGCCACCCAGGGGACGCGCCCCTGTGCTGTATGGCCCCAGCACGGGGGTGAAGAATTCAAAATCCTTTCAGTACACAGAGACACATTCATAAATCGTGTAACAGCCGGAAATACAAGCCGCGATTCTTCTGCAGCAAAACCAATGGATGCAGATAGACCTACAAGTCAGATGCTTGGAAACCTGGGACAGGCCAGCCTCAGTGTAGATCCAACAGTAAAACTAGTTGTGTTGCTTTGCAGAAATGTTCCATTCGCATTATAAGACAGGGTGAAAGCAGAACTAAACCAGCTTGTAGAAAGAAACACCCTCATACGTGTAGAAGAACCCAGTGCATGGGTGAACCAGATGGTCGATGTCTAGAAGCCAAACAAAAAACTTCGTATATGAATAGATTCGTAGCCACTCAACAAGGCCCTCCAACGAGAGCATTACAAGCTTCCACTCTAGAAGACAACCTGCCACTCTTCGAAAATGCCAAACTGTTCTCTAAGCTGGGTGTAAAGGAGGCCTTTTGGCATATTTGCCTTGACTCTGAATCCAGTATGCTCACCACCATGGCCACCCCATTTGGTAGATATAGGTGGACTCGACTCCCTTTTGGTCTAAATGTCTCTACAGAAATCTTTCAGAAGAAACTGATACAGGTCCTGGAAGGTGTACCCGAATGCATCAACGTTGCTAATGACTTGGTGATAGTAGGACGAGGAAAGTCAGAAAAGGAAGCAGAAGTGGATCACGATGAAAACCTAAGAAAGTTGAGACTAAGATGCCAAGAGAAACAGATCGTCCCGAACGGCGAAAAGTGGACCATAAAAGCTACTGAAATAACGTTCATGGGGCGCCGAATTGTCCCACAGGGGATCAAAGATGATCCACAAAAAATCGAAGCCATCACAAATTTGGAACTCCCTTCAAATGTCCATGGGGTAAGAAAGTTCTGTGGCACGGTGCAATATCTGTCGTGATTTCTTCCCAACCTGGCGGACAAACTGGCACCAATACGCAGACTGTCTAAAAAGGACGTTGCGTTCAACTGGGATGAGGAGTGTGAGAGGTCATTTAATGAAATTGAACAAATGATTTCCAATACGCCAGTTCTCAGATATTACAACACAAAACAAGACTTGCAAGTCCAAGTTGACAGCGGCAAATCAGGCGTGGGCTGTGTGCTCATGCAGATGGTACAGCCTATCGAATTTGCATCTCGAGCGCTTTCGCCTTCATAACAGAAATGGGCACAGACAGAAAAGGATATGCTGGCGATTGTTTTTGGACTGGAGCGCTTATCCTTATCACTCAAAACTCACTCTCTGTCTCTCATACTGTTGCAATTCACACTTGTGTCATTAGATCTAGACCTAAGGCTCCAAACGCACTTTCTGTCTCTCATAGTATTGCAATTCAACACTTGTGTCATCAGATCTAGACCTAACTGTGGCTCCATACCTTATCACTCAAAACACACTCTCTCACATAGTGTAGAAGTGTATGGATGTGAGTGTAGAAGTGTGAGGATGTGAGTGTAGAAGTGTGTGGATGTGAGTGTACAAGTGTGTGGATGTGAGTGTAGAAGTGTGAGGATGTGAGTGCAGAAGCGTGTGGATGTGAGTGTAGAAGCGTGTGGATGTGAGTGTAGAAGCGTGTGGATGTGGGTGTAGAAGCGTGTGGATGTGAGTGTAGAAGTGTCTGGATGTGAGTGTAGAAGTGTGTGGATGTGAGTGTAGAAGTGTGTGGATGTGAGTGTAGAAGTGTGTGGATGTAAATGTAGAAGTGTGTGGATGTGAGTATAGAAGCGTGTGGATGTGAGTGCAGAAGCGTGTGGATGTGAGTGTAGAAGTGTCAGGATGTGAGTATAGAAGTGTGTGGATGTGAGTGTAGAAGCGTGTGGATGTGAGTGTAGAAGCATGTGGATGTGAGTGTAGAAGTGTCAGGATGTGAGTGTAGAAGTGTGTGGATGTGAATGTAGAAGCGTGTGGATGTGAGTGTAGAAAAGTACGGATGTGAATGTAGAATGTGTGGATGTGAGTATAGAAGCGTGTGGATGTGAGTGTAGAAGTGTGTGGATGTGAGTGTAGAAGTGTACGGATGTGAATGTAGAATGTGTGGATGTGAGTATAGAAGCGTGTGGATGTGAGTGTAGAAGCGTGTGGATGTGGGTATAGAAGCGTGTGGATGTGAGTGTAGAAGTGTGTGGATGTGAGTGTAGAAGTGTAAGAATGTGAATGTAGAAGTGTCAGGATGTGAGTGTAGAAGTGTGTGGATGTGATGTAGAAGTGTGTGGATGTGAGTATAGAAGCGTGTGGATGTGAGTGTAGAAGCGTGTGGATGTGAGTGTAGAAGCGTGTGGATGTGAGTGTAGAAGTGTCAGGATGTGAGTGTAGAAGTGTATGGATGTGAGTGTAGAAGCGTGTGGATGTGAGTGTAGAAGCGTGTGGATGTGAGTGTAGAAGTGTCAGGATGTGAGTGTAGAAGTGTGTGGGTGTGAATGTAGAAGTGTGTGGATGTGAGTGTAGAACTGTTTGGATGTGAATGTAGAAGCGTGAGGATGTGAGTATAGAAGCGTGTGGATGTGAGTGTAGAAGTGTGTGGATGTGAATGTAGAAGTGTGTGGATGTAGAAGTGTGTGGATGTGCGTGTAGATAGTGTAGAAGTGTGTGGATGTGAGTGTAGAAGTGTCAGGATGTGAGTGTAGAAGTGTGTGGATGTGAGTGTAGAAGCGTGTGGATGTGAGTGTAGAAGCGTGTGGATGTGAGTGTAGAAGTGTCAGGATGTGAGTGTAGAAGTGTCAGGATGTGAGTGTAGAATTGTGTGGATGTGAATGTAAAAGTGTGTGGATGTGAGTATAGAAGCGTGTGGATGTGACTGTAGCATCGTGTGGATGTGAGTGTAGAAGTGTCAGGATGTGAATGTAGAAGTGTGTGGATGTGAGTGTAGAAGCGTGTGGATGTGAGTGTAGAAGTGTGTGGATGTGAATGTAGAAGCGTGAGGATGTGAGTGTAGAAGTGTCAGGATGTGAGTGTAGAATTGTGTGGATGTGAATGTAGAAGCGTGTGGATGTGAGTGTAGAAGTGTCAGGATGTGAGTGTAGAAGTGTGTGGATGTGAATGTAGAAGCGTGTGGATGTGAGTGTAGAATTGTCAGGATGTGAGTGTAGAAGTGTGTGGATGTGAATGTAGAAGCGTGTGGATGTGAGTGTAGAAGTGTCAGGATGTGAGTGTAGAAGTGTATTGACTTGAGTGTAGAAGTGTGTGGATGTGAATGTAGAAGCGTGAGGATGTGAGTGTAGAAGTGTGTGGATGTGTTTTTGTGCATTTGTGTAAACGTTGTTGATTAGTGTAAACGTGGATGTGTAGATGTGTGTAAGGAGATACGAGTGTGGAAGTATGTGGATGTAACTGGCGATGTTTGTATGGATATATTTCTGGATCTGCGTGTGTGTATGTGTGTGTGAATGTGCTTGCGAATTTGTGTACATGTGTCTGGATGTGTGCTTGTACCTATATGTCTGGATATGTGTGGTAGGTGTGGATGTGTGTGTCTGTGTGCGTGGCTTTGTGTAGATGTGTTTATAGGTGTGCGCGCGTGTTTGTGTGTATGTATGTAGGTGTGTGGACGTGTGAATGTATGTGTACATGTGGATATTTGTGGGTGGTGTGTGTGGTTTTATTGGTGTGTGTATGAATAGATGTGTGTGTGTGTGACTTATGTGTGAATATGTGTATGCGTGTATGTACGTAGATATGCGTGTATGTAAAGATGTGCATGTGGATGTGTGTGGATTTGTATATGTGTTTATTTGTGCATGTACGTGACTGGATGAGTGTGTGTGTGTGTGATGTTTGTATGTGTGTGTACATGTATGGATGTATGTGGGTATGTGTTTGTATGTGTGAATGCTGGTGTGTACGTGGATATACTTACACTGCTCGACACATTCCGCTAACAGTGATTGATGCGGGAGATGGTGCAAATTTAAGATCACATGAGACATGTCTCAACTATGACCCGCCCCACCCCGGCATCCACTCAGTGCCTGGGAGTTGCTATATCAAGGCCGAAGGAGACATGTCATCTCCTACGGACCGCCAGGACTGAGCAAGTTTCCCGGGCCCCTCCACTGAGCCCGCCGCAACTGTTTCATTTATTAGACTTGCGCGGACGTCCAAGGAAACTTGGAGTTTGATATCGCTGCGGATAATCTAAAGGAAAAAGCACCCCCACCCCAGCCCTTTTCACAGGATTCAATTACCATTACTGCTAATAGTCCCTTGACGGGGCGGGAATGGTTGTGGGGTGCTGTGTTGATGAACACGTCAACTCTCATCGTATGGGCCGGTCCTGTGTCAATGTCAGGGTTGCAGCTTAGCTTTTTTTGGATCCATTCAGTGATGTTGTCTGCCCATTCGTTCTTCCCCTGTCTGCCTCTTCTTTTGCTGCCCTGAACTGTGTGCCTTGACAGATGATGTTTAAGAGACCATCGGTTCTTGTGACATGACAAAACCAATTAATTTTCTCCTCTTGACTAGTGTGAAGAGTACATGCTGTATCTCTTTCTTATAATGACGCACGGCGATGAAATATACATTGGAAGAAAGGCAAGCAATCAAATCTTTCAGGGAATTACTGTGACCACATAGGCTACTAAGGAAAACAGGACACCAATATTTGCTAACTGTACATGCGTACCGGTACGGCCAGAGTGATTTTTTTTTATTACGAGCTTTAGCAAATTCAGCAGCTTCGCAGCAACACACACCATCAGACACAGGTCATCGGCTAAGGGATTTCTCGTCCTATCGAACACTGCCATGGGTCCTGCAATCTCTGGACCGTGCCTGATATGACTCTGAACGTCACTGAAAATCCCTGGGATGTGTTGGAGCTGTCCTGTGTTTGGAGGTGTGTTGCTGCCCCGCTCCTGAATTTGCTAAAGCTCGTACTGAAAAAAATCACGCGTACGGCCATGAGATTGGTGAATTTTATATTCATGATATTTATTGTCTTGATATTTAAACTTTAAATGTTATTTGGCTTGGACTGTCTGACTGGTTCACAAGATACAAAGCTGAACATTTCTATTTCTATAGTTTATTATTGAACAGCGATTTTCCAAAACTGGGTAAGTCAAATCTTGTCCCTTTCAGATCATCAGTCAAAGTTAGTGTAAGATGCGGTATAAGTGTTCGGTTAACACATGTTATGTTCTGTCTATGTCGAGGACGGGACATAGAAAGTGTTAATTGAACACTTACACCGCGTCTTACACTAATTTTGAATGACTATCTGAAAGGGGTCATAAGAGGTGCACAATTTGACTTACCTTGACTTGCACAGTTTTGGAAAATCGCTCTTCAATTATATTCCTACAACAAACTAAAAATTAATAGATAAATATAACTAGAGTTTTCAATTCATTGTCGTAATTGAAAACTATGTATGTTCCCCTAAAAACCACTCCCTCCAAACTTTAAGTTTGTCACAAGCTGGGGTCACCCCCCACCACCCCACCCCCTCCCCACCACTTCGGAATGCAAGTACTTTATGGATTACCCTCCCCACTTTTTGGAAATCAACACCACCACTCTTTTATTCCTCTTCCACTGTCCGGGTTTCTTTCTTTTTCTCTCATTTGACGAGATGACCTCTGGGTCCATAGATAGCTAGATAGATAGATATATAGATACATTATAGATAGATAACTAGCTACATAGATAGATAGATAGATAGATAGATAGATAGATAGATAGATAGATAGATAGATAGATAGATAGATAGATAAATAGATAGATAAATAGATAGATAGATAGATAGATAGATAGATAGATAGATAGATAGATAGATAGATAGATAGATAGATAGATAGATAGATAGATAGATAGATAGATAGATAGATAGATAGATAGATAGACAGATTGATAGATAGATAGATAGATAGATAGATAGATAGATAGATAGATAGTAGATAGATAGATAGATAGATAGATAGATAGATAGATAGATAGATAGATAGATAGATAGATAGATAGATAGATAGATAGATAGATAGATAGATAGATAGATAGATAGATAGATAGATGGAAGGAGGGAGAGAGAGACAATTGTCGGCAAAATATAGAATTTAAGCTATATATTTTATAATAACATAAACATGACGCTTATAACTTGAAACTGGACTCGTGTGCTATCTGGATTCCAGAATGCTATATCATTCTCTTAATTGCTGATTCAAAATTGCCAAGCAGACAAATATACTCACCACAGGATTTTCCTTACCAATTCGTGTCTAATTTCTTAAAATGTATTCTAGCTATGTCGCTGACAGAAAGGTTGTAGTTGTAGGTCACTTAAACAAACTTCCCTACGTCATCTAACCCAAAAGCTTTCCGAAGAAATTCCAGTTCAAATAAAACGAATGCTGGACATAAATTATGGCGTGAAGAAAAGGGCAGTGTGTGTTTCTATTCGTGTGTGTATGTGTTTATGCGGGGGGGGGGGGGCTGTTATGTCTTTTCTTCTCTTTGGATTGAGGGCCCTGGGCAGAGTTTGCGAGGGTTCACTTTTGGGAGGGGGGGGGGGGCGTTGGGTGGGTCCCGTGTCCTGGTTATGTTTGTCCTTGCATTTCATAAAAACCGTAAGCGCGCACTATTATTAAAGGAAACAAACAGAAAAACTGTGGGGTCGCAGCGAGGCTGAAGGCAAAATTTGAGATATATTGAGATATCTCCCCCTTTCTTTGCGTTTCATTGTATCGTTGGGATATTATTTCTTACGCGAGGCTTTGCTTCATACAACTTGTTTGTTTTTTTTTGCCAATTCTTGTCTAAGCGCCCTCTAGCGGACTACTTGGTCTGGTGATGTCACGATATTTCAGTTTCAGTGAGATTCCGTGCAACAGGCAAGCAGTTGGGATGTCACTGAGATACAATTTCTTTACTTTACGTCACCGTCAAACTAATCGGCCCATCAAATCTAGCTAGTGTGTGCCGGGCATAATGCGTGATATCACGCATGGTATAAAGATCCGAAGCAGTGCTTTACCCAGATACACACTGCGCAACATAGTGTAGCTCTCCTTGCGTATCACCTTGATCTTATCCACGTACAGTATTGTTGTATTCAACATCACAGTCGTTAAATCCTGTACACTGCCAAGGTGTCACGGTGAGCCATTGGTTACAAAGTTGTAGACATAATTAATGCCCCAGTGTCAATGATGACAGTGCAGTATTGCTACACTTTATAAAGGCTCTCATTAATTTGAAAAAGGCTATCCACAGCCATGCGATCGACGCTTTACGGACTTATTAGTGGTGTTAGAAACTGCGTAGTGCTCTTCAACAAACGCCCCTGAAATTGCTTTAAGCAAAACTTGGCATATGAATTCTGAGAGAGAGAGGGGGGTTGGGGAGAGACGAGGAGGTTGGGGGGGGGGAGGTGGGGGGAGAGGAAGAGAAAAGAGAGAGAGAAAAAAAAGAGAGAGTATGGCAAATAGGCAGTCTAATAAACGTCAGTCATATGAATAGACTGATTGTCCCCCCGAATGTTAGATAGGACGGTAGATGGATAGGTAGATAGATAGATAATTAGATAGATTGATAGTTTTGCCTTGACAAAGCCCCCGTTAACGAGACTCAGATCACATCATCCTAAAACTTGTGAGGCATGTAAAACAGGTTGTTGGCGGTCAAGTAAAGGCAAAATCATACACATTTAGCACGAAAATAGAATTGTTTGTAGGCTAGAAAGTGTACAGGTAGTAGCACATTGAGCACCATGTAAAATTTTAATGTAAATCAAGAACATCGAGCGTTACGAGGTCAAGGCATCCACTTCACAGTGACTCGCGCCCCTTCCTCCCCTTCTCCGTCTCTTTGAACTGTTTGCTGGACAGAGTAGGCCTACGCAAGGTTGGTAAACTTTCCAAAAGACATAATTATAGTGGGGGAGCTTATTACTTCGATCGTGCACATTTTGATACCAACATGCCACTGTAATGTCAGGTTCCTGGGGTCATACTTTACTGAAAATGAGGTGGGCCCCCTTTGTCAGAGGTCTGGTGTGGCTGGTAGGTGACCTTAATGACCCTTCTTTGTTTCAATAAAATATGGGTTTTCAGCTTGCCAGGATTCTCATAATTTCATACCGCTTAGGTTAATTGCCTTGCTTTTCAAAGAGAGCATGGAGAGACCTTTTCGTTGATATGCAAGACTTTATATCTGTGATGATCAAGCAAAGCTCTACGGCGTATTGAATTTTCGTTATTAACGCTCATTTTGTTATTCAATTCAATTCGGTAAAATGAATGCCGCTTAACTTAATGATACTGTTTTGTAAATAGCCAATAATGTAACCTTCCCATAGACATGCAGCACTACATAAGTAAGATTACTAGGGTAGGCACAGTGACAGACTGAAATTAATGCCAGCTGAAGCATCTTACACCAACAAAATAAAGACTTCTACAAAATAGGGTACATTGTTTATAGTCCTGTTGAAATCATGACAGCACAAACTGTAGGATCACTCACGAGCCTGTGTTGAGGTGTCCCTCGGATGGTCTCCATGATTGAAGATGTAGGTAAACATTATGATATATAGAAACTGGAAATTACAAAGGTCTCCCTTTAGCTAGTCTCAGTGGCTGAATATGTAGGTAAACATGACATAAAAGCTGAAAATAACTAAGTTGTCCCTCAACTGGTCTCCGTGACTGAAGATATAGATGAACACAATGGCCAAGAACTGAGAAGGACCTGGTTCTTCAGATGGTCTTCGTGACTTAAGATGAAGGTAAAAATTGTGGCATAGGTCTAGGATTTCTTTTGGGAGCAAGTTACTAAATTATTACGATCTTCTGGCATCTCAGTCTCTAGAACACTGAGCGTCACACTGACACAGCTGCGTGCACTTCAGGACGGCCCTAACACATGAACATCTTTTGCCACAATTTGTTTTGCAAGAACATTTGAGCAAATATTTTGGCGCTTCTCCAAACACTGGCAAAGTTGTCCGAAGAGGAAGAAATCCTGAATCTGTCTCTGTCCAACCCATTTCTGATGGAGGTAACATATTCTGCTCTTTCACCAGTGACTGTTTCCAAATATAGCCTGCCTGAAAGGCTGCGCGCATCATATGGAGAAACAATGCATCAGAAGATGTAGGGGTGGCTTTTCCATAGGATTGTTTCTTTTGGTATAAAGATTGTATCTGCATTCATCCACGTTGTCTGCAACAGTAGTTTTGTCATACCAAACTGCCACAAATTTCTGAATGACTTCAAAGTTCTTGTCCAAAACACTAGCAGTCGACATGTTTCTTAAGAGCTTGAAAGGTTGATGTTGCTTCTCCAAAAGTGCTCCATGCTGACCACGCTGATTTTTTCCCATGACCAAAGAAAGGGCTTACTGTGTCACAACCCGTCAGCGCATGGATGAACGGCAGTGTTAGGCATTTGGGATGTCTAAGAGCATGATTGTGCCATTTTCTGAATGTTCAGGTAAAAGTCAATCCGAATGTGCTCTAATCCTAACTCAAGGTAGAAGGAAACAGCAAATACTATGACATCAGTGTCGACATGAATTTTCTAAGATCCGACAGTTTAAAGACCGGTGCTTCTGATTCAGACGGCAATAGGAGTTCAACGTGTTTCACTGTAATTTCTAAGGCCTTTTCATATTCCCTATCGTCTCCAGTTTTGGATGATAAAGAAGCGGTGAACTGTGCGTCCTTTATTGTAAAATGCAGCTAAACAGGTCATACCACTCACCAGGCCTCTGTGGCGATCATATCTCCTTTTGCTAACTTTGTCATAATTCTTAAATCTTTTATAGATATGGCAATACTAAGAACCGTTTCCCGTGGTTGCAGTGTTCTTGCCTCCACAAGTCGCCCTTCTGGTTCTTCACAGAAGAAACAGCCCTTAAGGAATCCCAAAGACTGAAATTTGGATCTGGTGGCCTTTTGGTACTCTTCCAGACTCTGAAAATCCTCCTTTTTTCTTTTCTTTCACTTTACTGAGTTTAGATGATGAAAATCTCTTCCACCAAACTCTACAAGTTAATTTAACAAGATTTGTGATATAAAAACATTTATTCTCCGTCAGTATCTCTTCCAGAGCCAAGACCTCACAGGACATATCAATTACTGGAGATGGGAACGCGTCAATTTCATGGGAAAAGTTTTAAGCCAATAGCCAGCTTTTTATAAATTTGTCCCTTTTCATTTTGTCTGGTGGTTTTCTGAGGGTACACCAACTTTGCTGGAGTATTCGATTGACAGAATATGCATTTACTCCAATCTCATTTAGCCTTTTGCTTTCTTCTCTTGATTTCTTGATCTATATCAAGCAACCGTATTTTTTTTTTCCTTTTCGGCATAGTGATAATCTGCTTAAGAAAGAGGAAATGTTGATAAATTCTAGTCAACATTCAAATTTGTTCTAATGAAGCACGAGGAATCTCGAACATGAAAAGGAACAAATTCCAAAACAACACCGTAAATTCCCCAGCGAGGTTGTTATACTTTGGTATTGGGGCAAATCTGCCTTTTCCCAATTAATTCGATACCAAGTAGGCCTACTTTCTATTGAAAGCAAATTACTTTGGAAATGGCATTTCATTGCATTGTAAAACTCTCAATACACAGTACGCATATTTTGAGACTAAAGGAGGAACACTATGAGTGGCTTATTGACGTGCCATTGGGTCGTCTCAAGAATTAGTAATCGACTGGCAAAATTGAATATCGTCCACAATTTAAAAGAAAAAAAGCATAGACATTACCGCCTCGTCGATACAAAACCTAGTAACTCTCCCAGCGCTAATTTTGAGATAATGACAAGCAAAAGCTAGACAGATTTACGGCGCCTTGCCTCAAATTTTCTAAAAACCGGTTGAACATTCCCTGAATTATAAGAAAAGAACTTATAGTTTCTCCGAACAAAACAACACATTGTCACAGTCCTGTTAACTAGATCTAGATCTAGATCTAGGTCATCAGTAACCAAGCACAGTGTCACTGATACACTGTTATTCCCTGTTCCTTTATGGGTGTGTACTCTGTTTAATGTCTTGGAGACATTGATTCTCATCTTAGGTATTTGACAAACCTAGATTAAGCATTTCATGACATTTGGGAATAGATCTGAAGCGACTAGCGGAATTTGAAAGTGCTGATTTTATGTTTTTTCAACTTTATCTGGACAAGCACCTTTCCAAAAAATTCCGGCGTGATGCGTTCTCCAATTTTTTTTTCTTTTAAATTAGGAGCTTCGTGTTTGTGACTGGAAAACACTGCCAAACGTTGTAACAAACATTTGTTCGTTTTTGTCAAAGGATTGAAACAGTCTGTTCATTCAGCAAAGTATTTGTTTCTTATTTTAAAGTAAATGAGGTTATGAATGGTAAACGTCCGCGTTTTTACGCATCTTCAACATCCAATTTTAGGTGGTTCGAATGATCATACGATGGTGGCCCACCTCGTTTTATAATCAGGAAATAAGGTAGATTTTACCATGTAAAGGTCATACTGGTATCATAAAGTGCACGATTTGCACGCAGTTCTGCCATAAGCTCCCCCACTAATAGTGCTTGGGAGGGAAAAGGTTCCTCAGGACTCGACCCGGTATGCAGGGTACTATGTAAACCCATTTGTGGTGACACAAGCCCACGGATAGTGCACATAATTAATTCAGTCTAGAGGACGTAACTGATACAAAATTATTTTATTCTTTCAAGTATTAGATGAAAGCAAAATCCCTCCTGCCTGTTTTCAGATTAACAATCTGATGATTTTCATTGAAAGAAGATCGTGTGTGCTTTGCGTATTTTATTTTGTATACATCCATATCGGCTTTTTGAGAACGAAAACGAATATACATGTAGATCTATCTCAGGATGATTGCCTTTTATATGTACCCCTCCCTTCAGAACAGATCATTAATTGTGTATATGAAAATGCAGAATCTTAATTCAACCTGTCCTTGGTAAACATTAGGTCTAATAAGCAAAAAATGGCTACAACAATTACTTCGTCGACGAAATGACCATACGTTTTCCGGAAACTGACCTCAAGTAACAAGAAAATCCAGTTCTGAGTACTTCGGTTACATAACTCGGTCAGCTACTACAAAGTAACTGAACACAGCTGGGTGCAATTATTCATATAATATGAAATGGCTATCTCAGACTTGATGAAGAAGAAAAATTGTAAGTTTGTTCTCCCGATCATGGCAACATTCTCACATACTCCATCGAAACGTGGCACTCGGCACCGTCTCGTACTCTGACCTACATCATTTTTATAGCACTGCTCTTGAGTTCTCGTTTTATTTGAATAATGCCAAAGACACTCTTTGGAAATGCCAAGGCTTCGCACCAACCTAACACTGAACTGCTCGGAGCTTTCATTTGACTGAAAGAACACCATCCATTTATGTTATTAAAAGTCTGTAATTTACATTTACCACAAAACGATTAATCTGGACGGCTTTGTCAGTTATTTTCATCAAGCTCAGATTAGCAATAACTCTATCTATCTATCTATCTATCTATCTATCTATCTATCTATCTATCTATCTATCTATCTATCTATCTATCTATCTATCTATCTATCTATCTATCTACCTACCTACCTACCTATCTACCTGTCTATCTATCTATCTATCTATCTATCTATCTATCTATCTATCTATCTATCTATCTATCTATCTATCTATCTATCTATCTATCTATCTATCTATCTATCTATCTGTCTATCTATCTATCTATCTATCTATCTATCTATCTATCTATCTATCTATCTATCTATCTATCTATCTATCTATCTATCTGTCTATCTAACATTGAAGAAATCCTTGAATTTTTCACCTGAATTAAATTCAAAGTTCTATAGATTTAAATCCATG
Source organism: Onchidella celtica (assembly GCA_963931925.1). Taxonomy (NCBI): domain Eukaryota; kingdom Metazoa; phylum Mollusca; class Gastropoda; order Systellommatophora; family Onchidiidae; genus Onchidella; species Onchidella celtica. The sequence goes on along the minus strand of OZ007573.1, from coordinate 5,578,052 downwards.
AACATTCGGTGAAAGGCTTCCTTGCTATTTTGGGGATAACTAAAAAAAAAAGCAATTTTCGGGCATTCATATTATACAATCATGCATTGCATCGTGTATAGTCTGAGCTAGCTAAACAGACAGGGCATTGTTATTATACAGTTTTGCACCCAGGGTGGCTGGTTTAGAGCAGTATTGTGCTTTATTGTGTCTCTGTGAAAAAAAACCTGTGAAAGCCGCGCTAGGTGAGAAGGACACCCAGTTGAGCTATAACAGCAACGAAATTGCTATAATTCTTTACCTTGTCAGATTTTTTTTTTTATGCCCATATCATGTTTAAGCGCTGAACCCACAGAAATTCATATAATCCCTTTGAAATATCCAACACAGGTTGAGCAGATTTCTCACCGAGATATCTGGAGAAACATTGCTATAGAGGCAGTGTGCTTGCGTCTCATGCAGAAGGTACCCAGTTTCGATTCCCGGTCGGTGCAGGCATGTAGGAACTTGGAGGGAACTTCCTATTCCTGATCCTATGGTTGGTAGGATCGAGCACCTAGTCTTCTCGGATATTTTCGAAAAACTCTGATTACCCGGGTGCACGTCCAAGACACCTTGGCAGTTGGAAGTCGAAAAAAACAGGTCTAACAAGGCCACTGCCGGCGCAAAAAGAATAAAAACAACGAATCCCTATAGCCCCCCACCAACTTCCAAAAAAAAAAAAAAAAGAAATGGGATCAAACAAGTATACAAAATACAACAAAAAAAAAGAACTCCAAAATAAAAAACAAGAAATGAAAGGAGAAGTGCAAATGCCAAGGGCGGAGATAATCCGAAAAACAAAGATCTTATTACCACCGAGATATCTCCCATACCTGTTCATAGTAAGGCCATGACACTGTGCAGACGTGATGCTTAATGTGCTAAATGGTATAATATAATGTGCTAAATGGTATAATCTAATGTGCTAAATGGTATAATCTAATGTGCTAAATGGTATAATCTAATGTGCTAAATGGTATATTGTAATGTGTTAAATGGTATAATCTAATGTGCTAAATGGTATAATCCAATGATTGTGCTAAATGGTATAACCTAATGTGCTAAATGGTATAATCTAATGTGCTAAATGGTATATGGACACATATCGGCTGTGACATGATTATGTAAAACAAACAAACAAAGAAACAAAAATTATCAATGGCATCCTGCATAGCCACAGGCCTTAGCCTAGGTGTGACCATGTCCATTTCGATAATGCCGACTGTTTCGGTGGTGACGTCTCCACACTGAGTTTTCAGAGAGACCTCGATCAGTAGCCAATTGGTGGGGAAACTCAGTGACGTGACACCGCCAGTTATTAGTCGGCTGATAAAAAATGAGTTGATGTGCACCTAGGGTTAATGCCTAGGCGACCTTACTAGGCCGTCTAGGTTAATGCCTAACCTAATGCTGAGCTCGCAAACCTACACGTCGTCCGTATTGTACCATGGGCCCATGACCTAAAAAACATCGCTTTGGGTTAAGCGACTGATGCACGCCAGGATATCGTCGTGAAAGGAACTTCAGAATAATGTAATTCCCATTTATGTTGCAAAGAAAAAGAAATATTCTGCAAACTTGCAGCCATCTTATGAGTTCATCGCATCCTTGGTGTGATTATGTGAATTCAGATTATTCCATTATGTTTAAAGTGAGTCCCTTCTAAGCTCCAGAGGTGCAAACAATTGTGTCGCTGGAAACTAATATGTCATAGGCACTAAATAGTTTGGACAGACAGTATCAAAATACCCAGAACGTTTTTGCCTCACAAAATGAAAATCTTGACGCTTAAGAAGTCGAACGACTTTTTGTTCTCTCTTTACTTTACTTTACTTTCTAAGATCGTACCAAATGACAAATTACGCAGAAAATAAAACACTGGAATTTTCAAATTGTGACAGTACAGGCGATAGACAGAAGCTCTTATTGTCCTCTAACTTGCAAGGTGGCTGGAGAAATCTGAATGTATCGCTAACTTGTACTGTTTTTTTGTGTGTTGTTTCTTTGTTTTCGTATGCAGATCATGTGCCCACCTTCTACAGTATTGTTTTTAAAAAATCTCTATGACGTTTTTGTCACTGCTCCGATTCCTGAATCCACTAAACTATGATGACAGTGATGTCTGGAAAACTAAGCAAAAGTGTTGCCTGGATTATCGATGGTGTCGGGCGCAAGCCAGCCAAGTCAAGATAAGCAAATTTTACAGGAGGAACAAAAAGTTGCGGATAACACAGCAGGGAAATGTACTCAGCTGCTTTGATCACATGTCTATTATGACTGTTTCTATTGAATTACGGTAAGAGTTATTTTTACAGATGATGCAAGGTTCCAATCATCATAAATTGGTACTATAAAAAGAAATATGAAATTTTCGGACTTAGCCGTTTTGCGCCGGACGCCATCGTTATTCTAATTACATAGCGAAAATCTGATAGATTTATTTTCTTGTTATTCTTGATTACATCTTAAAAAGCAAAAACATTCAAATTTAAAATGTCAATTTCCATCCAAGATGATAAAAAAATCATCTTTTAATTGGCTGTCTTGGCCCTCTGGTCTCTTATACAAGTTACCAATTAACCCTTCAAAGCCGATACAATTTTTGCTCACATTAATTATCAACTTCTATGAAGGATAAACAGTTAACAAGGTTATTCATTCTTGTCATTCCAATAAAACATAATATTTACTTAATACACTTATAATTAGTAGATTGAATTACAGGTTATTTATGTTCAAACGTAACAATGAATACAGGCTGAAATTAGTTAAAATCCCAAACAGTATTATACTGAGTGGAAATAAGACTCCCACTCGATGGACACAAAGTGTAGTGCCTAAAGAAATGACTTAGTACCTAGAAGTTCTCGAAAACTGGATGCAACGTTGACACGGTTTTAATTAATTGTTCATATTGCCGTTGGTACTAACACAGTAACAGGTCAATCAATAATCTCTCCAGATTTTGCTGTGTACTTATTAATCTTTGTTCCCATCTCCCCTTCATTCTATTGTAACATAGGAATATGCTGATATTTTAAACTGTTGGCAAAACACGCGATGACAGTGCTTACACTAATTAACATACAAAGGCCTTCAAACATTCCGAATTCATCCCTGAAGACTAAAGTAACTTTCTGCAGTCTCTTCTTTCCCTGCTTCTTCTTCTTCTTCCTTTTCTCTCTCTCTCTCTCTCTCTCTCTCTCTCTCTCTCTCTCTCTTCTCTCTCTCTCTCTCTCTCTCTCTCTCTCTAAATATACCACTGTAAAAGTCACTTTTTCCGCTCTTTGGCAAATTGCCTGGCAGGATTTTGTTAGGTCAGTGGGAAACGCCTTAGGGTTAGAGTTAGAATTAAGTTTAGCTAACACCAGGCCACAACAACCTTTTCGTTGCCCACTTAGCCACAATAATTATAGGCAGCTATTTATGGCCACAAACTGGTATAAAAACAAACACAACCGACTGCATTTTAGCAAAAATTATGACCCAGATAAAACAGACTTTCTTTCCCGAGTTGAATGGAGGGAGGAGGAGGGGGGGGGGTGTGTAAATGTTAGGCAGCCCATTGTTATGATGTCCTTGTGAGGTGTTGGTTTTGCGACTACCAGATCGAGGCCTCGGAACGGGTGTTGTTCGTGAAAGGTGAAACTTGGTGAGAATAATGACATGCGGACCCATTGCTGCGATTACTTGAAACGAGGGTTCTCATCAGTTTAATGTATGGGCCAGCACATAAGAGTTACTGGCTGAAGAAAAATAAAGAAATTAAAAGAAAAATGGGACGTACAAGAATAACCAGCAAAGATGAATGAATCTCTGAGCTCAAACTGAAAGAGATCGGTATTTCATCATTATGATACTAGTCCCACGTTACATTGTTATTAACTGACCTGGAGGGGAAGGGGTCATACATCGCCGAGTGACAGGTCAGTTCCGACTACCGCCCGACATAGTCGTAACGGATAGGCAAGGAATGGACTTTATGCTGGTCGAAATGTACCTTCTTCGTGCGTCTGTGGCTTGAGAAATTGTGTTTAGTAATATTAAAGACTGGATTTGACCCAAAGTGGATGTGTCCACGAGGTCGTAATGTACGTTAAAAGCTAAGGCAATTCACAGTTTCATTATAAATTTTCGACGGGTAGGCACAAAGTGTTAGATTCTTATGCCTTCACCATCTAGCTCCAGTATAGTATGAATTATTATCTAGTAGCGTTACCTTCGTTCTGATAATAATTCCGGCATCTGAATGAAAATTAAAAGTGCACCAGGCCATACGTCAATGAAATTAAACTTGAATCTTTGAAGAATTAGAACTGTGACCCAAAGATGAAGAAAATACATATTTACGACAAAAAATGAAATAGACAGTTTCAAAGATGTTTTAATCAAACTATAATGAGATATTGATACTCGCCATGCCCGGTGTTCTTCAGAAACTATTGATGTTCGTTGGAACAATTTGCCATTGTTCGATATCTGCACCCTTAGTTACATGGCATAATAAACAAATAAATTTGTCAACGCACTGGTCAAATTTTCATCTAGTGACAGCCAAACAAACGGTGCGACCGAGAGACGTTGCCAAACGCACGACGTTACTTATGTTATCACGCCTAAAATTTCATTAGTTTCTCTATTCTCCACAACAACATGCTTGGTGGGTGTCAGTATAATGATCTGATTATAGTTTTGCTTTGATACATTTTTTAACTGTTTATTTCTTCTGTAGTCAGCTTGGATTATGAAGAACTAGAGATACGGAGGCATTATAATCAGCAAAAACCTCAGCTTGGACGAAAATCAGCCTTGGCCCATAAAAATGCCTTTTTTTGCTTCATTCGAGAAACGGTGTCACAATTAATTAACACAGTGACTTGACTGCAGACAGAACACAGTATGAAAACCATTGAACGTGACTAGTTCATGTTCCCCTGTCTCTCCAAGGCCTAGTTACAACCTAAAACCGTCTCCACCCCCCCCCCCACCCTCAATGTCCCAGTGAGGTAAATACATTTGTAGATACCTGCCTCCTGTCCTTCACGATAACGCAGACCGTTAGTCTGGACCTGAGGTACCCGCTGATAACGTCCCTATACTTTGTAAGTACATGTACATGGCTAACAACACTCATGAACATTTCTTATCTATTCTCTAGAAATCTCTATCAATTCCCTGTATTTGAATGGTAGATAAAGAACATTTTCATGCTACTTCAAGTGAAGATAAGTAGGCCTAGAGGAAGAATTTGTAAAAACAAAATAACAGCATTGTTTTATTTCATGGCCACTAAGGGATATGTTTGGATGTTAGTTTTCACCATTGACATCAATGCTGCAGTCTTCTGTTATTGCTATTGCTCGCTCTCCCTTGTTCAGCATGTAAAGCTTACCAGTGCGTACTCCTTTTCTTATCTGTATGAGTAGATGCCCGAAGAAGGACTCAGAGACTGAAAGTCTGCATCTTTTTTGAATTCGTCAAGGTCTTGATGTAAGGCCTGGTTTTGGTGTATCATTCACTAGAAGAACAGCTAATTTTTTCCAGTGGTGTGTGTGTGGGGGGGGGGGAGGGGGGGGGGGGTTCCACGATAAAATTAGTTACTGTAGCGATAGTCTTTTGTGCCAGATGGGTGATATCTTTAAATTTGGTTTTGCTATATCAGTTTTGATCAGCAAATCGTGAGCCTGACTTCAGGTGATGCATACAGAAACAGGAGCACAAGAAATCTCATTTTAATATAATATATTATAATCCTGAGACATGATGTGTTATCCACGTGGCTGGCCAGACAGAATGAACAGTGAGACAGAGGGCGAAGGGACAGTTATGTAGGCATCAGATTTTTACGTCTTCTGGACAGAACATACAGTACCAAACTGGAACTGCCCTTGCCAAAATAGAACTAACCAAAATAAAAAAATCAAATATTTAGGACAAGTTAGTCAAAACTCTGAGGTAATGTATTGCTCCACGAATAAGGCATGTTTTCATTGTAATTTGTGGTCTTTTATCAAGATGGATTTCTTGTGTTTTATAATGCAAAATCGTCCGTGAATTTGCTACAAGTTGCAAATTACCACCAGGTACCACCGAACAGACCATCTTTTTTTTTTTTCTTGGCTAATAAGATTATTTTTTTTGTATTATATCCCTCTGGTTCTTATTTATTCAGAAAGTCGTTTCTTAATTTTGGCAAACACGGTAGTCAAGAAAGTCCCATTTAGTTATGACACAAACTGACATGTGCACGTTGCTGCAACTTTTATTGGTGTGCATAGGTTTGTACCAGTATAATTTAGCTTGGAATTTTGCTTTTTGTCTTGAGTAAAAGCTATGAATACTTTACTTATATTTGCTTTGATGATTATTGAAACATGGTTTAGCATAGTGTCTTGTGTAACAGTCACGTGTTTAATAAGAGTACATGAATAAATTAAAAATGTTAAGCTTTTCATATCAAAGGCCGGCGAAGTTCGGTCTACGCGCTACTTTTCAATATCATTATTTACGTGGCAGTTGCATAAGTTTTCTAAAGGGGAGGAAACCGTCTTAAAAGAACTGGAACACTTTACCGAGTTTTGAGTTCACGCATAAATTATGCAAACGTGTTCTCTGTGTACACACTGGCACAGTTATAATGTGTACACTGTGTACACACTTCTGTATTATCTTCATGGGAGAGGTATGTGTATTTTAGCTCGAGGAACCCTCGGTGGACTAGAGTAAATACAGGGCGAAGAAAATCTAGTTTTGAGATCTTCAGAAATGTTTATAATGATTATCTGATTCTGGGCTGAGATGTTCATATTTGTTACTACCTGATTCTTGGTTAAATCAAGGCTGTGTAAGAGATTGACCTTTTCGTGTCTTTAAAAGGATAAAATAGTATGTGCTATAAGTTTAGTATGTTCATGAAGTTTGGATTTTCTGCTATTGTTTTGTTACGTACGTAATTACAGTGGCAGTTATGCTATGTTATTTATGTTTCTTTGATAATAAAGTATCAGTAACCTTTGGTAAAAGAAATACAAGAAAAAAACAACAAAAAAACAACTGCACTGACAATATAAGATGGAAACAGTTGTGTTAGTCATGCCCATTCTACAGCAGTGTGCCACAGACGTTTCTAAAAGTTGCATTCATGCATGAGTCAATTATCTAAAAAAACAACGTTAAATGCCACAAATAAATGCCAACACAAATCAAAGAAAGATATGAATATCATTGTCATGGACTTTTTCTCGAATTTGTCAAGTTTTCTTTACCATCTGAATGATGTTCACTTCGTATTTTGGTTTCCAATACTCTCTATCGTTTTGAAGAATCCTACTTTTTTTTTAAAGACTGCTATGAAAAGTACATGATTTCCACAAAATATCCACAAGAAACTAATAATATATTATATAAATTATATTTTATATTTATATATGTAAAGGACAAAACATTGTTTGGCGTCCCTGTTCTAATATTCTTTGTTCAGTTCTATTTTGTGATGATTAACAGAAAGTACTAGCAGTATCGACGTAGATTTCACACAGAAAGCTACAGCAAAATTCATTCCATAAAAATGACGCTAGAAAGTAAAATACACCTAAATTGGCGTACACCGTCATCTTCTGTAGAACGGCCGATATCATTAATGAGATTACTCTCGTAACTTGGGGTAACACGTTCTGAAAATCGAGCTTCAGGGGTCACAGACTAATAAAATACCCAGACTGGATTATCCCATTGTGTGACGTCACAAAACAGCGAAAAGTCATGAACCATCTGCCACATTAGGTTTACGGTAACGACCGACGCTTCAGCATAGCTACAATTTTGAATGACACCATTTTGACGCGCCTACTGAACGCGGAAGTTTGGTTCCGCACCAAGAAATTAATACATGTACAACCAATCTTGACAAATAAAAAGAAATTTCTACTGCAGATAGAACTAGAATCGGAATTTCCCGAGCGGCGCCCATGTTGATTATGCGGCCGCCGCTCGGGAAATTCCTTAAAAAACGACACAGCCCGAAGCTCGTGTTTCCAGTCTGGTTAATTTATTAGTCTGTGTCAGGGGTGTACTAAAAGAAAAAAAAACAATATGAAAGGAGCAAAGTGGCCGCTATTGTATCCCGTTGAACCCAAACTCAAATTCAAGCATACCGCAGCCAACCGTCCTGGTCATAACCGTCATAAGCATTTTGTTTATCAAACAAGTTGTGATTTGTTCCTTCAGAGTAAAATGTTTTCATTCATTGTCTCGAACGACTGACGACGATGTTTGCAGTTCCTTGTTTTCATGGTTTGGGCATTCTACAGTTTACAGGCCATTGCATGTTGGGTGACGGGCAGACAGAAAAAAACATTAAAAATGACCAGCACTAAAGTGAAACAATAATGTTAAACTCAGGCAAACCATGACTGTGTAATACCGAGCTTCATGTTTTAATTCTATGGCACCTGCTTGAAGCGCGGCATGCAATAGTGCATGTATTTGTGAGTGTGCATGAGAAAACCCACAATAAGTCGGCAACATGACATTTTGAGTTCTGTACATATAATAAAAGACAAGACATTTCTGATAAACTGAAGTCAGTGACCTCCCTAAAACAAGATTTTGAGAAAACGGCATTTAATCCTATAAGTGGCAATAGCTAATTGACCAAGTAATATTGGAGTGATTGCTGTTTGGAGACCGTAATATAATAACTAAGCCGTTATAGAGATGTGAGTAGTGTTCACTGCTGATCTACAATTTACCCTGTAACATGCCACGGTCCCCTAGCAACAGCCAAGTTGGAAGTTTTTGTCGGACCCATATTTTCACTTCAAGGCCGTTTTTCTCAAAATCAGCTCTGCCGACTTATGCCGGATTTTCTCATGCACACTCACATTTATTATATTCATTTATTTATTTAAAAATATTTATTATTGGCTTACTTCTTAATTTATCTATTATGATGGGGCATCTTTGATTTATTACTTTAGTTTTGTGCCGTTTGAGACATTCTTTCTATTTCTTTTTTTAATAACATTTTTCATTTTAATGATTCGACTTTTTTGTGTGTGTGTGTGTGTGTGTGTGCCTATAAAATTGTGGCGGCATTTGACTTTAATTTGTGTGTGTTCAGAGATAGTCTCTACTTTTTGTTGAATAGTCTCAATGTTGTTGTTTTTTTCCTATGTTGATTAGACAGTGCGGGTTGGGGAGAAATATATATTTCTGAGGAAGCAGAGACAATGGCAGGCGAGTTTCTTGTGCGAAACTGTTCTAACTTCCAGATTACATTGAGCTGCACCTTTATGTGTTGTCACTCTAGCAGGATAATCATTATTCACGTGGGATGGAATTTGGCATTGGACAATGAGTTGAATCGATGACATTCAAGTCTCGTTGTGGACATTGTTTCGCCTGTCATCATGAGTTTTCTACATTATTTTGTTGATAATTGGTAATATGAGATCATCCTGAAGGCAATGGCCTCATTCATTATTCATGCTGAAGGAACTGTCATTTCTTGATTGGCATGGTTTCTAAAAAATGTATTTTTGTGTGTGTGTGTGTGTGTGTGTGTGTGTGGTGTGTGCGTGTGTGTGAGTATGTGTGTGTGCGTGTGTGTATGTGTGTGTGTGTGTGTGTGTGTGTGTTAGGAGTGGGGGGGTTGTATGACCAAATCTCTTCCAGTAATTTGGCTGGGGAAAAAAAGGAATTATCATTTTTGGTCTTGTCACCCGCTGGAGTTTAGAGTGCCACGTTGATCAGCTCGTAATCGCTACTCTGAAGCTTCAGCAGATCAGCTGACCCAGGATTGTCACAGCTCTGCGTAATATCTTACATCTTGTAATGACATTTTCCAGCTTTCTCAGTGGATTATCTAAGGCATGACACATGCCCACGGCGTCACTGGAATGGGGAATTTGGGAGCAGCTGAGAATCTTCTGTTTCAGGCAAGCCGTCCTTGGATGCTGAGAAGGAAATTTCTTCAGATGTAAAGAAGCTGCAGTTTCATTCTTTCACCTAATGCCATAAATTGATAATTAAGAGATTAACGAGCGTGCCGTATTTATAAGTTGGTCTCATGGTAAAGATACCTCAAAGCTGGGTGTTAGATGTTTGGACAGCGGTACAATTTCAATGATTCCCGCAGAGGTCACATAAAAAGTCTCTTCGTCTTCAGTAGTTCTGAGGAAACCAAAGAGACAAGGTGGTCTAGAGGCAAGGTGCTCGCCTCTCATGCCAAGGGTCCCGGGTTCTAAACCCGGGCAGTGCAGGCATGTTGGAAATTGGATTTTTCTCGTGTTTTCAAGTCCCTGGTCCTATTGGGGGGTAGGATCGAGTAGTTCTTGGAAATTGGATTTTTCTCATATTTCCAAGTCCCTGGTCCTATTGGGGGGTAGGATCGAGTACCTAGTCTTCTCGGATAAGGACGAAAAAATTCGGAGGGCCCGTGTGCACGTTGCGCACGTTAAAGATACCTTGGCAGTTGGAAATCGTAAAGAGCAGGCCGAAAGGCCGCTGCCCGGGCAAAATTGAAATTAATAGATTAAAATTTATCCATATCACCCCCCCCCCCCCCGCCAGAACAAGAAATAATAAAAACAAGTACAGTGAGGTGTAAATGCCAAGGGCAGCGAACCTCCTAAAATAAAGACCTCAAATAACCAAAGAGTGCTTTTCACGAAGCAAGCCAATGATTAGAGATTTAAGTGTATTCATATTATGTTCCAAAATGATTCCAAAGAAAGTTTTTCAGCATATAGTTATAAACACGAATCTTTGTCCCTTTCACTCTTTCTCTGGTCCTTCCCGGCTCCAAATTTTGTGGCACTGAACATTAATTCTTCTTCTTCTTCAAGTGCCAGATCTGGAACAGATATGGACGATCATGGTTCGCCACTCATTCCTCCGCTCGGATGCTCTCAAAAAGCCTAGTATATTGTCCTGGTATTTCCCTGTCGCCCATCTGTTCTAACTCTCTAGATAATGCTATTCTTTCTCTGCCTCTTCTTTTTTTTTTTTTTTGCCCTCTATTTTTCCAGTTAGAGCAAAGTGTTCAATACTTTTCTGTCGATTCAGGTGTCCCATGAACTGCAATTGCCCTCTCCTAATTGTTTTTAGTAGTGATCGCTCCGTGTTGGCGTCTTTCATCGCAATTTCATTCGATTTCCTTTCCTTCCATGAAATATTTAGGAGTCTCCTTATAGAACCACATTTCCGTTGCCTGTAGCTTGTTTTCCATGTCCTTAGTTGATGTCCAGCATTCACATCCTTACAGGAGGGTTGACCACACATGGCTCTTCAAAATCCTCGTTTTTGTTGACATTAATTAATTAATTAATGAGTGTAAAAGAGCTCATCGCACCAATGTTGGCAAAACTATTGATGGGTAATTACAGAAAGGCTGTTGTTAGGGGAACGTACTGTTTTACATAGAAAGCTATTATAGCTGAACAGTAAAGACAACTCAGTATTTTGTAATTAGACCAGCCCCACCCCCCACCCCACCCCCCAACATTACCCTTGCAGCAATAACTGAACCAGGCTCGTTGGGTGTTATACCAAAAATAGCCTGAGCAGTTTCAAAGTGGACATTGAATTTGAATAAATAAACGTTTTGAAAAGGGCATGGAAACAAAACAAGCTTGAAAGTACTTTAAAAACACAGGAAATTAACAGTATCGTTTCAAGTCGTCAGAGAACCAAAGTGACAAATATAAACAGATGTTTTGGGTTGCTTGGTCGTCGTCTTTCCAAAGTCGGCAGTTTTTTACAGGTACAACTTCTCATGCCAGTGAGATTTTGGGAAAAAAAAAAGAAACAACTTTGCAAATACGTTTTTGGGGTAGACGCTGTATGGGCTATGAAATCAGAAATACTCACAGTAATATGTGATTTTGCCACCACTTAGAGCATGTTTTTGTAAAGGTTATTGTGGGCATTTCGCCAAGGTTAAGGTTATTGAGTGCAACTAGGCAAACCCAATACTAACCCTAGCCCAAACCCAGAAACTGCCTGAAAAATGCATTGTGGAGAGAAAACATAATTTCACCTCGTGACCCAAATAGTCACATAGTCACATAGAATAGTTAAGTGTGGATAACTAAGATTGTTTTTTTTCTTACCGCAGATTCAATGTTGCTCTAACTGACCTACTTGTGGCGTACTGAAGCTGTTACTCCGGCCATTTGTTTGCGGAGCTTACGAGGACAGAGAGCGCCCTTCGTCTGTAACTTGAGCTACGCCGTCGTGGTCCAGTCAGACCTACAAAGTTACGATTTTTAGGGTCATTACAGGAATAGTTAGAGTTTGTCTCAAAGACACAATAATGTCAGCTTCCAACCTAGCGTTTGTGTGTTTGGTGGTGGTCGTGGTCACTGCAGTGACCGGTCAAAGCCGGTACACCAATGACATTAAGGCCGAATACTACGCCACCGTGTCCATGCAATGTGAGCATCCTCAGCTGAATATCACCGAGCAGTCTAATGTCCGGTCAATGAGCTGGATGTTTCCTGATGGCACCACAAAGTATTCCAACAACGACCTTGACCAAGACCTCTTTCAATTCTCTGGACCAGAAGATGGGGGCACTGGGCCAAACTTTGAAGCTTACAATCTCACAGCTATACTTATCGACCATGACGTTTTCGGATACTACATCTGTATCGTTGTTTACGATACACCTGACATGCCTATATCGGTAATCAGATGGGGCCTTAATGTCGACGGCGCTGACTTCTCGGCACTGATCGAAACCTACAAAGATGGAGCTATTGTTGGGGGTGTGGCTGCAGCCATTTTCTTTGTACTGGTGGTTGGGACATGCATTGTGTGGCATTACTTCTTTAGTGATAGGAGAGACGCGATAGGGGAAGAAGAGGAAGATGTGGATGAAATGTTGGAGAAGAAACATCATACCTATACAAATCAGGGGTATAATCCCAGCGTAGACGCCTCTCAGGTGGAGGTCAAAGTTGATGAACCTAATGGTTACAACACCAAAATGTAATTGTTACCCCCCCCCCCCCCCCGTTCAGGAACGCCGATGTAAAAATGGGACATTGGACGCTCGAGTTGCCTATGGAACAAGGGCAAACCGAATGATAAAATTGTAAAAATTGATAACCACAAAAACCATTTTATTTTGATATCGATAGCAATAATATGTAGTTACGATCTAAATCCATAAATTTTACATCTTTCTCTTGAGGACCGAAAAAGAAAAGCGTTTACGTCTTGACTTTGCTATCAGCTATCCATTTCAATTAACCTGATCTCTTTCTGAGTGGGCTAAATTAATTCAGAAGGGATCAAAATGTTGATGTCCACAGCCCAGGTGATGGGAAATAATTAAACGTGTGTAATATTTCGGTCAGGGATCTAATTTTAAAAAAAAAGAACAGAAAAAGAACAGCCTACATGAAAGTGAATAAATATCACACCGAGGCCCATTTTTTGCTCCACCTTACTGTCTTTTCACACAGTCTCGCCTGCCTTTATCCAGTGAAAGAGATTTTATTATGTATATTATTTATATTTGTCTAATCAATATTAAACCATGCTGGTGTGCCATCTTTGTTTATAGTTGCCTAAATGCACAAACATAATTACACAATTTATTTGAACAATATTTGTATCCATGTCGTTATGTTGGAAAGTAATATTTCCAGAAATCCATTCTGTAGTCTATAGTGTCTGTGTTATATTTCCTGTATCTGTGTTGTCCACAAAAACCTGAGTATGACAACTTAGTGAGACTATTCGCGCAATCTGGCCGATCAGAGTTTCCTTCGCGCAATGGATGCTTTAGAAAGTTTTCATTTTGGGGCTTTGCGGCCATTTCGTCGACGACATGACGAAAATAGCGTTTTTGAGACGTTTGTCACAAGTTGGAATCAGAACTTCAACCATGAGTATGTTTGGCTACAGTGCCCCAAAAGACCCAGCTTTAACTTTCTTCTGTTCTGCTTGTTTATAAACGCTGTATAAGTAGATTGATGTTTCAGCCCTCTGACAGAATTCAGAAGTTTTTATTCTTGTTTTAGACTTACACAAGTCCCACTATTGCTCCCCCATACCATCCTTTAATAGACATAATTGCACATGGGCAGTTCTTTGATGAGTCTGGTTACCGCCATTCTCTTCATCATCAGCGACATCGCCCCCATACACAAGCCAATTGTTCTGAGAATATTCCAGGAGCAAGGTCACTTAACATGAAACTTACGTCGTTCGGAGAGAGCTAACTAATTTAAGAGGCTGGGGCTCCTGAATACTATTTTACTAACCATGTGCCAATTTCGAATGTTTATAACCCTGAAATAGGCCTTGAAGTGAGGTGGGGGTCAAGAAAAAGTCACAAGAATCATGCCATTAGGCCTCAAATTTAGCCCTAAATAACATCTCATGGTTAGCTTTAAGAATAGGATTAGATCAAAGGATGCATTTCTAAAAAAAAATGTTCACCAATAATAAATATATACATAAAAGCCAGGCCCTAATAATATGTACGGTGAATGCCTATTTGGGGGGGGGGGGGGGGGCATGGCACATTGGCTACCTATGCCCGTTCTCTGATATCTGTTTTTGGCACGGTGGCTGAGCATGCGCACTCTAAGGAGAACAAAAAACAGTAGAACATTGTGACCTTGGAACTTTCGATGAGATTAAATTAAACATTTTTATGGACGCGTGAATTCTGTGACCTCTGGTGAAACAAACCAAAAGAAAAGGAAGGACAAAACACTGTATCTTTCACCCTTTAGTCAGATTTTAAATCGTGTTATTCAATGTATCATTGTTTCCAGAATATTTCGAGTTTATTGCTGTCCTTTATAATTATGTTCGCTATTCCGTTACTGACCTCGCGTATAGGTATGCCTTTTGATTATCTATGTGTGCACTTGACTCAGTAGATCTACTGATGATCTTATTTATTCATTGTATTTTGATGTAACCAGTAAACTCTGATACTTCAACTCCTGATTTCCGGCCGTTTGTATCCTGGTATCATGGTTTGTGGCTGTTTGTGTCCTGATGTTCTAACTCATTGTTTGTGGCTGTTTGTATCCTGAGACTTTAACGCATTGTTTGTGGCTGTTTTGTATCGCAATACTTTAACTCATGGTTTGTGTGCTGATATTGTGATACCTGGTTCTGTGTTCTTTTTCGTTTGTATTTCGTTTTTTTCTGTCTGATGTTCATATTAAGGATGGGCATCCAATAGCCGATTTGATTAGCCGGCTGGTTGGTTAGTGATCTCAAGACATTTAATTTCAATTAGATCTTACACATCAGCCAGCTGGTTGACTCTGACTGAAACTGAATGTCGTGACGTCACAATCCAACTAAGACAATTAAAATCGTCTAGGGGACGCATAGGCTAACAAGCAGATAATGGTCGGGAGGGGGGGGGGGGGGACTGATTTCTTTCTTGTGATTCACAATGACTGGAAATTCTCATGCATACCATAGTGTCCAGTGGGGTCACTTCGTGTCCAGACTAATGCTACAGGTCATCTTACAATTGAAAAACTATGAGATTTGTGAACAAAGACAATGAGAACTAAAAGACACGTAATGCTGTCAAGCACAAATGCATGAAAATAATATTTATTAAAGTCTACCTCGACAGCCCCACCCCCACCCCCCCCCCCCCCAAACATACCCAAACAGTTGTTGTTGTTTTTTAAAGACACAATGTGGACATTTTCTTAAACCATTTTTCAAGGTGTGACAGAGACGGCAAGAACATTGTATGTATGTTTTATTTGTTGTCAGTACGATCAGTGTGGAGATCCCACCACGGCGATGTGGCCTGTACTCTCCCCCCCCCCCCCGTGCCCTTGGTACCGATAGGACTTAAGAGTCATAATATACGATTATGAATTAAACGGAACAATTCCTGGTGCAAAATGCACTTGTTATAGCAAAGCAGTTTTATTATTTCAAAGTAAATAATGTTAAATGAGCACAGACATTGTAGTAGTACTGCAGTGAGAAAGTCAAAGTCAATAAAATCGTCTAAATATGAAACAAAAATATTTTTTTCTCACCGTATACGAGGAGAACGTTTGTAAGGAAAGGTGAACACTCAATCATTCTGATCATCACAGGTCATCCTACATCATTTGGACAGGCATTTCAAAAACGTCTACATTTTTAGTTTTAACCAAAGAGCTTACGGAACACACTAAAGACAGAACTGCCATGGTGCACGAAGTGTGCCGAATTGAAAGCTAAACATGGCGGCAGGTTTAGGGCAAGCTGGGCATGCTAATTTCTATACGAAGGGAAATAGAGAAGTGGCTAGCTTTATTTTGCGTTGATCATGTGATAGAAGGATGGTGCGAAAGTCAAACTTTCAGTCACAAGTTCTGAAAGCTTGAATTCCCAATGAAATTCCACTAAAAAATAAAAAGGAACCACCGCCACACCCCTCCCCATTTCTCAATAAAGATGGCAGCGGAAACAATACCAAGTAAACAAGATGAGTAATAATACCAGTGCCATGGGCTGAATGCTGATTCTGTTACGCAATCTCTGAAAGCTTGTTAAAGTGAGTCTCAAAATTCGTGGCCAGCTAAATCGGCAAGTCTTTGAAACAGATTCATGAACATCGTTGAAACTTTGCCTGAAGTACTTTTTCTATTAAAAAATTGTCTTAGACGAATATTATTTTCAATGTAGATTTATGTAGAAATACGTAAAATCCTTTCATGAAAGTACATAGTTTATGAAGGCATGGGGTGTTTTCAAATTCTAAAGGTTTTACAACAAATGACGTCAAACGCAGGCCTTCAATTCTCTGCCTAAAAGAAATTGCACTTTCCCCACTTTACTGGCAGAAACCAATAAACCATTGACAACTCTCAGAATACACCAAAAAGTGGATCCTGCAAAAGCTTGGTATTCAACATCTCCCATGCTTTATTTACCACCCAGGAACCAACAGAGAAAGCGACAGATTAGTTCAAGAGATTACTGATGGAATCAAGACTAGTACCTATCGACCCATTGCTGGCGCTTGCATTCAATGCAAACAAAGCCACTTGGTAGTTCTGGTCCTAGCAATTTATCTCACCCGCTCCCAGAATCGGGCGAGGACAGACGTTCCCTCCCTGCTATAGACGAGAGCGTTTTTCGTCATCAGGATCAACCAACTTCTCGGTTTGGGGCAAGCTGGGGTGATGTGCTAACAGCTGTCCAGGCTAATTCCTATACGAGGGGGAAGGGGGGAGTGCAGGTGGCTAGTTTGTTTTCGGTTATTTTGTTTGGCAGATCGATGGTGGTGGATGGATTTGGAAAAATGGATTTGTTTATTTTTTTCAGAATGTTAATTGCGAAGTTAAAATTTTCGTTTGAATCTATGGGCGTAGCCATATTATAAAAATGAGTCATTTTGAATCCTATGGGGGTCGCCACAATGAAAAACCGTGACAGGCACCGCGCTAGGCTGCCTCGCTCTGCCTGCCAGGCAGGTGGAGGTTCCTGCGCAACTGAGCACCCCTCAGAATACTAGCATACTTAGTTTGCCACTTCCAACCGTCTTGCCATACTTTATAGCTCTGAAATGCACGTTTCAGAGCAGAGTTCTGACCCTAGTGCGTACTAAAAGCTCTTTTGGTTTTAACACACAGCACACTTGCATTCTTTGAGTAAACGTAACAATAAACAACACACTGAAAACTTTTGAAAAATCCAGTAGCTCATATTCATGAAACAAAAAGGAAATTCCAAGTTGGGCTCAACAGATTAAGAACAATCAGTTTTTCGTCACATGCGTTCTGCATCCTTTCGGTTACTTTTTGCTTTTTTTGACAATTTTGGAAGTGGGGTGGGGGAGGGACGCTGTTTTGGTTAGAGAATAGATGGACCCCAGGGTCTACCTATCTGTATAAGACAGATGGACCCCAGGGTCTACCTATCTGTATAAGACAGATGGACCCCAGGGTCTACCTATCTGTATAAGACAGATGGACCCCAGGGTCTACCTATCTGTATAAGACAGATGGACCCCAGGGTCTACCTATCTGTATAAGACAGATGGACCCCAGGGTCTACCTATCTGTATAAGACAGATGGACCCCAGGGTCTACCTATCTGTATAAGAAAGATGGACCCCAGGGTCTACCTATCTGTATATGACAGATGGACCCCAGGGTCTACCTATCTGTATAAGACAGATGGACCCCAGGGTCTACCTATCTGTATAAGACAGATGGACCCCAGGGTCTACCTATCTGTATAAGACAGATGGATCCCGGGGTCTACCTATCTGTATAAGACAGATGGACCCCAGGGTCTACCTATCTGTATAAGACAGATGGATCCCGGGGTCTATCTAGCGAAATAAGTAGGTTTAAGGATAGGTGGACCCCGGGCTGGGTTCCTTGTTGTGAAATGTTTTAGGATAGTAGATCTTAAAAGTGATGTGTTCCGTAAGAGTGATGTTGCAAAAAGAAAACCTCTGTTGTAATTCAGCAACAAATTCCAGTCATGAGTACTTATCTGGTGGTACCAGAAACTTGGCATTCAAGTCCACTCACTCAACCGCTGCATCACGGAGGTATGATCTCAGCCAATGTAGGCCTACCTGTGTGTACATCGATCGCCAATGGCTACCCCAGCTCCTTTTCGCGTGATTAGTCAATCTGACTATCGCCCATTGTTACAGACTGACTAGACCCTCACGCCCCTCAGGTCCAACAAAACATGTAGCTCTAGATAGATCTAGATCTATCGACATCCATGCCGCCATTCGAGTGTTTGTTTTCTTGCCCTAGCCTAACTTGGCGATGAAAGAAAGCTTTTCATTGGTCCGGGGTCCACCTATCCTAAAACGCCTACATTTCGCTAGGTACACCCCGGGGTCCACCTATCCACTTTGTTTTATAATTTTTGTTTTATCATTATTATTCTAATTCACAAGAAAACCAATGTGCTTTGTTGATCAGTCATGTCTCAGCAAGTTAATGGCGGATTATAATAGACTTGACATCTCAAAACATCCCAAGAAAATGCCCTGTGCAATCGTGAAATGAACGTGGCGTCACGTCTTATGTACATTATTGATGTCAACTCACTACATAGTCAATACATGATCAATTTCTCTCTCTGTGAAGTGGTGCCCGGTTCTTGAAAAACAGGTCTCTTCATCAAAAGCACACTATGTGTCAGGATCTGCCTTCGTGACAGTTGCTGCCCACCCGTCCATGGTAACTCCAGCTGTCCGAACCTCATCAGAACTAGCTTTTGAGACTATTTCTAACCAGGTTCCAACGGCTGACCGACGATATATATATATATGAGTTAGTGTCGAGGGCTTCTTCTCAATTCTCATTAGCTCATTCATCTCTTATCTGACAATACACCCCACCTCCTCCGCGCCAAACCAAGACGCCCCCTGGTGGTCCAACAGTACCTGAATGCGTAAACAGAAAAATGGCACCCGTCTTGAAAAGTCGTCGCCGTCAAGGAAGACTGTTGTATATCAAATTTTCCGAAGTTTGAAAATGTGATAAGTTTTTTTTTGTTTTTTTTTTAACCTGGCCGTTCTAACTGGTTCTATTCGATGTTCCAAGAGAACAGCTGCTTTCTATTTGTAGGAATCAGTTTGAAATAACTATATCTTCCGCTCGAGACACACACAACAGAAATAAAACACGTTTGTACTCCTCCTGAAAAGTAATGATTTTGACACTGATATTGTCCCTCGTGAAGCAATGTCTTATGTCCATTTTACGCAAAAAACTAAGTTCATAAAGTCAATGGACTTCAATTTGTATCTGGTTATATCTTTTGTTCAGCTGATTTTTTTTTTCTTTCCCATTAGCAAAGGACAGAACACCAATATTTAAATTTGAGTATGTTCATTACTCCAAGCTCGAAGGAGAGAAAACTTCAGACCCCCCCCCCTCCCCACCTTGCCACACACCTCACCCCCACCCCCAAAATGAATTACAAAAAAGAAAAAGGAGCCAAGAGAGATAGAACACTTGTGCACGGGGGGGAGGGGGGGCGTAAGACAAAAAGACACCCACCCTTACGTAAATAACTAGGTCTAACTAATCTGCTGCCCTTCTCTTCCACATTATCAGGTATTTCTGGATCGGAATGTTTTCTCTTGGTACACCAAACATTCGGCTGCCATCCATCAATCGACCCCCCCTCCCCCCAATAATAATAATAAATTCACCCTATCCCACTTCACCCCCCTATAGTTCTATAGTTACGTGTCCTGTTTTCTCTCTTTAACAAAATAATGTATCATTTCAGGTACAGCAGAAAAGCTCCATCTTCATCTGAAGCTTGATGACGTAAATAGTAGTATAGGTTTTTGACCTTTCTAGGCCACCTTTAAAATATATAAAAATTCACCCCCTATTAACACATAAACACATAAAAATTCAAGCTTTTTCTAAAAAATATAAAAAAATTCCCAGAGTCTTAGAACCAGCAAAGTTGCAATTCTATCAAATTAATCCCTTTCTAGGCCATCTTTAAAATATATAAAAATTCACCCTCTATTAACACATAAAAATTAAGCTTTTTCAAAAAAATAAAGAGTTTTAAACTCCCTAAAACTCTCTCACCATAAACTCCCGAGTTCCACCAGATCGATATAGAGACATTTGGAATTACTTTGTGTGAATATTTTTTAATGTATTTAATTCCACTTCCTATTAAATTATTTAATATTTGTTTTGAGTTCGGAGATAGAACTCCGTTCGTATTCGGAGATATATTTGAACTATTTACTTTTTTGATTTAAAAACTTTATCAACTATACATTTATTAACAGCTTTTTGTCCTAAGTCAGATGCAGTTTTTTTTGCAACATTTGATACAACTTCTTTTGCAACTTTGCTAGTAACTGCTGAAATTACCGAATCAAAAAAACTTGATCCGAAATATTTATCTGTCAAAATACTATATCCTCCATAAACATATTTTCTTTTGCGATCTTTATTTATCACCAACAGTATGACTTGTCGATTTTATATAGCCATTTTTAGCTGTATTTTTTTATATTCTTCTTTGTTTATAAGCTGTAATCTATATTATTCATCTATAATACTTACAATTTCATTTAAACTCCGGTATTTCCAGCTTCTTTACTAGCTATTAATAATGATAATCTTGAAATTAATGCATTAGGATCCGATGGAAGAAATCCTGTTCCGGAATAAGTTACTGTAGGACCTACTTCTAAACTTCTTTGATCATCATAAAGTTGTTTATTTTCCCAAATTGGTTTTATGATATTTATGTATTTCTGTCCTCCACTAGATTTAGCTCTTGGATTATTAGGATCATTATTGTGTTTTATGGCATTAGTAGAAAATAAAATATGTGCATAATTGGCTTTATCCTCATCTATAATAATAATAATAATAATAATAATAATATATTGCATTTATATAGCTCCCAACCCCGTCGATGACAAGCTCTGGGCGCTTTAACAAACTCTTACACACACACACACGCATACACAAAAGAAATTCAAAAATATTTACTATTGTTGCTGCCGAAAAACACCTAGCCTAGTTTGTCTGAAAGAAATGGGTCTTCAGATGGCGTTTGAAAGAACCAATGTCATTAATTTCCCTGGTTGTCTTTGGAAGAGTGTTCCAGATGGTAGGGCCAAGAAATGAAAAGGACTTTTCTCCTACAGTGGACAGATTCATTTTAGGTACTTTCAATTTTGTAGTGTCAGATGATGATCTTAGTTGACGAGATGGAACATAGTAATCAGTTAAATCAACTAGGTACGATGGAGCAGTATTATTGACACATTTGTGACAAATGGATGACAATTTGTACATTATTCTTTTCTCGACTGGCAGCCAGTGCAAACTCTGCAGAAGTGGCAGTGCTGAATCTCTTTTCTTTTTCTTCAAAACAAGTCTCGCTGCATTGTTTTGAGCAATTTGGAGTTTTCTAATATTTTTTTGTGAAATTCCAGCCAAAAGGGAGTTGCAATAGTCAAGCTTTGAAAGTACAAAAGAATTTACTAAAACAGCCGCAGTTTCAGTTGAAATAAGATGTCTGATTTTACCGATTTTCCAGATTTCCATGTAAAGAATACGAATGAGGTGACTAACCTGAGATGACATAGAAAGATTTAAATCAATGTAAACCCCTAGGTTTTTTACTTTTTTTGAAATTTCTATTGTATTAGTGCCAATTATCATCTCAGTTCTGTCCACTTCTTGCAGAACCCGCTCACGGCCTAATAAAATAACCTCAGTTTTATCCTCATTTAGTGCCAGTTTGTTTTGGTTCATCCAGCTTTTAATTTCTGTTATACAGTTTCCAGCCTGCTGCAGAAGGCTGTCAACATCGCATGACAAATCTAAAAAATTTTGAGGATCTCTACTAGTTATTAATTCCCACAAACCAGGTGTTCCTTCATATTTATCTTCTCCAATAATCATATCATCATCATCAACTTTTATTTCTTTATTTCCAATATAAAATTTATCATCTAAAGAATAAATTCCAAAAGTTTTATCCGCATTAGTTGTACCTAAGTATTTTTTTAAATAAGTTGCTGCTGTTGGACCAATTTGTTGCAATGCTTGAGATTCAATTGCTTTCAACGGTTGGTTTTGTTCTACAGCAACTGGAGTATTCAATTTAATTTCTTGTAAAGATTTCTTAGTTTCTTCTGTTGCTTTTTGTGTACTTTCCGTGATAGGAGCAAATACTTCGGAAAATTCTCTTTTCATTTCAATATCTCCTACTCTTTTGCTTAAGTTACTTAATTGAATATTTTTTTTGATTTTTAAAAATTCATTAACAAGAGCTTCACGTTTTGAAGGCTCTTCAATATTTAAAAAAGACATTTTTAATGGAATAAAAATCAAACAATTTTTAAAAAAAATCAAACCAGTTTTTTTATTTTTTTCAATGGATCATCTATATTTAATTCAGGATCGCTTACTTTTTTATTTTTTATTGCATTTTTCATTTCTCTAAATTTTTTTTCTTCATCTAAAATAAGTTTGAATTCTTCATCTGAAATTTTTCCACCTTCAAGAGCATTAGAAATATAAGTTTGAATTGTATTAAGTTTTGATTCCAATAAAAATAAGATTTTCTGATGTTTATCAGCTTTATGTTGTAAATTTTTATTTATGTATCTTAAAACTATACTTAATAAGCCCGTACTTATTGAAAGACCTTCTATAATAATAGCCACAGGAATGTTAACCACTGTAGATAAACGTATTACTCCTGTTGTTCCCATTCCAATAGCTACAGTTTTTAAAGTTACATCAATTATATTTAAAGCTTTTGAATATTTCTTAACTGTTATTCTTTTGTTTTCTTTAGTTTTTTCAAAAGAATTTTGAATATCAAGAATTTTTGTCATTCTATAATCTGAAGCTTCCATTTTTATAATAAATTTTTTGACCTTTTGGTTACACCAAAACAATTCTTGACCTTTTTGTTATAAAATCATATTTAAAAACGGAATACCTTTAACCAAATCGCTCAAAAAACCTTCACCATTATAAACTTGTCCTTTGTCACGAGTGGAGTGAGTGCAATTAAGGGGATTGCTACAGAGCGGGTGTAGAGTAAGGACTCACAGTAGACAGCAAGTTAAGCGTGCTGTTGTGAGTAGTAGTGGGGGCGGGGTCTGAATGAGGCGAAAGCGCTGTATAACTATCACTGCAAGTTAGAAGGTCCTAGGGAGCGGATCTGTGAATAATAGCCCATCGGGCAGACATAAAGGGAAGCAGTCGAGAAGACTAGTGAGAGTCTTTCCAGTAATGACTGGTGTCGGGGACGGGCCGAAGAGCCACCTCGAGGAGCACAAGTGATAGGCCAGCATAGGGCCGGAGGCCAGACATAGGCCAGAAGTGAGGCTGTCAGTGCAGGACAGTAGAGGCACATAAAGTCGTGGCAGTCAGGCCACGGACAGGGACGTAGATATGAGAGTGAATGAGATACTATATTGTTGCCATGTTGATAGGCTGTGAACTGATACTATGTTGTTGCCATGTTGATGGCTATGGAAATAATAATGTGTTATTGCCCTGCTGAGGTGCTAGGGGAGTGTTACGGTGTATGACAATAGGAAGGGGATATTGAGAGACTGCGGTGCCAGTAAATTATTAATGTACTACTAAGACCCTGAGGGGAGAGGCTGAGGCCGAAGTGCCTTTAGGAGTAACTACCGGAGTGTGGATCCGAGGGAGAGTGTGTGTGAGAATAAGGCCGTTGTACGGCAGTGCATTTCAATAATATAATGTATGTAATTGCGCTATTATATGTATAATTATGTTTAATAAATGTGTGAGTCTGATGGGTTGTTTTGTTAAGTGTTAAACTTGTTTGTTCGTGATTGTCGTCCTGTCCTAAACTATTACATCTCCCAGTCTGGGATTTGTGACATTGGGGGCTCGTCCGTTGTGACACTGGGGGCTCGTCCGTTGTGACACTGGGGGCTCGTCCGTTGTGACACTGGGGGCTCGTCCTGTTTACCTGTGGTCATTTTGACATTGTGTAGTCGTTATATCTAGTTGTTTTTCTGTTGTGCTAGGAATTCGTGCTGTTGTCTTTGTTCGTGGGATGAATGGAAATTTCATGATGGTATGATTTATGTATGTTTATGAATAATAATATGTATTGATGCATGTATTTTGATGAGTATGTATTAATGTGTACTTAAATTTCTGCAGAGTGTGTGTGCCAGCCTGTAGAGGTCAAGCAGCCAGAGCTCCGAGGAAGGGGAGAAATTGAAATCTAGGGTCGAAGTTAAGTAAAAGTCAAAAATTTTGTACCCTGGATTAAGGGCTGTCTTTTCTTCTGTCTTTTTCCGCTGTTTTTCTGTTTTTGTCGTAATTGATTGTACGGGCGGTGGCGCGGGTTTTGCTGTGGTGAGCGTAGTTTGTCCTCTTCGGGAGGTGGGCTAATCTAGGAACTTCGTTCATCACAGTGAACAGTTCTGTAGGGACCTGTATTTTTGTTTAGATTGTAGCGTTCTATCTTCCTCGTTGTTTTAGGAAGACGTTTCTCTTGTCCTTCTCCTCCCTATCTGTAGATACGTTCCTTTTTTTCAGACTCTGTTCTTGTTTGTACCGTGTTGTGTAATCGGCGTAGTAGGTTGCATTTTTTTTTCCATTATAGTTTTTTTTGTAGAAGCTTTGTCCTAGTCTGGTTCGTTGTTCCTCGACGTCCTTGTGGTCTTCCTACTGAAATTCTTCATTCTTGTCGTTTTTATTTTCTTTTATAATTAATAGTGCATACATTTTATAGATATAGAATTAGTTTTGCTGTAAAGGTAAATTTCTGAATTGTATTCTGAACTGGGTATTGTTATATCTGGTGTGATCTCAGGTCTCTGGTCGTATCGTTAGTGATCATACCGACAGGTTGGTCGTCTTATAATAGATACCATAACCATAAATCGGTGAAATGGCGGAACTCCAACAACTAATGAAGTTGGGTAAGGAACTTGGCCTGGAGGGAGAAGAGCTAC
Source organism: Onchidella celtica (assembly GCA_963931925.1). NCBI lineage: Eukaryota > Metazoa > Mollusca > Gastropoda > Systellommatophora > Onchidiidae > Onchidella > Onchidella celtica. The sequence goes on along the minus strand of OZ007573.1, from coordinate 5,552,548 downwards.
GCGGCTGGATTAAAGAACAGCAGGCAGATTTGCGCGATGAGCGTGCTAAGGATAGAGAGCGAGAAAAAGAGGCTAAGGCTCAGGAGCAGGAGAGAGAGGCTAAGGATAAGGAAGAGGAAAGAGAGTTTAAGTTAAAGGCTCAGCAACAGGAAAGAGAGGCTAAGGCTCAGGAGCAGGAGAGGGAGTTTAAGTTAAAGGAGTTAGAAGCTCAGCAACAGGAGAGACAGGCTAGGGAAAGGGAGCAGGAGATAAAGTTAAGGGAGATAGAAGCTAGGGATAACCAACAGGAGAGAGAGACGCGAATGAGAATCGCGGAGTTGGAAAGCCAAAAGAATGCGCCAACAGAAGCAGTTGAGCGGCAGGTACACAATAAAGGTGGTGTTAGGATTAAGCTCCCTACGTTCGACGACCGGAAGGACGACATAGACGCCTTCCTTTACAGGTTCGAACTGAACGCACAATTGCAATGGGGGGAAAATAAGGAATTATGGGCCACGTACCTGGCGTCTCTATTGCAGGGGCGAGCGTTAACCTACTTTAAAGAGCTACAGCGCGAAGACGTGCAAGATGACGATAAGCTGAAGGCTTTGCTGCTTCGCCGATTTGCGCGTACCGAGGAATATTTCCGGGAGCAGTTTAGGCGAGCACGTGCAGATACCAGGGAGGACTTTGCTGCCTTCGTCGCGAGACTAACGGAGTATTTCGCGAACTGGGTAGACTTGGCGCATGTGGGCACGGATTTTGCTAAACTGAAAGACTTAATGATCCGTGACCAGCTGTACGCGTCGTGCCACAAAGATCTGGTGGCTTTCCTGAAAGAGAACGAACCCGCGACGGTGCAGGAGGCGTCTAAGTTGGCGGAAGCATACCGTACGGCGCATCCGTCCAAACCAGTCGCCAGGGCGTACGTCCAAGATGCTGGATACGTCGCCGTTGTCGAGGGGTCGCCGGCAGGACTTAGGGACAGGTCGCGTCAGCGTGGTGCCTATAGCGGGCAAGCCCAGGGGCAGCGTAGGGGCTATCACCAATCACCGGCATATGGATCCGGTAAGTTTGACCGAGCAGGAGGGCTAGGTCGCGGTAATGGCCGGGGGCGAGTTGTGACCTTTGCCGATGACCGACGGCATAGGGACTCTAGTTCCGGTCGCGAGGGGTCACGGGGACCCAGGCCTAGAGCAGCACAGGGAGCGGAGTGTTGGACTTGCGGACGCGTGGGTCACTTTTCGCGCGAGTGTAGGGCCGCGAAGTGTTGGAACTGCGGAAGAGCAGATCACATCAGCGTGAACTGCCCGGCAGGTAGGATAGCGGCGAACGTGGACAGTAGCTCCAGTCCATGCTCCCCAAATAAATTTCATCATGCGGCTGCGTGTGTTACATCGGACAACGGAGGCGGACAGTATTCTAAGTGTCCCAGTTGTGAGAAGTTATTATCTTCCGGTGTTTTACCTTGTGGGAGAAAGATCCCCGTCATAAATTCATGTCATACAGGAGGTGGTCTTAGGGTTTATCCGGGGTTTGTTGGGGACGAACCGGTCTCGGTTTTACGAGATACAGGATCTACCGTTGTGGGAGTGCATAGGGACTGCATTCGGGATTCACAGCTTACAGGTGAGACTGTCCCGTGCATCCAATTTTCGGGGGCCATTGAGAAATTACCCATGGCAAGAATAGTGATAGAACCATCAACATCGCCGTATTCATCACCCATCGTCCTCGTGAAAAAACTTGATGGATCGGTGCGGTTCTGTATTGATTTTCGAAGATTGAACACTATTACGGTAGGCGATAGGGAGCCTATTCCGTTCCAGGAGGAATTAATAGCTTCATTGGCCGGGTCCACGTGGTTTTCCAAGATAGATTTAACGAAAGGTTATTGGGAAATCCCGCTTACTGAGGAGTCTAAACAATACACGGCGTTCCAAACGCCCATTGGATTATTCCAATTTAAGGTCATGCCATTTGGGTTGGTAAACGCGCCAGCGACGTTTGCACGATTAATGAGATTAGTGTTGAAGGACATACCTAATGTCGTGTCATTCTTTGACGATATAGCATGCCATACGTCGACATGGTCTGATCATATTCAGACACTAACAGTAATTTTTCAACGATTACGTCATTTTGGGTTAACTGCTAAACCCGCAAAGATGGATTTGGCATGTCCAGAGATAGTATTCTTAGGACATATTGTGGGTAGAGGTGTTCAGAGACCTGAAGAAACAAAAATTGACAAATTAGTAGGGTTGCAAATCCCTAAAACAAAGAAACAAGTCAGAAGCTTAGTGGGAATTTTAAATTATTACAGAAAGTTCATTCCAAATTTTTCCTCCTTGTCATCTTCTCTTACTGACCTTACTAAGAAGGGACAACCCGATAAGGTCCAGTGGACGTCTGAATGTCAGACATCATTTGATAATTTGGTGACAGCATTATCATCGTCACCCATTCTGATATTACCCGATTTTCGATCAAATTTTATCCTCAGAACGGATGCGTCGGACTCTGGTGTCGGCGCTTGTCTTCTACAGGAGAAGAACGAATGTCTCCATCCTGTATGTTATGTCAGTAGGAAGTTATTGCAGAGAGAAAGAAAGTATTCTGTGATAGAGCGTGAGTGTCTTGCCATTGTCTGGTCCGTCCAGAAACTAGGACGTTATCTCATGGGACGAGAATTTTGTATCCAGACAGACCACAAGCCACTGACATTTTTGTCGAAGAATCGTTCGTCCAGCCCACGCTTGTCTAGATGGGCATTGGCTTTGCAGCCGTATACCTTCGTTATTCAACCAATTCCAGGAACCAGCAATCATATCGCCGACTACCTTAGTCGAGCCTAGGGGAAGATTTCAGGAGGACAGGAACATTGACAGGATCTGTGTGAATAAGTCGACTTTAAAATATTGACATTATAAATATGATATGAAGAATGGTTGATAGGTTGAATGGGTTTTGATTCTGTATTAAGTATTGTGATTAGTTAGCTATTCATGATGTGACACATATATGCATATTGCAGACCATATTGATTCCCATATTTTCCCCTGATTTCGGTATTTTTATATACTAGGGGAACTGCTAGGTCATTCTTCTAGTGTAGGTATTGCTCACGCTCACTCGTTGACAGTCATCTTGATGCCATTTGAAATTAATTGCATTAATTTTTTTGGGGTGGGGGATGATGTCACGAGTGGAGTGAGTGCAATTAAGGGGATTGCTACAGAGCGGGTGTAGAGTAAGGACTCACAGTAGACAGCAAGTTAAGCGTGCTGTTGTGAGTAGTAGTGGGGGCGGGGTCTGAATGAGGCGAAAGCGCTGTATAACTATCACTGCAAGTTAGAAGGTCCTAGGGAGCGGATCTGTGAATAATAGCCCATCGGGCAGACATAAAGGGAAGCAGTCGAGAAGACTAGTGAGAGTCTTTCCAGTAATGACTGGTGTCGGGGACGGGCCGAAGAGCCACCTCGAGGAGCACAAGTGATAGGCCAGCATAGGGCCGGAGGCCAGACATAGGCCAGAAGTGAGGCTGTCAGTGCAGGACAGTAGAGGCACATAAAGTCGTGGCAGTCAGGCCACGGACAGGGACGTAGATATGAGAGTGAATGAGATACTATATTGTTGCCATGTTGATAGGCTGTGAACTGATACTATGTTGTTGCCATGTTGATGGCTATGGAAATAATAATGTGTTATTGCCCTGCTGAGGTGCTAGGGGAGTGTTACGGTGTATGACAATAGGAAGGGGATATTGAGAGACTGCGGTGCCAGTAAATTATTAATGTACTACTAAGACCCTGAGGGGAGAGGCTGAGGCCGAAGTGCCTTTAGGAGTAACTACCGGAGTGTGGATCCGAGGGAGAGTGTGTGTGAGAATAAGGCCGTTGTACGGCAGTGCATTTCAATAATATAATGTATGTAATTGCGCTATTATATGTATAATTATGTTTAATAAATGTGTGAGTCTGATGGGTTGTTTTGTTAAGTGTTAAACTTGTTTGTTCGTGATTGTCGTCCTGTCCTAAACTATTACATCTCCCAGTCTGGGATTTGTGACATCCTTCTCGTTTTAAATACAGTCCATCTCCTTGAAACTCATTACCGCTTCCTTTTACAGTTCCTAAATATAAACCTTTTCCATCAGTTTCAATTTGACAGAGACATCCACCTTTTTTTAAATATAAACCATCCCCCAATAATTTTTGAACACCACTACTTGCTAAACCTGTAAGCCCACCTATTCCTATGGCTTTTGCTACTGATGGAACAACTTTAGATAACAATGGGAGTGCCATTCTAGCAAGAGCAGCCAGAAACCCTCCTTCAATTTTCATGTTATATTTTATTTGTTTTCTACTTAGAGTAATATCAGCTCCTTTATTTTCATTAAATGATTTTTGCAGTTTATTTATTTGTCTTTGTGTTAAAGCTAAAACATCATTTCCAGGTTCTGCAGTAATTCTAATAGTAACAGGAAGATTATCTTTCATAGCTCTTTGAATTTTTTCTTTCTGATTATCAGAAATATTTAATTGAACTTTTTCATACGTCATTTTTAAGAGAATAAATTTTAACGTTTTCAACTGAACTTTACGTTACGTTCAACTTTACGTTACGTTAAAACTTGGTTCGTTGTAATTCCTTTTCATAAAAAGAACCAATAATTTCTTCATCATCTAAATCTTTTATTTTGTAAGTAATTGGATTTGTATATAAAATTTTATCTATTGTAAATATTTCTTTTGTCCATTTTGGTGGTAACCTTTCTCAAAAAAATTTTTCTTCTTTGTAATTCTAACTCTATCACCTAATTGTTTCTTTGTCTCTTCAGAACCAGCAAAGCTCCGACTCCGTCGATCATATAAATTTCTATACACGATTATTTCATTTTCTTTTTTACTTCCTTCAATAAGAGTCATTTTTATTGATGAATGATAGGTGTTATTATAATCATTTACTAAATCATCTAAAACATCTATATATTTCGTAATATCAGCAGAGCTGCTACCTAGTCGATCATCCTTCGCCGTAAAATATTTAAACGTTTTTTCTTTCATTGTTCGATTCTATCTTTCCACTACAGAACTTTTCTCTTCATTCTCTGTGGAATAGATTTCTTTGAAAAGACTCTTAACATGTTTATTATAGAATTCACTTCCTTTATCAACCCATAATTTTTCTGGATGTCTTTTTTTCAACGGAGTCGGAGCTTTGCTTAATATCTTTTTAAATCCATCAGCAACTGTTATGTTATTCCGCTTTCATTTTTTAAAGGAATCATCCAACCATATTTTGAGAAAACATCAATAACAGCAAGAATGTATTTAAATCCTTTGTTTTGCTTAGAATAAGCAGACATGTCAACTAAATCAGCAGCCCATATTTTATCAATTCAATTAACTATCACTCTTCTTTTCTTAAATTTTTTAATAACTGGTTTGTGAAGTTCTTCTGCTAAATCACTCGTAAAGCGTTGCTTATCGACGAAGTCAAAGCTTTTTTTTTTCCCGCCCATTCCAAAAGTTTTTTTCATTTTAATAATAGGTTCAACACTATTTCTATCTATTCTTTCTCTTAATGTTGGTTTTAAAATGGAATCTAAAGAATGTATCATCTTTTTATCACATACTTCATTTCTGGATTTAGTATCTTGATTTTGTAAATAACAAATATCGTGACGCATTGCGGCTTCATCAACTCTATTAATTGGTTTACTCCAAGATTTTGGTGTGAGATCGGAATTCAACCGTTTTTTCAAATTGGTTCCCGGTCCTGTAAAATTATGACCTGGAAAATGCATTTCAAAAGGAAATTTGTTTATGATTTTATTGGTTATGCCACGTCCTATAAATTTAGTTTTAGTACTTCCACAAATTACACATTTGCCTTTTAACATATTTCTATTATTCTTTGTTTTAACTTGTTCAATACTTGTAGTATTGGTTGGTGTCATGAGTCAAGTGTTATTAAATCTCACGCAGAGCCGTGAGTTGTTTTTTTCACCAGGGCCATGAGAAATTGGCTGGTGGCCTTGAACGGTCCTCGAGTATTATTGTTTGTGAGTAAAGAATTGCAAAATTAAACTGTTAGATTCACGCTTGTCGGTTTTAATGTTCGTGATTGGAAGTAATAGAGTAGGGGTGAGACAAGGTGGGGATAGTTGACATTATTAAGTATGACTAGAAAAGTTTTGCACGTTAACTGGCTGGTAGAATAGTGCAGACTATATTCCTACATTCAAACTGGTGGGATGTTTCGGCCAATGAGATTGCTGAACTAATTTGGCCAGCGGACTAGCCTTACCGGGTAGTTGGATAGTATAAAACATCGTGTAACGTTGAAATTCATTGAATACAGACGAGAGAAGCATCGTTTCGTGAAGTATCTCCGGTTGGCCAGTACCTGAACTGAGTGGCACGAAGACTAGTCCTTTGTCATCGGACTGAAGGAGCCTAGAGAGAGAAAGCTCATAGAAAGAAAGGTTTTGGTTGGACTGACCTTAAGGGTCCGCGCTGCGCTCGTATGATGTTCGCGCCTACTAGTTAGGCGTGACCAACGGTAACTCATCTTTTTCACTAGTAATTGATAGAAGTCCAGAGATAGGGAGGAAACCCACAGCCTCGCAGAAAGTCTTGAGAAACCCACATATTGCACTCGACGAACGAGTGTTCTGTGTTGTAAAGCTATCTCCATAATACGATTGAAGAAATATGGCACCTTGTTGATGAAATGAATAGTGACTGAGTGATTGCATATATATATATATATACTTTTACAAGCTGCTTAAATACCTGCAAGCCAATTTGTGCTTCTGTAGGCTTTGAATGTACTGGGCTGTTCTAGCCTTCAGTGTACCTTGAGAATCTGTATTATTGCTGGAGAGTTCGCCTGGCGTCTGGCCAGTGGCGACTCAACTGTTAGTTTAGAGTAATATCTTATTTCTTATAATATACCCATTTGGCTATTAATTGCATTACCTTTGATAGGGAACTTATTTACATTAATATGATAGGTTAAGTTTAGTAATTGGAATTTTTGCTTTGAATATACCTCTATTGTCTTTTGTTTAGTATATTAATATTATGTAATAATATGGCCCGGCTGGCCTGACATACATAATAATACTCTAGTTATTTAATACTTTCTTGTGTGTTTGTGTCCGAGTGTGAGTTAACTGCCTCTCGTGCAGTCGTTAGATCCCCAAGACCATAACTCTGCTCGTGACAGTTGGCTTTTTACATTTTACACAATACATCAGCAAAGCTGCACCTCTGGTGATCATCGGAGTTCTACCTTCAGCCATTTTTAATAATATGTAAAATGGAAAAAATTTGCAAAACTTGTTCCATTCGAAAACCTCTTGATTTATTTTACAAGGAAAGAAAAAGTTCAGATGGTCATAAAGCAAAATGTAAAGAATGTATGAAACTTCAAAAATATTTGCATTATGTGAGAAATAAGGAAAAATATAAACAAGCATAATTTATCGAGAATTTATGAAAAGAATTCCCGATTATCAAAAGCTCCGCTTCGATTCGGAGAATCAACATAAAGTCTATTAAAAATAATTCTTAAAAAATGGTCGAAAAAACTTTCAAAGATATTATCAAAGCAACCATTATCGATGATGTAAAAGAAAAGAATACTTCTGAATATTTCAAATTAATTAAGGAAAGAGTGAGAAAACTGGTTGAAGATTTTAAAGACAATAAAACAGTAAAAGTTAAATTAATAATAACTTCTGAATTTAATACTCTTTTAGCGTTTGATATTATTGAAGCACATTATAATCCAAAACAATTAGGTACTATAAATTCCATGAATGAGTTTAATAAATTTTATGATTCCATTGAGGAAAAGTTTGATGCTTGGGTTGCTGAATTTCAAGATAGAGGATCTGGACATGCCTTTAACCTTTTCCGTACGTCGTGGGAAGAAATGTTCCCACAGCCCTCTTTAAAATTCAATATAAAATACACATTTGACAACACGGTACTGAAACTCCATGTATTCTTCAAGTTTCATCAAAGGATTCGTCTGGTGCTATAGAAGTGAATGTTTGTTTGTTTTAGCGGGTTTTATTTACTCTTACTTTATGGTACCCCTTACAGTACGTCGTGGGAACAAAAATTACCAGACTAGCAAAGAAGAGATTTACTAAACCCACGTACGTCGTGGTAAAAAATGTTCCCATGCAGCAGATACTGTAAAGAGTGAAACAATCGCGCTGTCGACATCAGGTTTCCCCCAACATATAAAGGGGGACACAAGTTGAAGACATGACCCCACTGTCCCACCCACCAAACCCCTTCTCAAACTCAGGCAATAATGGTTTTTGAAGAGATCAAATTTCAGTGGTATGTGTTATATGGGGCGCTAAGAATAACGCACAGTGGCATCGGACGACCAAACCTCTCATTCTTTGTTGTGAAAAAAAAAATGAGAAAAACCTTGACATCGGGTATGTAACTTCTTTGGTTGCAGCAAACTGTGTCTCTTTGTGTGATCTGTAACCGGGTCATCTTTATGGGCGATTTCCAAGCCTCAATATCGTCTGGGCAACATTCTGGTAACATTGATGTGTTTAGTTTTTGATTTGGGACTTAGTTTTATACGGACAGTACCTAGAGAAATGTCTGTAATATGAACAGATGATTATTTCTCAGTGTATTGTTTAATTTTATGGCCACATTATGTAACAAAATATGCAAATCTCTTCATTTTATATATTACTTTCCCCCTTTTATATAAAATATCAGATAATCGAAATTGACCACGCATGAACTTGGTTTTCATTTCTGCTCCGACGGAAAGTGTATTGTTCGATAAAACACCATATCATGTAAATCCTGTCTTTTCCAAGGTTTTGAGGGAACAGTTAGAAAATGATGCCTGAAGCTATAGAGCGCTGTCGGTAGTGAGCACAGCCTCGCACGACCAAGTGAGTGTTGACGAACTGACGTGAATGCGAAGCCATAATTATAAATGCACAGATATTAACTGACGAGTAGGACAGTGAGTGGCACATTATAGTGACGAAAATGTGCAGTGCTGACAAGATGGTCATGAAAGTTGATAGAGCTTCAGCTAGTGCTACTCAATCTCAGAAGGAACAACATGTAACACGCATGTGAGGCTAGCCGTTGCTGAAAATTACATGAAGAAATCAAGAAATTCTTTCAGGGTCACCCATTTTGAGGCCTGTCATTGGAAATGGCAAGTCATTTCAATGGTCCTCGCGTCCTACATTTTGTTATATTTACCACTCAATTCTGAAAAGCCTGAAGAACAGTTTCCTCAACCATAAGTCAATGGTTGAACGTCCAACGTGTGGACATCAACAGGAATGTTAATTATTTACTGCTCATTATTTCAATTTCGATAATTTGTATGTATTTTTGTTCCCGAAAACATCACTTGCACCCAAATCAGAAACGTTTGCATTTCTGGGAATCATTGCACTTTGATTTCACCATTTGACTCTTTCCGTATCTACATGTATTATTTTAAGTGATTGTCTTTCTCATGGACCACACAGCCCATTTACCGCCTCTGAAGTTCATTTTGTTCAATTTATTATACGGATAGGAATAGGATAAACTGACACTGAGTCATGTACTTATCCTTCTCAATCTCATTGTCGCTCTCGCCTTATCTTCCAGTGCGGTAGGGCAGTGTTAACTGTTAAAGTGTTATACTTATAGAAATATTGGGCCCACATTACGCCAGTCTTTGCCCCCAAAAGACTGTTTTCCGCATTGTGGTTATATTGTGTTTTCTCAGACTTTACTTTTTTGGACACCGTAATAGTGTCGTACAACTGACCTCGACCCATTGTTGCAGTACGCAACTAGAGGTGAAAAAAATAATGTGGCTTTCTTACTATGTTGTGCTCATGAGCAAATGACAATGATAGGTCTCATCCCACGATATAATTTTCGAACTAAATAATACAGTTCGGTACTTAGCAGTTTGCTACAAAAATTAAAAACAATTAAGATAGGGTGAGGACCGGGTATAATAAGATAGTACATGTATACATTGTACATGTATATTGAAAAAAATAAGCATCTGCGAAGCTTTTCCTGTACTGGCAGAAAGCTGCCTTAGATAATAAAACTTACCTGATTGTTGCACGTGGAAGTGGGGTAGGGGGCATAACGGAGCATCGTTTGAAATTCACACGATTATAATCATCTTTGTGCAATTACATACTACAATTACACACCTTGTTTCCATTCAGGTTGAAGCTGAAAGAAAACTATAAGCGAGCACCATATTCTAGCGCCCTGGCTAAGACTAAGAGAAAGAATCACGGTGGTCGGCCCACTGTGATACAATTATAAATTTAGAGAGTAAACATCCCACAGAACGTTTCTTTTGACAAAAAGTGGTCCTTAGGGTCCCCATGAAAGCTGCATTGGATAGTATTTGTGACCACGAGGGTCAGACAGACTGAAAGCGTGTTATTCTACACTTGTCTCAGTGTGGTAACAATTGTTCCCAGGACGTACGGATAGGCATAACCTGCATTTTTCTCTATACGGGACAGTCTGGTAACAAAATTTACCACGCCGTACGGACCGCAGGGAAAATAGCGACGTACGGAAAAGGTTAATCAAATTATTAAAAGAAATGTAAAAACTTTATAAAACTAAAACTTTAAGAGGTTCTTCTTATATTCCTACTCCGTTTAAAAGTAAAAATAGTATCAATGTTCAAAATAAAAAAGATAATAAATGTTTTCTTTGGTCTATATTAGCTAAATTGTATGCTGCTGTTGATCATGTTCACAGACTCTCAAATTATTCGCCTTAGGAAAATACTTTGAATATGGATGGAATTAAATGTCCAGTTAAAATAAAAGATATTCCTAAATTTGAAAAACAAAATCAAATTTCGATAAATGTTTTTGCATTAGAAAAACCAGAAGATAAATATTCTATATATCCAATTTATACTAGTTGCAATTACCAGCAAAACGGTGATAAACAAGGCTGCGACTTCGTCGATTTACTATATTTAGAAGATGATGGAAATACTCACTACTGTCTTATAAAAGATTTAGAAAGTTTATTAGCAGATAAATCTACAAACAAAGCTTTTATCTGTAGAAATTGTATGAATGTATTTAGAACAATAAAGTCTCTGAATAACCATAAAGAAAAATGCTTAAATCCCAAAATGTGTAAAACAATCCTTCCAAAAGAAGATGATAATATTTTACAATTTACAAATCACCATTTTAAATCTAGATTACCGATAGTTTTCTACTGCGATTTTGAATCATGTAATAAAAGAATATCTACAACACAACCAAATCCAAATGAACCTTATGAAAATAAAATTTTTAAACAAGAAGCTATTAGTTTTGGAATGTATATAAAATCCGATTATGAAATTCTATGTCCTTCTGTTTATCATACTTATACCGGAGAAGATGCAAAAGAAGAGTTTGTCGAATTACTTATGATATACTATAGTGATATTTGTAAAAAAACTAAATTACTACAAAAAAGCTAAAGCTAAATTAACTTATGCCCAAGAAAAAGAATTTAACAAAGCAACAAACTGTTATATTTGTAATGTTAAATTTTCTGATGACGAATTTTCTGACGAAAAAGTTTCCAACAAAATAGTAAGAGAACACAATCATTACAATGGTAAATATCGAGGAGCTGCTTGTCAATCTTGTAATACCAAAGAAGGAAAACAATCTAAAGTAATTCCAGTATTTTTTCACAATGGCAGTGGTTATGATTTTCATTTCATATTAGAAGAAATAATGAAATATGAAGATAAATACAATAAACTTTCATTGCTTGCTAAAACATCTGAAGAATATATTTCATTTGAATATGGAAATTATTACAGAAAATTAAGATTCCTGGATAGTTATAGGTTTTTATCAAACTCTTTGGATGGTATCGTAAAATCTATGGATGATTTTAAAATCTCGAAAGAACATTTCCCGGAGAATTCTGATTTACTCAAAAGAAAAGGTGTTTATCCTTATGAATATATTGATTCAACTGATCGATTAAAAGAAAAACAATTACCACCAATAGAAAGCTTTTACTCAACTTTAAGAAAAGAAGGAATTACAGAAGACGAGTATCAACACGCTGTAAATGTTTGGAATACTTTTCAATGTAAAACTTTACAAGATTATCATGATTTGTATCTAAAAACAGATGTTTTACTTTTAGCCGATGTATTTGAAACGTTTAGAGAATTTTTCCTAACCAATCATGAAATTGATCCGTGTTATTGTTTCTCAGCTCCTGGATTAACTTGGCAATGTGGGTTAAAATATACGGGAATTAAACTAGAATTATTAGCAGATTTAGATATGCTACTAATGTTTGAGAAGGGGATAAGAGGTGGTTATTCAGGAGTTTTAGGACCTCGATATGTAAAAGCTAACAATAAATATTTACCAGATTATGACAGTAAAAAGCGATCAAATTACTTGTATTTAGATGCAAATAATTTATATGGAGGAGGAATGTCAGAATCTTTACCGGTTGGAGATTTTAAATGGGAGGATGAAACATTCCTAAAGGAGGTTCCTGAAGGAAGAGGATAATATATTATCGAATGTGATCTTGATTACACAGTTAAAGCAAAAGTAAACACCAGTAGATTTCCTTTAGCTCCGGAGAAACTAAAAATAAATGAAGACGATTTAAGCGATTTGCAAAAATATTATTTACAATTAGAAAACAAAAAAGTAGGAAATGTAGAAAAACAAATACTAAATTTAAAAAATAAAAAGAATTATATTATACATTACAAATTATTAGAATGTTTTAAATCCCTTGGATTAGAAATTTCTAAAGTTCATAGAATAATTTATTTTAAAGAAAGACCTTGGTTAAAAGAATACATCGATTTTAATACCAACCAAAGAACTAAGTCAAAATCAGACTGTGAAAGAAATCTTTGGAAAGTAATGAATAATGCATTTTATGGAAAAACTCTTGAAAACATAAGAGATCGAATTGAGTTAAAACTATTATCAGATGAAGAACAGGTAACAAAATTAATAAGTAAACCTAATTTTAAGGAATCAATTATTTTTAATGAAAACCTAATTGGCATTGCTAATAATATAACATCAATAAAATTTAATAACCAATTTATTTAGGAATGTGTGTTCTTGATTATTCCAAACTGGTTATGAATCAATTTTATTACAATGTTGTTAATGAACTATGGAAATCTAATGAAGTTGTCAGAATTGATACCGATTCATACTTTCTTAATATCAGAACTGAAGATGTTTATGAAGATATGAAAAAAATAATAGATGATTTAGACACAAGTGATTATCCAAAAGATCATTTTCTTCATTCAACTAAAAATAAAAAAGTTATTAATAAATTCAAAGATGAACTAAATGGTAAAGTTATGAGTGAAATAGTTTTTCTTAGAAGTAAAACATATACATATAAAGTTGATGATGAACAAGCGTGTAAAAAACAAGCTTTGAATAACTGCCATATTCCTTCCATCAGATTGAAATGAAATTATTTTATCAGAAATAAATAAAGCATAAGCTATGGTATCTGAGGGAACATTTTTATTAAATGTAGCTTTAACCATTATATCAGTGATACTATTTTTTAACCTTTCACTTTGTTTTGAAACATCGAAAACAAATAACGGATAAAGCGTTTGATAATCAATAGTGGTAATAGTTGGATTGCTAACTAATTCATCTATATCATAAAATTTTGATTTAAATGATGCAGTATCATTATATACTCTAGAGAATTGAAACTTTGGGAATGATAGTTGATAGTCAGATTCTGGATAACGCCTAGAATTTCACTGAACATTAATATTTCTCACATCCAGATTACTGAATATCGCTGCATTTTCTTTTTGATCAGATCTACTTTTTGTTTGAAAAGCTATTATGATCCACCTAGGTTTTTCGGGAGAAGCTTTTTACAGATAACCTCCATGAAAACTGGGTTTCTATAGGAACTGTTATTGAATCACATTGTCTACTTCTATAACCAACATTTAATGTTGCTTTTGATTCAATAATTTTATATAATTCAAACTTTTGTTGATCTGCTGGTAAAACATGTGGAACATACCATGAGATTTTATCAAGAGTAACTTTTCCTTCGGCAGCTTTATCATCTTTATAAATTGGAATATTTGAATCTGGCCTTTTGTACAGAGTAAGTTGTTGAGTAAATCCATAAAGAATTTTATCATAATCCTCTGCGAAACCGAAAATATGTTTCAGAGGAATTAGAAAGGAAAATGTTCCTTTAGGATCAGGATATTTTAGCAATATCTTTTGTCTCGTATCAAAACCTTCATTATTATTAATTTGGTTGTTAGTATCTTTTATCCACAATGAATTAAATCGTTGAGGATACTTGAGCAATTCTAACATTGTTGTTCCTCGTCCTGGATGGTTTAAATTTTCAATTCTTGTCCTGATAACTGATATTTTATAAAATTAAACAAATACATTATGCCATTATTACATAAAGTTATCTTATCATCAGCAGCATATAATGTTCCATCTGTTTTTGTAAGTCTACCTTCAATTATCATATAGCTTTCACTTGGATGAGTAAAAATATCTTGCAATTCAATATTTATTCTAATTTGTCCTCCGCTGTTTAAATTTGTACCGGTAATTGGATTGTATTCATGGTATTCATATTTTTCAATACTTTCATCTACTTTAAAATCTTCTTTAATTTCCAAAATGTCTTCCATATTTATAGTATCTAATTTGAGTATCTGTAACAGGTGCAACACTAAATCGTATTCTACGAATTGCAGCTTTTTTACTAAAAGCTAAATAAGGTAGCTTTAATGTCTCTCTACTTCTAAGCAAAGGTTTTCTTTTTATAACTTTTATATATTCTTCATCTTCTTTTAACATATCTAGAATTATAACTGAACTTTCCAAGTTATTTAAAAAAAGTTCTTTATCTTGATATTCTAAAAAGTCCAAAAAAATTACACTATTCTTCGTTAATTCAGAATAATCTTCAGATTGTTTATAAACAAAATAACCTTTTCCATTAATTCTTTCATAACCCATTTGTAGAAATTTAGGTTTTACTTCCATTAAACCAGTATTTTTATATGAGAATGAGTTTTCTACACCAATAATTGGTTTAATATCGATATCGCATTCAGGTTTTTAAGGAAATTCAACTCTGCTATATATTCCATTTTTATTTAATTGAAAACAATATAAACTGTTTAGTTCTCCAGTAGATAAAAAATCATCAACATTTTCTAAATCTTCTAAGTTAACTGCATGGCTATTAAGCGGAGTAATTTTCGTAGTATCCATTTTTTTACAAATAATTTATTTCATCTAAAGTTACTGGTAATTCTGTAAATCTTATCCGATGATTCATAAACTCTTTGTAAATGAGAATATTTTTAAAACTAACATCACCATCTGTTTTTTCGGTTGTCAATTTATTAAGATTACTTCGGATTTTGCAATCATCTTTTTGTTTTTTTACAATTATTCGAAAGTCTTTTGAATTATTTTCCGAATAACTTATTTGTAATCCATCCATAATTTCTAATTTGTCATCAAAAGATTCTAAAACTTTACCTTCAATAATTAAAGTTGAACCTATCGGAAATTCTTCAAGAATCTTTTTTTCATTCTCAAATTCACAATTAAAAGTTAGAATGGTGCGTAGCTCATCCTTAACATTTGAAAGATAATATTCCTCATCAAAGCGTTTTAAAACTGTTGTCTCTCTATATCTAGGAAGTGGAACCAAACTTCCTATAATTCGACCAGAGTTGTAAACTTTTAGTAATATTTTGTTATTTCCTTTAGTTGATAATTTATCACTTCTAAATTGAATATCAACATCCCATTCGTGTTTGGCTGGTATAACTTTAAGTTTTCCATCAACATTTATAAGATTCACAGGTTTATCTTTTACTTCACTTATAAATTTAGGAGGTGGGGAATCTACAATTTCATTTCTAACATATATACCTTCTTCATTTAATTTGAAACAATATATAGCATCTTTCTTTCCATTTTCATTAAAACCTTCTATATTTTCTAAATCATCTAGATTGGTTGCATACCTATGAACTGGAACAATAGTTGTTGATGAAATGTCTCCACTGGGCATAAGACCGAACTTATCCACCATTTTTGAACAAAAAAAATTTATATAGGCTTTCTTAATACAAACTATTAATAATTTCTTGAAAACTTTTTCCTTCTGGTAATTCTTTTAAAACATACAAACACAAATGCCCACAAATGCAAAAAAAGGGGTACTTGATTAGTACAATATTGAATATCGCCTTTTTTCTCTCTAAGATATTTGATTATTTCTAAAGGAGGTTGAATTCCATAACTGTCAAAATAATTTTTTTTATTAGTAGCATACCAAGCGGCCCAATGAGTTCCTCCTTTCGTTCCATCACCTAAATTCAGTCTCGGTTTTCCAGGTAATTCAGTTCTTAAAAAAACACCTCTAAAATTAGGAATTTTTAATTTCTTAACAGCTTTTAAAATATCGAAATTGGAAAGGGCCATTTTAAATGATCATATTTCTCTAATATGAAATCTTATGACGACAGTTTCTCCTCTTAAATTTAAAGGTTTATCATTTTGATCTGTAATTTTAACCTCTAAGTTATTTATCGTTTTCATAGCTCTCGGCAGAAAAACAAGATTTTTAGGTTTTTCAACTATTTTATATCCCGGAGATATATTTGGGAAAAAAGAATAAATAACCGGAACGGGTGTACCATTAACTATACTTCCGTTTATAATATTCAAATGAACTAGAATACTATTAACGCTAAGAATGTTTACAATGTCTTCAGATTCATGAGTTCCTGATTCATATATTTCATGATGAAATCCTAATAAATCAGCTAAGGTATTGTTTTCTTTAAAACTTACTTTATAATCTTGTTTAATTGTTATAACAGATTTTAAAGTTTGATTATTTGGTTCGATTTTTATAGCGTCACCAATCATGTTTTGAATTGCAGTGTTTAAAGATTTAATTTCATAAGCGCCTGTTGGTATACACACTTTTTCCAAGTTGAACCATCATAAAACTCAATCATATTGTTTTCCTCACTGACATTGGGGAAAGAATAGTAAGTTTCTAAATTAACTAAGGCGATTTCATAATGTTTATCCCTGTCTAATTCTAAAGGAGGCATAAACACTGTCGTAAAAGTGGTTTTATTATTACTAACAACAATTTGCTGTGAAAATTTTAATCTTGTGTTTTTAGCCATTTCTCTTAACATATCGAAGGTCCGTTCGTGCTCATCCATTTTTAGGTATGTAAAATGTATCAAATTTATATCTATATTTACCATTATACTTATCACTAGAATTATCAATTACAAGAAATCCATAAGGTTTTTCCCAGCATTTTTTACAGAGTTTTTGAAAATCTTCTAGTGTCATATCATTGCTTACATGGTCATTATAAATATGTTGAAGATTTTTCAAGTCTTGTTTAAATAAACAGAGAAAATTTGCGTTTTCTTTCATTGTTTGTCTCGGTAATTTAAAATAGTTTTGAGATAAATAGAAACATTGTTATGGCTTCCTCTACAATAATAATCTTCGCATTTGTTTTGTTTCTCCAATAAAATATCATCAAATATTAAATTCTTATTTTCTGAATTTAACTCATTTGGATCTGGAACATCTTCGGTATTTTTGTAAAATTGGCAATTAATCGGATTTATATTATGTGTATCTTGTTTTCCAAATTCTTCTAAAAATTGACAAGGAGAAATTTTTTTTTTTTTATACAATAATCTTTTTGATTGAATAATTTAAATATAACATCCTTAGGTAGATTCTGTTCAAAACCTGTTTTTACAATCTTGTATTCAGGTTGAAGTAAAGATTTTCCAAAAACATACAAACTATTATAATCAAGCCAGTCGTCTTTTAAAAGTAGATTGAATAATAGATTAATTTTTCCACATCCGCTTTTTCCTACTATAATTCCTCTTATACTTTTAGGTAACAAAGGATTATTTTTTCTATTTGTTAAATTATCATTCCAAGTAAGATTTGTTATATCCATTTTTAAAAGGAAAGAAAATGAAAAACTACAAGTGAAGAATATTCACAAAAAATAATTCAAAATGTCTCTATATATCGATCTGGTGGAACTCGGGAGTTTATGGTGAGAGAGTTTTAGGGATTTTAAAACTCTGTATTTTTTTGAAAAAGCTTAATTTTTATGTGTTAATAGAGGGTGAATTTTTATATATTTTAAAGATGGCCTAGAAAGGGATTAATTTGATAGAATTGCAACTTTGCTGGTTCTAAGACTCTGGGAATTTTTTTATATTTTTTTGAAAAAGCTTGAATTTTTATGTGTTTATGTGTTAATAGGGGATGAATTTTTATATATTTTAAAGGTGGCCTAGAAAGGTCAAAAACCTATACTACTGTATATACTCATTTTATGGGGGAAAGAAGAAAGAGAATGCATCAGAGATGCTGTGAGCTTTTGGAAAAGAGCAAATTAATTAATTTTTTTTAAATGTATGTTTTTAATGAAACAGTCAACCAGTTCATGCAATATGACGCTTAAAATTTTAGAATACCGAACCTTATCAAGGGCATTCAAAGTCCTAAGGGGTGAAACCGATCAAGGCAGGTGTAAACACCAGAGTGGTAGATCGCCGTCCATAAATTATGCATCACATTAATATCCTATTCACTGTCCACACCCCGGCGTTTGTATTAGTTTGATGCACTTTGGGCAGTGATTAGTGTATTAGTTTTATGCACTTTGGGCAGTGATTAGTGTATTAGTTTGAGGCACTTTGGGCAGTGATTAGTGTATTAGTTTGATGCACTTTGGGCAGTGATTAGTGTATTAGTTTGATGCACTTTAGGCAGTGATTGGTGTATTAATTTGATGCACTTTAGGCAGTGATTAGTGTATTAGTTTGATGCACTTTAGGCAGTGATTAATGTATTAGTTTGATGCACTTTGGGCTGTGATTAGTATTTTAGTTTGATGCACTTTGGGCAGTGATTAGTGTATTAATTTGATGCACTTTAGGAAGCGATTAGTGTATTAGTTTGATGCACTTTGGGCAGTGATTAGTGTCTTAGTTTGATGCACTTTGGGCAGTGATTAGTGTATTAATTTGATGCACTTTGGGCAGTGATAATTTGTTGCACTTTGGGCAGTGATTAGTGTATTAGTTTGATGCACTTTGGGCAGTGATTAGTGTCTTAGTTTGATGCACTTTGGGCAGTGATTAGTGTATAAGTTTGATGCACTTTGGGCAGTGATTAGTGTATTAGTTTGATGCACTTTGGGCAGTGATTAGTGTATTAGTTTGATGCACTTTGGGCAGTGATTAGTGTATTAGTTTGATGCACTTTGGGCAGTGATTGGTGTATTAGTTTGATGCACTTTGGGCAGTGATTAGTGTATTAGTTTGATGCACTTTGGGCAGTGATTAGTGTATTAGTTTGATGCACTTTAGGCAGTGATTGGTGTATTAATTTGATGCACTTTAGGCAGTGATTAGTGTATTAGTTTGATGCACTTTAGGCAGTGATTAATGTATTAGTTTGATGCACTTTGGGCTGTGATTAGTATTTTAGTTTGATGCACTTTGGGCAGTGATTAGTGTATTAATTTGATGCACTTTAGGAAGCGATTAGTGTATTAGTTTGATGCACTTTGGGCAGTGATTAGTGTCTTAGTTTGATGCACTTTGGGCAGTGATTAGTGTATTAATTTGATGCACTTTGGGCAGTGATAATTTGTTGCACTTTGGGCAGTGATTAGTGTATTAGTTTGATGCACTTTGGGCAGTGATTAGTGTCTTAGTTTGATGCACTTTGGGCAGTGATTAGTGTATAAGTTTGATGCACTTTGGGCAGTGATTAGTGTATTAGTTTGATGCACTTTGGGCAGTGATTAGTGTATTAGTTTGATGCACTTTGGGCAGTGATTAGTGTATTAGTTTGATGCACTTTGGGCAGTGATTGGTGTATTAGTTTGATGCACTTTGGGCAGTGATTAGTGTATTAGTTTGATGCACTTTGGGCAGTGATTAGTGTATTAGTTTGATGCACTTTGGGCAGTGATTAGTGTATTAGTTTGATGCACTTTGGGCAGTGATTAGTGTATTAGTTTGATGCACTTTGGGCAGTGATTAGTGTCTTAGTTTGATGCACTTTGGGCAGTGATTAGTGTATTAGTTTGATGCATTTTGGGCAGTGATTAGTGTATTAGTTTGATGCACAATTTACGGGCATAGTGCCACCAGTCTATTGCCTACTATACACCTGATTTCGTCTGCTTCACCCCTAATGGTCATGCGCTGGTACAGGAATTTGGGGGGGGGGGGGGGCTGGGCGTGGGGTGGGGTGGGGTTGAGATCAAGGGTATGAAAAGCTTATTTGGTAGAAGAAAGGGGAGGGGGGATTGGGGTCACCGTGGCAAATGGACTAATCGAGCGTACACCCTCGTTTGGCCCTTAAGAGTGTTAATGTTACCATAATTTTCTTGGCTCCACTGGCGCCCCCAGGTGTATTCTAAATGTTAGACTTCTGTTATTTCTGTGGTCAGCACCGGTAAAGGAGTGGCTAGGACGGCAGTCGGTGAGTGGAGAGTGGGTGCACCTGTACTGCTTTCTGGGCTTGTCTGTGTTTCCTCCTCCTCCTCCTCCTCCTCCTCCCCTTCAAGCATACCCGTTTTCACATTTCGCTTTCTGCACAAATAAACAAAGACGGAAAATAAGGCTGCAAGCAGATCAAAGAAGTACCGCTATGACACACCGTGGGCCAAAATAAAGAAACCTAAAGGCGGAAATTCAGGTCAAAATGGCATTAACCCAGCTCGTCATTGTAACCCGAGACACAGGATATCGAGACGGACCAATTCATTATTTTCCATCCGCCAGGTTGTGCGCGTACTATCCATGTCAACAATGCAAAAATTAGCTAACCACACCCCCTTCATAACTGAACGAAAAAGACTAGTACCACAGAGCTCTGTGAGTAGTACTCACCGTGTTTATACGCGCACAAGCTGTGGACATAATTATAGTGAAAGAAGGAATGGTCTGTCTCGGTATTTTGTGTCCCGGATGTAACTACAGCATACATACAAAAAAGTCGTTTTTCTCAACAGTATAAAATTTACACTTAAAATATTTATATTTTAAACTCCACATATTAAAAAAAAACAACTGCCCAGTGGTGTTAAATATAATTATTGGCATTTTCAAATACGAGCTGATTTAAAATACTGAAGGGCTGTGTTAAACCATCGTTCTTAAACTTAAGCAAAATGTTCAGGAGAAACAAACAAGGAAAAACAACTGAAAAACTCTTTTTATCTGAACTGGTAATAATAGTTACAATATAAATTTTAAAAACATTCCTTATCTAACTCTTAGTTTTTGGACTTTAACTCCTACTTTGTGCGATAACCCGCGAGCTCTTAAGATTACCAGCATGCTAAATATCTCAAGTTTTGAAAAAAAATGACGAGATGGTATAAGTAGAATGTGCATGACGTCACTGAGTGTTTTTGGTTTTGTTCTTCCGCCAAACAAAATGGCGGGTGGATCAGCTGATGAGTGTAACTTCGAGATAATGTCTAAGCGGTTAAAATGCCTGCAGGTTGCATTGCAGCTGATGGTTATGACAGGGGTGGAAAGGATGGATCCAAGCTAGTCAGATTCCCTACCATCCGTGTAAACAAGGGAAGGGAAGTGAAAGAACGTCTCCCATGTGCATGAACACATTGTTTACTGCAGCTAACTATTTTCAGATCGTCTCCGATTGGTTCGCGACTCCTGAGGTGCTCACAGTGCAAATCAGCTAACGAATCAAAATCAAGGCTACTATCACCATGGTGAAGCGTGGGTCCGGACAGCCAAGATGGCGGATATGCGCATTCTACCTCTATTATGCGGGCCTCGAAATCATAATAATGGTAAATCAACACTAGCAGTTCGTAAACTCTTACACAACGACGAACTGATAGTATAGATAATATACTAAAATACATTTTGAATCCGTAATGACAATTATCTTTTGAGGTCATTTAACCCTTTCTTCTTCGTGTTCATTATCATCACGCCTCCTCAAACCCTACCCATGGCCGAGTAATGCCAACAGATACCCTAAGCACAGTCCTATCTTAGGTGCCCTTTTTGGCAAGACATTCTCAGTGAAATATTAGATTCAAAATTCAGTTTCTTGGGGTAGCCAGACCTCACAACTCTATTTTTGTTTTTCAAGTAGAAGAGGTATTTTCATAATAATGAAAAAAGCGAGTGTGAATAGCCCTGCAAATAATTAAAATTTTTCATTAATTCTGTGTGGATGGGGTGGGGGGGGGGGTGGACTCTGGTTCATCTGCATCATTTGCAGTTTTGCACCACACGATCCACGGTAAATCCGGCAATGAAATAGTTCTGAGGTGTCCCCCCCCCCCTCCCCCTTTTGTTGATGCCCTAAGCACGTGTTTATTTTGCTTCCTGGTTAATCCAAATTTAACAACTCAATTATCAAAAAAGCTTGCCATCTAACTAACAGTGAATACATGAACTTTGATGCGTTATTTTATGCATTCGTGCAAACAAAAACTAAAATGAGTTCTAAATGATTGCTCCCATCTCTTGTTCCATCAGATAGTCCGATCCCAAAGAAATAGACGAATACTGTATTTTAAAACAAACAGAGATCGCAATTTTTATAGACAATCTTTTTTCCCATCCGCAATTCGAAGCAGTCGTATTTCCTGGTGTAGTAGGCTGTTTTTATTTTTTCGTAATGGATTGTTCTTACAGTGTGTGTGTGTGTGTGTGTGAGGAATGTTCTTACTTGTTGGTAATGTTGTGTGAGCAATGTACATGTGTGCGGTGTGCGTTGAAGACCTGTAGGTCTTAGATAATTGTATTTGTACTGTTACTCATGCTGTGACAACGAATTTCCCGGACACAGAATAATAAAGTCATATCTTATCTTATCTTATCCAGCTCTGCTCCTACCTCAAGGCAAAGCCCAGAAGCAATGCAAACAGAACGGCCAGGAACAGTATGATTCCTTTGGAATCCAGAGACCCAAGAATGTCTTTCGAAAGGCCGAAAGCAGCTGTAAAATGGCATAATTTTGTATGAATTTCTGATGGCTTCAAATGATTTGGCAGCACATTATTTCTTTAATGGCGGGAAAGCAATTCAAATACATGTAATAGGAAAGCAAAATTGATCCGTATAAAAATGGATTCAAGCAATAGGAAAGCATAGTTAATGGATTAAAATTGGTGTGTGTGTGTGGTTGGAGGGAGGGGGGGGGGAGGGCATGGTAGATTAGTTAAATGGAAATTTAAATTTAAATGGCAAAAAGGCACGTCGGATTAAAAGAAAATGGGTTCAGATGATAGGATGTAGGCCAATCACATGAAAAACACAACCAATGAACATTTCATTACATTCTGAAAGTATTCCTGACTTAACTTCACTTTTCTCCTGTAAACCCAGGCATATTCCATTTACACGACTATCGCAGGGCATCGTACATATTTGTATCGTTCCATGAAATTGGATTAAAATGATGTCCTCCAAATAACAGAAATTTTACGTCTAAATCTCGACGTAGAAGGGGATGGAGAACAAATAATTAAAGAGAGAGGAAAAGCAAGAAAGTTAAGTAAATGAAGGGGAGAGGGAAAGAGAAAGAAAAGGAGTGAGAGATTGACAAAGGACAACAAATAGAGAGAAAGAAAGGGTTGCAGAAAGAGAAACAGAGGGTGAATATCAACAGAGAGAGGGAAAGAGAAAGAGAGAGAGAGACAGAGACAGAGACAGATCGACAAAGAGAGAGAGAGAGAGAGAGAGAGAGAGCAAGAGACAGAGGCAGAGAGAGACGGGGACAGCAACAGATCGACAAAGAGAGACTGAGAGAGATTGAGGAAGAATGACACACAGAGAGAAGTAAAGGGAGAGAGAAAGAGACAGAGACGGGGAAAGGCAGATCAACAGAGAGAGAGAGAGAGAGAGAAATATAGCTAAAGAGAACGAGAGGGGGAAACTCACAAAAAGAGACAGAAAGAGAAAGGGAAAGACCGATTGAAGATAAAGAGAGAGACAGAAAGAGAAAGAGACAGGCCGATTGAAGATACAGAGAGAGAGAGAGAGAGAGACAAATGAATAGAGATGAGAGAGAGAGAGAGAGAGAG